>ML790715.1:140376-154654 GCA_009831015.1 Picea engelmannii
TTTAATGAGTTAATTAATTAATCAATCAATTAATTAATATACATTAAACAATAATTAATTAATTAATTATTATTAATAAATAATAATTAATTAATTAATATACATTAGGACAATTAATTATTTAATTAATTAAACTTAATAAACCTTAAACAATTATTTAACTTTGACAATTAGTTATTTAACTAGGGTTGTTACAATTGGAAGCACTTCGGTTACACTAGAGACCATAATGAGAAGTCTGTTGGTTAAAATATTTTGTGTTTCAGAGATATTTACATGGGGTGTTCTATTTAAAGTGTAGCGTACTGATGACAATCAAGGGAACTTATCTGGTTCAACCAATAGAGTTTGTAAGAACTCCTCCAGTTGTATGAAAGAGGTTAATTTTAACATTTCTAGTTACAAGTTATGTGTTTTGGCATATTTTGGAGGAATTCCTCCAGTGCATACCAGAGGAGTTGAGAGGAACTCATCTGATAACCATAAGAATAATTCTCACAAATTTGTATGAGTATAAAAACAAAGAATCTAACCAAACCGAGTTTAAAGCATTAAACAAATTGACCAAAGAGACATTAACAAGTACCAAAGACCATGATAACTCTTCAAGTTGAAAAGGAGGGGTTCCATTTTCTTGGAAAGGAAAGGCTTTTCAAGAAGGACTCTAAGAAAAAGGGAGGTTGTGATGCCTGGCATAACACTACCTTATACACAATGAATGAAGGACGAAAATAGGGAAATTCTTAGAAAGTGGAGAACAATGAAATGACATTGACATAGGAGTAAACTTAATGCTACTTGAGGGTTGCCGCAAACAAAGAAGAGTGTATTTAAATGAAATTAATTTACCTTTGTTAGGCGCTTCAAATGGAGATAAATTTCTCACTATAGAGGAGAAGGAAGAAAATATGATCTTTGAGTCTCCACAAAGACAAAGATAATGTTCTATTTGTTGGAACTAAACTCGTCCTTATCTTGGATATTATGTTCACATTGTCAATGATGTCCAAGATTTCCATCTACAAGGTGTTAGTGTTCCCAAAAAGTGTTTCCACAAAGAACTAATCTCCCACTCTCAAGTGAATCCCAAGAGGCATCCTCTCAATTATTTCATACGCTTCGTTAAACAAGTGGTAGGGATTTGTTGGCGTCAACACATCACCTTTGGTTTCCAACCTGCAACAACATATTCCTCTACAATGTTTGTATGTAGAAAAATTTCTTAAGAGATGAGAGCCTCCATGTAATCTTGGATATATGTTATGCTACACAAAGTTCATGGTATGTGGGGATGCATGCCCATTACATATAGACACCTCCAAAAAAAATCAAGGGATGACAAAGTATGTCAAGGATAGGTCATAGAGGACCTTTCCCCAAACATATCGATATTAAGAGTATATTAATGTTTCAAATTTAAACTTTGAAATTAATCATTAATGATAAAAACATGAATGTTGATACAACCAAGGACCGTTCAATGTTGAATCTAATGAAAACACGTTGCAAATCCTTCGTTATTATGAGTTTTCAAGTACCAAACCATTGCCGAGTCCTTTGGGGCTCTAGGGGGTCTCAAGTTCAAGTCCAAGTGCTAGTAGATGGTCTCCTCATGCTAGCTAGGGGTTTCTCAGTAAGGTGGTCAGATCCCAATGGAACAAGATGAGCTTGCATTCATCGAAAGTACAACCCCTCAAGTGGTAGCCAATGGGTCACTGATCAATGCGCAAATGACTTGGACTAAAGTAAATGTGGAGTTCGAACCTTTGAATGGAAAGAACGTGTTTGCATATCCCATCTCAATGGGTGGGCTAAGTTCATGCACTAAATCCCCAAGAATGTACACCTCTGGATATGAAGGTAGAGCCACCCATTAGTGACTCATCACCCAGTCCACCAAGTGGGTTACTATTCGACCAATTTTTAATCTAAGATACATTTGCCTTCAAGCATGAGGTTTTCGTGTGCCCATGTCAATAGAAAAATCTACAATAGAATGATATATGTCCATAGTCCAAAGGTTGTGTCCAAATGTGATTCTCGTACTTTAACACAATTTTATCCAAATAACCTTTACTTGGATCTACATAAAATCGTATTCAAGTAACAATCGTGGTAGACTTGTTATTTCTAGGCCTAGGGAATACACTTTACCAAAGTGCTACTAATGGCATAAGGGTATTCTCATTCCAATATTCAAAAGAACACTAAGCATTCTTACCCAAATTAGAATATTTTCCAGTGATTCTATAAGTGGGTTGAAAGTACCATGGCTTCATAAAGAGGCTAACTTTATTAATAAACCGAGGGACCTTACCTCTAACATATACTCTATCATGCATTGAGATAAACTCACAAATTAAAAAAACCCTTTACATTAAGGTAGATCAACACAAAATACTTTAATGAAGAACCCTTGGAATCAACATTATACTTTACTATATTTTTCAGTGATGGTGATACATCCCATGTTTCAGATAATAGTCCTTGTCCTTATTAATCCATGTATGATCAAGTTTCATAATGGAATGTTGTGTTCTTATACATAACATAATTTGTATATGAGTTATTTAGTTTGTAAGCTTATTAATATAATATTTGAGTGATTAAGCACTTATCAGTAAGTTAGTTGAGAGTTGTTAGTTACACATATTAATGAATCATCTCTAAGTTATTTAAGAGTTGATAGTTACACACATTAATGAACAGTTTCTAAGTTAATGGGGAGTTGTTAGTTGAGAATTGTATTAAAAAGGCTCTATCTCCTCACTTGTAATCAATCATTTCTATCATCAATCAATCAAATCTTGTTATTTATTTGAGTGACATTTTCATGGTAATATCTTCATCCATATTTTAGGATTTATGCAAACAATCCACCCATGGGTATATAGGTTTCCCTAACCCTTTGTTTTCATTATTATTTAATCCACCGATGGGTGTACATGTTTCCCCAACCCTTTGTTTTCACTATTATTTAATCCACCCATGGGTGTATAGGTTTCCCCAACCCTTTGTTTTCACCAATGTTGTCTATTTGTTATTACATCAATAGTTACAATAATAATTCCATTTTAGGTATTGAAGCATTGCATTGGAGCTTCAACTATGTTATCCACAATAAGGCTGGTATAGGGGACATTCTTAGAAACTAGAGAAGAATGAAATGACATTGACCTAAGGATAAAATTAATGCTACTTGAGGGTTTCTCGAAACAAGTAAGAGTGTTGTTACATAAATTAATTTACCTTGGTCAAGCACTTCAAATGGAAATTTTTTTGGCACTATAGAGGAGAAGGAAGTCAATTTGGTATTTGAGTCTCAACAAAGATTGAGCATCGACCAAAGTATGACTATCTTGTATCTGCTTGCTGACTAAGATCAACCTTTGTTGGTCGAAAGTAAACTCATCCATATCTTGGATCTTTGCCTTCACATTGTTAATGATACCCAATTTTTCCATCTACAGAGTGTTAATGTTCCCAAAAAGGGTTTCCACAAATAACTACAAGCCCACTCTCAAGTGAAGCCCAAGATGTCATTGTAAACATTTCGTGAAACAATTGGTGGGCATCCTCTCAATTATTGTAGATACTTTATCAAATAAGTGGCGGAGATTTATCGACTTGAACACATCTCCTTTGATTCCCAACCTACAACATATTCCTCTACAATGTTTGTATGTAAAAATGATTCTTGAGAGATGAGAGTCTCCATATAAACTTGGACATATGCTATGCTACACCAAGTTCGTGGTATGTGGAGATGCATACTCAATACATCTAAGACACCCTAAAAAAAACAATAAAACACATCATGAATAGGTCACCTTGTTCTAAATATGTAAATATTAAAATTATATTAATAATTTCAAATTTTAAACATTTAAATTAATTATTAACATTACAAACATAAGCCTTGATACAACCAAGGACCGTTCAATGTTGAATCCAATGAAAATGTATTGCAAATCCTTTGTTATTATAAGTTTTCTGCTACCAAACCATTGCATAATGGCAACAAATTATCCTTATGAGTTGTTTTTTGTGTGTTTATTTAGGTTTATAGAGTATACAAGGATTAATTGGACAAATACAAAAAGAAATAATTAGTGTTTTTTAATTATCCTAAAAAAAAAGTGTTAAAGGTAAATACTTCAAAAAGGGTGTTAGAGGTAGGCATTTTTGTGTGTGCCTCAAAAGTACAAAATATCTCTACACATACCCAAACACAAGGAACATGAAGTTTATATACTTTAGTGTACCAATCTATATACAACCTCTCTTTTTTCACAATGGAAAAACCTCTCATACAATCTTTCATTAATACATATCTTTTCATTTTTAAATTATTATTTTTTAAATAACATAATTATTACAAATAATAATATTAAATTTACATATTCAACCTTTTATTTCACATTAATATTCTAAAAAAAACACAATAAGTGACCTTTTAATAAACCAAAGGCCATATTCATGGAATTTCGCCCAGCTAACCATGGGATACCTTGAACATCACGTTTCTTAATCACGATTCACGAACACCATTTCTTCGTGTGTCCAATATATTAACCATTCACGTCAACACGTGATTCTTGAAAAATAAGAAATTCATTAAATAAAATATTAAATTAAAAAATATATCATTTTCCTTTCTTTGATTCAATTTATTATAAAATATTTAAAAGTGTTTTAATTGGTTAAACCACTCCCTTCTTAATGTTAGGTTTATTTAATGTTGCTACCATTCAAAAATTTTGAAATATGGTTGATGAACACGATGAACACAACTACCTTTTTAATGATATTCAAAAGAGGTAAATTCTTTTGTTAGTGTGTACAATGTGTGGTAGTTGAACAAAAGGGTTATCTGGAAAAAGAGTGCCTCCTAACATTGGCAACCATAACCATATATTTAGGAAGTTTTCAAAAATATGATTCACCTTAGGTGAAGAGGAAGTTATGCTTTGGTAAATGAACCGATTTTAGTTAAAATTATATATTATATTTATTATTTATTATTAAAAAAATTCCTAAATTTTATTCAATATATTAAATTAATTAATATTAAAAAATATATATACAAAGGATGATGCCAAATTAAAGAATCAATTATAAGTTAGTATTAAATTAAAAAAAAAAATCTATAAAAAAATATTCCAAATTAAAAAAAAATAAAAAAAATAATCTATACAAAGAATAATTCCAAATTAAAGAATTAACTATAAGTTAATATTAAATTAATATTAAAAATTAAAGAATTAACTATAAGTTAATATTAAACTTTAAACAAATTAATATTAAATTAATATTAAAAATTAAAGAATTAACTATAAGTTAATATTAAACTTTAAACAAAATTGAAAAGTTTGTAATTTCTTAAAAAAAAAAGTTTTAATTAAAAAATCATTAATTAATTAGTTATTATATATGTGATATGTGTTGTATAATATGTTAAGAATAAAATGAAAAATAGAAAAAGTAATATAGATACAATGAAAATCAAATTTTATTATTGAATTTTTTTGAAAAGCATTGTGCAAATACAATAACATTTTATATTTTATGATGAAAATAAATAAGTGATTTAAAAAATAAGAAATAATGATGATGTAATAAATTAATTAATTATTATAAAAAAACAATTTTAAAAAGTGAGAAATTATCAAAATGAAATTAAGGGAAAAGCTAAATAAAGAAAGCTTGAACTTCATAGGAAAGAGGAATACACTTTTGTATAAGTTATTGATTGAGGGTTCCATGGACTAGATGGGTTCTCAATGGTAGTGATATTCACTTAGAGGTTGGTTGGAGGAGAGCTGTTCTCCACACTTAGTTGAGGAGGTAATAGATTTCTAGAACTCTTTAATAGAATTACATACATGGCTAACTTTAATTGTATCTTTTTTTCAAATCCAACATTTCTTTATTAATTGATGACCCTAATTGCATTTATTCTTTAAGTCTAATATTAATTTTGACTTATATAGTAGAAAAAATAAGAACAATGGTAAAAGGTGTTACCTCCACCTATTATATGATAGATGTGATCATGCTATTACAATTTAATGCGAGACTTTCTGCATTAATGGAGGTTGAGAATGATCCAGGGAGATATCGGTGGCCACTCATCTTTTTCAACTCGTTCAAAATCATTTTCTGGCAATTTTGGCAATTTACTATTTTTAGCAGTTTTTAACTTCTGGGGCCTAAATGAAGGTTTTTCAGGATCGAGCTTATCATGACAGCTGAAGTCTCTAATTGAGCCCCCAAAATGAATCTCCTTGGTGATACCTTTCCAATGGGCTATCGTGAGCCTAAAACTAAGATCGTATGCAAAAGTTACAACCCTGAGAAGTTGATGTACTAACTTGCCCAAACAGGACCCACATGACTTTTGGCGCTTCATCTCCTCGGGTTAGGTTTTTGGATGTCTAGGGTTTTTGACATTCCTGTTTATTTAAAAAAGGCATTTAGAGCCTCATTGTAAGGATTTTCTTGTGAATGAGCGCAACCGTCCCATCTCTTCTCAGAGATAAGACACTACCATTCCAACAAGCTCGTTTTCTGCTGCATTTTATAGTTTCAGCTTATTTCTTTATTGAATAGAAAACCAGTTTTACTGTATCTCTGTTATTATGTGTTAAGCATCTTTTAATAATCTGTATTCATTTTGTTTTTCTCATAAAATCCGGATCAGTGGTATCAAAGTAGTTTTCTCCTTGTTGTCTTAATGCATGTCCCCAACGAGGTCAGGGTACAAAGAATTGGGTCTCGAGCTTGTTTCTATTGAGGACAAAAGCTCTCGCATGCCCAAGCGACCTCTCATGGCAGGAGAAAAGAAAGATGACGGGACATGAGATCCTTTCAAAATATTTTTTGAGGAATCCCTCACACAACATAGGAACGAGATGATAGATAGTTTCGCACAAATCCTTCAGCAACTACCAATAGGCGACGCATCTTCCTCGAGCAGAGGTGTCACCCCCTTCGAGGTACAAATAAACTTCTATATTCCTATATTTGAAGGTTAGATAGACACAGATGTTGTAGACAAGTGGTTGAATCTAATAGAAGGGTATTTTTCTGCCCATAACTTTTTGAATAGAGAAAATATTACTTTTGCACTCCTCAAAGCCGTTTCCCATGTCAAAGATTGGCGGGAAACTTTCTGTGAGCAAAAGGAAACAAAGAAACCCTCATTATTTACAGTCATGACCACCTAAGAATCCTTCAGGGATACTATTAAGGAACAATACTACCCTGTCGAAAGTTATGACGACTTGTATACCAAATGGATGACACTGCGGCAAGAAAGAGACCAAGCAGTGCCAGAGACCAAGCTAAGTATCAAAGATTCAGAGCGACATCTAGTGCTCAAGTATTGCAGTGCTCTGCATAGATACATCCAGACCGAAATGGAATTTCTGGACATCTCGTCCTTGGGCGCAACCTACCGATATGCCATCAAAATCGAGCAGAAGCTCAAACAAAAGACACAACAATTTAGGCCTAGGAACCCCTCACAGAAAAAGCCAGGAAGGGGCGGCTCCAACTCAAAAAACAAAGGATAGACAAATATGGACAGTATTAGGAGAACCAATCCAATCTGCAAGCAAAATAGGACACCAGAAAGACAAAGAAAGATATAGGGAAGTGGTGTGACTTCCATAAGAGCCCTTGGCATAACACTGCTGACTGCCGCTCAAAGAAGTCGCTGGTGGCTAAAGTGAAAGCCTTTGAATCAAATGCAGGTTCTGACTCTAAGTCAAAACTAGAAAGGGGAAGACAAATCATTGACATGGAATGCAGTGCCACCGTTTCTACCACCAAGCTCCAACCTGGTGAACCAGACGAGCCAGAAGAAGGTGAGCGCCTATTCCATTCACAGATGTGGGTAAAAGGCACCCCGCTACACTTCATCATTGATAGCAGTAGCCATAAAAAAATTATCTCAGTTGAGGTCATCAAGCGGCTGGATCTGCCGACAACGCCGCACTCACAACCCTACACCATTGGATGGCTCTGCCAAGGAAGCGATCTCCACGTCAACCAACAGTGTCGACTGTCGTATGACATCAAGCCCTTCAAATATGAGGTATTGTGTGATGTTGCTCCTCTCGAAGTTTGTAATGTTATTTTGGGCCAACCTTATTTATGGAAACGTTATGTTGTATATGATTCTAGGCCTCGTAGTGTTATTATTATTTTGAACAGTAAATTGTACAGGATACCCGAGGCAATCCCTCCTAGTTCTATTTCTTTGATATCTACCAAACAATGCAGGAAGGTCATCTCTCAGACCGAGAAATTTGTCTTCTTCTTGATTCACTCTTAGAGTGAGTGAAAGATCACAGCCACATTCAGAGCCTCCATGACTGATCTCTCCACACAACAGAAGTAAGTGGATAAGGTCATGGAATAGTACTCAGATATCTTCTCCTCTTCTACCGGGGTACCTCTACACTACCAGGTCAAGCATACCATCGATCTGACCCTAGACGCACCGCTACCCAATGGGCCAGTCTACTGCCACTCTCTCTTAGAAAATGAGGAGATCAAGAGGCAGATCCAAGAACTTCTCCACAAGGGGAACATGCGTCCCAACTCATCACATTGTGGGAGTCCAATCGTGCTGGTATAGAAGAAAGATGGGACCCAATGACTCTGCATTGATTACCGGGCCTTGAATAAAATCACAGTCCAAAACTGGTACCCGATTCCCCGAATGGACGACCTCCTTGATCAACTCACAGGGGCCAAATAATTCAGTAATATTTATCTAAATTTTGGCTACCACCAGGTCCCAATAGAACATACAAATGTATGGAAGACCACCTTCAAGTCAAAAGAATGTATTTTTGAATGGCTGCTCATGCCCTTTGGTTTGACAAATGCTCCTTCAAATTTTATGAGGATGATGGACGATATCCTACGACCTTTCACCAATAATTTTGTAGTGGTGTATCTAGATGACATCCTCATCTACAACAAGACTTGGGCAGAACACTTGCAGCATATTCAACAGGTTCTGCACACCATGCGACAACACAAATTATATGCAAACTTGGAAAAATGCTCATTCGGCATGGACAGGGTCCATTACTTAGGATACATCGTTGATTGACATGGTGTGCATGTGGATCCAACCAAGATCCAGGTCATCCATGACTGGCTATCCCCAACCACACTCACTGAACTTCAGAGCTTCTTAGGCCTCGCCAATTTCTATCGCAGGTTCGTGTTGGGATTCTCTCATATCACATGGGCCCTCAACCAAGTAACCAGGGGTGGCAGTAAATAAAAAATTGTGTGGGGTCTGTCCCAACAACAGGCCTTCGATGACTTGAAGAAGCATTTGTTCTCATCCCTAGTACATTCATTACCAGACCTGCAACATCCCTTTGAGATCGAGACAGATGCTTCAGACTATGCTGTGGGCGTCGTTCTCACTCAACACGGCCACCCCGTGGCATATCATAGTGAGATACTATCATATGTTGTCCGTAAGTACCCTACTTACGACAAATACATCTACTCCATTGTGAATTTTTCCGCCAGTGGAGACATTATATTCTTGGGAAGGAGACAATCATCCACATTGATCACAAGCCACTACAGTTCATGCAGACCCAAGGAAAATTGCAGAATGACCTCCATCATAAGTGGTCCACATACTTACAACAGTTCCATCTCAACATCAAGTATAAAAAATGAAGTACCAATCAAGTTGTTGATTGCCTCAGCTGACCTCCTGTCGCGACACTCACCACAGTGCTAGACTCTTACGTCCACAAGACCTCTGGATGTCCCGACCTCTACGAGATAGCCCCTGACTTCTCCACCACCCACCAAATGTTGGGTGCCAACTTAGTGGTCGCTAATTTCCATATTCAAGACGGGTTGTTGTGTCGTCTGGGCCATCTGTGCGTTCCATCAAGCAAGCACATGAAGCTGATTTGTGAAGCTCACTATAGTCGGGTGGCAGGGCACTTTGGCGTCGAAAATACAGTGGTAGTGTTGCAGAAAAATTTCTACTGGATGAAACTTCGACAGAATGTCGGCAAGTATATCAGGTCCTGCACCACCTGCACTATTGCCAAACCGACCACTAAGAAATAGGCCCTGTACACCCCTCTGCCTACTCCTGAGAGGCCGTGGGAATCCATCTCAATGGACTACATGTCGGGCCTCCCGTCCACCAAGAGGGGAAATGATTGTGTTTTTGTGGTTGTTGATTGCTTTTCCAAGATGACGATTCTAGCCACTTGCAAGAAGAACATCACAACAGAAGCCACTGCCAAGCTCTTCTTTGAATGAGTATGGGTACATTTTGGGATCCCACAAACCATTATCTTAGATCGTAACAGTCGGTTCCTCAACACATTTTGGTCGAGCCTCTGGTCACTGCTGGATATCAAGCTCAACAAGTCCACTGCCTTCCACCCCCAGACGGATGGCCAAACTAAGGTCGTCAATCGGATGATCATACATATCCTACGCATGTACAATTAAAAACACCCCCACACATGGGATGATAGTCTTCCCTATGTCCAACATAGCTACAACCGAGCCCTGCATAGCTCAACTGGCCATAGCCCCTTTCAGGTGGGGTTGGGATTCTAACCATTGGGCCCCATGGATGTTGCACTACCCCTGATGACCACCTCGACCGACTCGTCCCTTGCTCCACCAGAAGCTGACAAAGCCACCCGTTTCATTGAGTGGATCCAACACATCCACCAACAGGTTCAGGATATTCTATAGAAGTTTAATGCCAAGTACAAGCATCGCCATGATCGACATCAGGTGCCACATAAGTTTTAGGTGGGAAACAAAGTTTGGTTGCACTTGTAGAAAGAATGCCTTACAGGGCCCCATCGGAAGCTTCGCCCACTCTGTTATGGGTCATACACCATCACCAAGGCTGTGGGTGACAATGATTTTGAGCTCAAAATTCCCCCTTTCCTTGGCCTGCACCCAGTCTTCAACGTGACTCTTCTTTGGCCATATTTCTCACCATTATTGGACACCTCAGAGATTGCAGAGAAATTGACACTAACATAGCTCAACCCTAACTGCATGCAACAAGTATCCAGTGATCATATTGTGGATACACAGATCAAGGGAACTCAACAACAAAGGACCCAGCTTTATCGAGTCGTCAAAGCAGGGCAACTCCTGCACCAAGGCAAGTGGCTCACCCGAGGCCAAATTCAACATAAATTTCCTCATATGATGGGGGAACTCAATGAAATGGAGACCATTTATTCCTAAGGAGGGAGGATTGATCTAGGTGAATATTGGTGGCCACCCACTTTTTTTAACTTGTTCAAAACAATCTTCTAGAAATTTTGACAATTTACTATTTTTAGCAGTTTTTAACTTCCCGGGCCATTTTGAGAGCCTAAATGAATGTTTTTTGGGATCAAGCTTGTTTACGAGAGCCAAAAGATCCAATTGAGCCCCCAAAATGAATCTCCTCGACGATACATTTCCAATGGGCTATCGTGCGCTTAAAACGAATATCGTATGCAAAAGTTATGACCCCAGGAAGTTGATGTACTAACTTACCCAAACGGGGCCCACATGACTTTTGGCGCTTCATCTCCTAGGGTTAGGTTTTTGGATGTCTAGGGTTTTTGACATTCCTATTTATTGTAAAAAGACATTTAGATCCTCATTTTAAGGATTTTCTTGCGAATGAGCATAGCCGTCAGATCTCTTTTCAGAGATAAGCCGTCACCATTCCAACAAGCTTGTTTTCCACTGCATTTTACAGTTTCAATTTATTTCCTTATTGAATAGAAAACCAGTTTTACTGTATCTCTGTTATTCTGTGTTAAGCATCTTTTAATAATCTATATTCATTTCATTCTGCTCATAAAATCCAGATCAAAGATGCAAATGACAAACCCAACCCTTATAATGTGATCATAGCACTTTTAATATCCTAAATTAAAATTCTCCAGTCACATAAATGACTAACAATATCTACCTTGTTAAAAAACATTGAATGTTGTAGCATGTAGGTTTAATGTGGCTAGCAATATTCACCATGTTAAATATGTTAAATATATTCTACCCTCAACAGTATGACCGTACACTGCCAGCTGTACTGGACAGTTGTACTTTCTATTTTTGTCTTGCTTGAGCATATTTAGCTCAAACATCTCCCATTACATTGTAACCTCTTCTTCATACATTTGAATATACTGTTCTATTCTTTTTCTCTCTGCATTTCTCTTTGCTTCACAATTTATCATGGTATCAGAGCATCAGCAGTAAGCCTCTTCACACAGTCGGGAGAGCAACTCGATTCTCACAGCGCAGAGCTTACACGCATCTTGAGAGAACGCGACACAGACTATTCACAAGGTTTGGAAAGCTGTCTGCACTACTCTTTAAAGATCGTCGTAAGAAGATTGCGGAGGAAGCAGAGCGTACAACGCTCGAAAGATCCTAGACGAAGAGAACACAGAAGAAGAAACCCTAAAGATTCTTGCAATCTTTTCAAGAATCGTCAAAGATTGACGAAGAAAAGCTAGAGGAGGCGAGAAATTTTAAAAGAAATCGAAAATTTCCCTCACATCTGTTAAATATTGAAGCACAAAACGAAGAATTCGTGAAATTCTTTCAAATCTTTGAAAGATTCACGAATCTTTTCTTCCGCAGGAGAAAATTCTGTTAAATTCGGGAAAGATCGCGTCAAACATGCAAAGAACAGCCATTAAGGCTGCAAGATTCATCCTGTGAATAGATTCGAGGCGGGAAACCTGTTCAGAAGGGATAAGGAGAGCGCGGAAAAGGTGAAAGCATTTCAGCCGTCAGATCTTGCGCAAAGGATCGACAGCCGTTGGATCAGCGAGAAGGTGCACGAGGTTTAGTCCTCTGAAATGCAAAGGAGTGATTTCGACTTGTGAAGTCACGAAATCTCGACGTCATCTTGACCGTCCGATCAAGAGACACGTGGCAAGATCCTATTTCATCGCAAAATTGGGAATCGGGAGTTGGACGAGCGAAAGAATCTACTCTCCAAAAACTCCGATACGCGAAATCCCGAAATCCCGAAACGATCGCAGCCGTCCATCTCAGAGGACAGGTGGCAGCAAGTCAACGCATCGGCATTTCGGCATTCGGGGTTTCAAGTTGTCAAAGAAACTTGACATCGCAACTCGCGAAATCGCGATACGCGATATAGCGATACGATCTCAGCCGTCCGCTTGTCCGGACACGTGGCGAACATCGTCGCGCCCATCGACATTTCGGCATTCGGGGTTTCAAGTTGTCAAAGAAACTTGACATCGCAACTCGCGAAATCCCGATACGTGAAATCCCGATCAGATCTCAGCCGTCCATACCTGGACACGTGGCGGACATCGAGGGCGCCGTTCGCATATCGGCATTCAGGTTTTCATGTTGACAGAAATTTGGAACATCGCTAACCGCGATATCTCAAGGCTGAATCAGGACCGTCCATCTTTTAAGGACACGTGCCGTAAATCCGGGGACTCGGAAAAGTCTCGAAGAGGAAAGCGCCATCGGCATATCGGGATTCGGCAAATCGAGAATCCTGAGAACAAGTGATCGGATTTCTTTCCAGGGAAATACCCGATGCAAATCTAGCCGTCCATCTGTTCAGGATGCGTGGCAGAGATCGAGGCTTTCGGGAAAAGTCCCGATAAGCGACTTCATCGGTTTTTCGGGATTCGACATTTCGCGGATCCTGGAGACAAGAGGTCCGGGACATAACATATCGGGAAATCGCGAGAAGGGATCTTGACCGTCCATTTGTTGAGGATGCGTGTCGCAGATCGGAGCCATCGGGAAAAGTCCCGACAAGACAGCGCCATCGGAAAATCGGTGATCGGGGAATCGAGGAGTAAGAAAACCTCGACATCAGGATTCGCGAAATCCCGATAAGATATGGACCGTCCGATCATCAGCAGATCTGGACCGTTGAAAAGTCCAAAGGAAAATTCTTTTTTTTCTCGTGTTTTCGGCATTTTGAAAGGTAAAAACGGGAACAACCCGTAGCGCTTTATCACAAGGCGTGTGGTCACATTGCTAGGAGATCAAAGGGCCAATCCAAGCCCGATAAGCTCCCATCGGCTATCGGAACATCAGCGTTTATGAGATCGGAGGTAAATACGAATTTTTCCCTCTATTTCTTCTGAATTTTTTTTTGAAATGGCATCATCTAGCAACTTAGGACCAACTCAGGGTCCGATACTTCTGGGAAAGAACTATGAGTTCTGGTCTCTTCGAATGAGGT
>ML790715.1:168230-187900 GCA_009831015.1 Picea engelmannii
TGTTTTGATTAATAAATGCAAATGTCATTACTAGTCCATTTTGTTTATTTATCTCAACACTGAAATATTCCAAATTCTTTGGTCACTGAAATATCATCCATTGGATGCTGTGGATGATTGCAGCTTCGTGAGACATCCTCCAGGATACGTTCTCCTCTGTTACTGAGTTGATTCAACCTGAGAGGGATCCCAGTGTTGGGCATACTCATGTGATGGGGCATTGTTCTCCTCTGTGTGAGAGTTGAGTCATCCCCCAAGTGGTTGGGGCATCGTTCTCCTCTGGAGATTTGAGTCATCCCCTAATGGTTGGGTGTGCCCATGTGATGGGTGTATCATTCTCCTATGTGTGAGAGATGAGATGATGTGGTACTGTAGATGATTTTGTTGAGTATGATGTCCCTGTGGCTAAGCACAGGTGGACGTGTCCCTAGTGGCTGAGCACTAGTGGACATGTGGATCCCTTGCTATATTTTCTAAGTGTAATATTTACTTGTAACCCTAATTGTGATGTAAAGGGTAGAGGTCGGCCCCACCATATGTGAAAGATAATTAATGTTTATTGTTATAATTAATTATTTTCTGAGTTATTGAGGTCGGCCCTGTTGTGCCAACAAACACACCTTTTGCTATGTCTGGTATTGTATAAATAGAGGTGATTTACCCATTGAGGAAACACACTCACACACTTGTCACTTGTCATTTGAAAATTTCAGCAAGTACATTTTATGGCTGAAGTGTGCACCTCTCTTGGGTGCAAGTTTCAAGGTTGTAGAGAACCCTCTTGTGTGCATTAGGGTTTTATGGTAGGGGTATATTCTCTTGAGAATATAGCAAAGGATTGTTGGGTTTTCTTCCCTTGAGTAGAAGGGTTTATCAAGATATTTCTTGTGTTCTTGTGCATGGTAATTCTTATTGTGATCTTGGTTATTGCAACACTTGTGTATGGTGTAGCTTCATTTGTTTATGGTTCAAGTACATTCTAAATGAAATAAACCTCATTCTTGAGCCTAGCATAGTGAAAATTCAACATGGTTTCAGAGCATAGGTATTGAAGAAGCCATTGCACAAGCTTCAAGAAACTGTCCACTCTCTTCTGCATAACCGTATGACCCTCCTAGGGTTTCCAGAAAATCGTACGACCCTCTCCCTTTTGAGTGTTTCAACACTTTATACTAAAACGTTGGGGATAACAATTACATAGGGGTGTGCAACTCTCAGATTGCAATTCCAACTCTCAGATTGCAATTCCAAGCATTTTGGATGTTTGGCCCTAGGGTTTCACAATTTTCTGCAGAAATTTCATTTTTAGGGTTTCTGCAGCTCATTGAAGAAGATTTTCAGCTTACCAATGTCCTTCTGACCTTCAAGGCTTATTTTTGGCATTCATAATCCCAACGAAACCTAATATTGATAGCCTAGCCTAGTCGTTAGGTTTCCTAGCCTAATTACTAAGGGTTTTTGGAAGAATCTACAAACCACGAGGAACAAAACCTTAGTGGAAGATAGGGTTGATGGATCAATCAGCTTAAGTTCTTGGAAGTCAAGACTTCAAAGAGATGAAGACATCAAAGAAGAATCCTTCTTATCATTTCAACACTCTCAGGTACGTTTCCTATTGATAATGATATTTGGTTAATTGAAAGTGGTGCCTCCAGGCACATGACCGATTATAGAGATCATCTCTCAGATCTTGTTGACAAAGAGACTAGTCTACATGTTGTACTTGGAGACAATGCCAATTATAATGTGAAAGGGGTTTGAAATTATACATTCCAACTAGATTCTGACATACCTCTTCATTTGAGTGAGGTACTATATGTACCTGGGATGAAAAGGAACTTTGTCTCCATTTCTGCCTTAGAGGATAAAGGCTACAAGGTTACCTTTTCTGAAGGAAAATTTGTTGCATGGAACAAGGACTCACATACGAATTCTGCCCGAGTAATTGGTGTTTGAGAAAACAACTTATACAGGTTGAATGTATGACCAATCCAAGCCCTGTTACATGACACTATTAGCTTGAGTGAGCTATGGCATAGGAGACTTGCTCATATTCATTATATATCCCTTCCAACTCTAGGGAAGATGGTAACCGACCTTCTAGAGATACATGTTCAACATAATGGTGTTTGCAGAGGTTGTGATCTTGGAAAGAATGTCAAGGGGTCCTTCTTGAGCAGTGAAAACAAATCCAAGGGAATATTGGACTT
Organism: Picea engelmannii; assembly: GCA_009831015.1. Classification (NCBI taxonomy): domain Eukaryota; kingdom Viridiplantae; phylum Streptophyta; class Pinopsida; order Pinales; family Pinaceae; genus Picea; species Picea engelmannii. Next base: position 170,441 of record ML790715.1, read on the forward strand.
GATACATTCATATGTGTGTGGACCAATGATTGTTGCCTCCTTGAATGGATATTTGTACTATGTACTCTTCATAGATGATCACTCTCGAAAGACATGGATTTATTTCTTTAACACCAAGGATGGAGTCCTTGCAATATTTCAAGAATTCAAAGCTTAGGTTGAGATCCTGACTAGAAAGAAGATCAAGGTGCTAAGGTCAGATAATGGAGGAGAATACACCTCCAAGGATTTCAATGATTTTTGTATTGAAACAAGGATCAAGAGGGAGTACACAGTTCCTTATAACCCTTAGCAAAATGGGGTTGCACAAAGGAAGAACAAAACCATCATTGAGGCAACCAAAGCAATGATACGTGTTCATAGTCTACCTATGATTCTATGGGCATAAGCATCCATGACAACAATATATGTTCAAAACAAGAGTCCTCACCATATTTTGAACAATATGACTCCCGAAGAAGCCTTCACTAGAGTGAATCCTGAGGTTGGACACTTCAGGATATTTGGGTGTCCAGTATAATTTCATGTACCCAAAGAGAAGATGTCCAAGATAGACCCTTCAGGAAGAAAGGGTACATCTGTGTGATACCGTGAATCTTCGAAGTCATACCGGATCTACATCCCTGGTCAGAGACAGATTGAGGCGAGAAAATATGTCATTTTTGAGGAAGATATAACCTTTCAAAGATCCAAAGAATCTCATATGGAGATTGACAACAAGACATTACCTTCTCCCCCTTTAGTAGTTTAGAGGGAGACAACCATTGTTCCAGTCGATTTAGTTGATCCAGTTGATATAGTTTCTCTAGTTGATGTCCCCAGAGACATTGCAGTAGGCCATAAAAGGCCTGCCTGGGCTCGAAAAAATCTACATGAGGCAGAGGGACATGCAGATCCTCGAGGCACATTCCGAGAGAGCAAGAAACCAAAGAGATTTTCAAGATATTTTTCATCCATGAGCCACATCATTGATACTGAGCCTTCTTGTCATGGAGAAGCAACAGGTCAGCAGGTATGACAAGATGCCATGGCAAAAGAGTACCAGTCCATCATGGAGAATGATGTGCGGGATATTGTTCTGAGACCATAAGGGAAGTCTATAGTGACTTCCAAGTGGATCTATAAGATCAAGCATGCAACTGATTGAAGTATCGAGAAATACAAAGAGAGATTTGTAGACAGAGGATTCTCACAAGTGGAGGGAATTGATTATGAGGAGACATTTGCTCCAATATCCTGATACACTTCCATCTGTACTATGATTTCACTAGTTGCATCCATGGGTTGGAAACTACATCAGATGGATTTAAATACAACCTTTCTCAATAGTGAGATTGAGGAATAAGTTTACATCGAGCAGCCAGAGCGGTTCATGATACATGACGAGAAATATCATGTGTGCAGGTTAAAGAAAGCCATGCATGGACTAAAGAAAGCAGCTCGTGCTTGGTACAAGAAGATGGATGGATTCTTGATGAGTTTGGGCTTCAACAAGAGTGTTGCTAATCCAAACCTATATTATCACATTGTTGGTGATGAGTGCATGATCTTGGTTCTGTACGTGGATGACTTATTCCTCATCGGTTTAGAAAGACTTATTTTTGAATGAAAGTGAGCATTGACTTATGAATTCGAGATGAAGGATATGGGTATGATGCACTACTTCTTGGGAGTAGAAGTATGGCAGAGGACTAATGAGATTTTACTGAGTCAAGGAAAATATACAGTGGATATATTGAAGAAGTTCGGTATGACAGACTGCAAATCCATGCCTACATTGATGGTGATGGATTTAAAACAAATGAACGATGCTTCTACTAATTTAGGCGAGATTGATCCACATTTATACCGACAGTTGATTAGATCATTGATGTATCTGGTTAACACCAGACCTGATATATGCTATGTAGTGAATGTACTTAGTTCATGAGTCAGTCGAGATAGAATCACTCGATAACAGTGAATCATGTATTGAGATATCTACGAGGCACAACTGGATATGGCCTGAGATATGCCTCCATTGTAGACATGAGTTTATAGGGATATGCCGATGTAGATTGGGAAGGGAGCGCAGTGGACCAGAAGAGCACATCCAGTTGTTGTTTTACCTTGGGGTCTTTCATGGTTTCCTAGTGCAACAAGAAACATGCTCTATGGCCTTGAGTACCGTAGAAGCAGAGTATATAGCGTTGAGTGTGGCAGTCTGTGAAGCAGTGTGGCTTCAAAAGCTCCTGATAGATTTATTTGATCATGAGATGGATTCTACCATTATTCATTATGATAAACATAGTTGTGTGAATCTCTTTGATAATCCTGTGTTTCATGAAAAGTCGAAACACATTGAGATAAAATATCATTATATCAGAGACATGGTGCAGAGGAAAGCAATACACGTGCAATACCTTCCTACACATGATAAGATTGCAGATATCTTCACCAAACCACTTGCCAGGACAAATTTAGAGTACTTCCGTGAGAGACTTGGTTTGGTGGAGAATGCCTCCCTAGTTGAGAGGGAGTGTTGATGATTGCATCTTCGTGAGACATCCTCCAAGATACGTTCTTCTCTGTGACTGATTTGAGTCAAATTGAGAGGGATCCCAGTGTTGGGCATACCCATGTTATGGGGCATTGTTCTCCTTTGTGTGAGAGTTGATTCGTCCCCCAAGTGGTTGGGGCATTGTTCTCCTCTAGAGAGTTGAGTTATCCCCCAGTGGTTGGGTGTGCCCATGTGATGGGTGTATCATTCTCTTCTGTGTGAGAGATGAGACGATGTGGTACTCCAGATGATTCTGTTGAGTATGAGGTCCCTGTGGCTGAGCATAGGTGGACGTGTCCCTAGTGGCTGAGCACTAGTGGATGTCTGGATCCCTTGGTATATTGTCTAAGTGTAATATTTACCTGTAGCCCTAATTGTAATGTAAAGGGTACATGTTAGCCCCATCATATGTGAAAGATAATTAATGTTTATTGTTATAATTAATTATTTTCTGAGTTATTGAGGTCGGCCCTGTTGTGCCAACAAACACACCTTTTGATGTGTCTAGTCTTGTATAAATAGAGGTGATTTCCCCATTGAGGAAACACAATCACACACTTGTCACTTGTCATTTGTAAATTCTTGCAAGTACATTTTAGGGCTGAAGTGCGCACCTCTCTTGGGTGCAAGTTTCAAGGTTGTAGAGCACCCTCTTATGTGCATTAGGGTTTTATGGTTGGGGGAACTTCTCTTGAGAATATAACAAAGGATTGTTGGGTTTTCTTCCCTTGAGTAGAAGGGTTTCCCAAGATATTTCTTGTGTTCTTGTACATGGTAATTCTTCTTTTGATCTTGGTTATTTCAAGACTTGTGTATGGTGTAGCTGCATTTGTTTATGGTTCAAGTACATTCTAAATGAAATAAACCTCATGCTTGAACCTATCATAGTGAAAATTCAAGAGATACAATGCTAATTTCAATTTCCTACAACCTATTTATTACATGCTTGATTTCTAGTTGATATGTTGCTTGCTTTAATTCTGAGATAATATGTGGATCCCCATTAAATTAAATATTTTTGTAGTATTTTTACTCCTTGGTTGAAGTGTTGGTTGCAAGAAATGGTAGTGAATCGTGTGCTTGATTAGAAAACTATAGTGCCACCCTTCAATTGTAAGATAGTTGGTGCATTTTATTACCAACTACAACCACCAGTTCATAGAATTCATTGCACATACAATTTACCTCAATTTAGATGGCTCTTTAGATAAACCAAAAGTACAATTTTATTTTCCAATGGCTTGAGTCACTATTGTGTCCATATTTAAGGGAAACATGCCATCTTTTTTCTATTGAATTTACCCTACTCCAACCTCTAGGTATCTTTCTATCTAGTGATTTCCTTGCTTTAAATCAAATTAGTAGCTCACAAAACAACATACACTATTTGAACAATCAACTCAAATAAATATAGTGGAAGCAATACTAGAAACCAAAATCTCATCCACAAGACACCCTGATATTTTTCCCATTAACTAATCTTATCATTCAAATAACTTCAAATATTACAAGGGTTCACTTACTGGGAAAATGGCCCATAGATAAATATAGAAAACTTTAGACAACACTTGTAAACCATAGCACCTCCTGGTTTGTTGCACAATCCAAAAATTACATGTTTCCTAAGATGTACATGCCTTTCCTTAAGAAAAACCACATATACACGCCTGTCTCCACTGAAACTTGCAAACACACACTCAAACACTGTACAAAAAATGAAAAAATATGTACGACATGACCTTGTAGCTACAACTTTGATCTACTGAAACCCACTCATGATTATCTCTGTTCTTTATTCTCCCTGACCTAATCTCTATATGAAATTCCTTCTCCACCTATCCAAGATCCCCTTGAGGAAAAGTCCTTCTCTTCTCTTTTTGTCAAATCGATCTCCCTCTATTGATATGCTCCTGTACCCTAGCCTTGCTTTATTATCTTGAGTTATGACCTAACCCTAATCTCCAAATTGATTTACAAATGAGATTACTTGTCACCTCACTTGCGATCAATGGCTAAGATTTAATTCACTAATGATAATTAAAACCTCATTCAGACTGCTTGATACCATTAAGCAAAAAATGAGATTAGTAAAAGACAAACTTGACCAACTTAACTGCAAAGGAGTTTACAGAATAGAGTGTTCATGTGGCAAATGCTACATTTGAGAAATAGGTCACTCCTTTCACACCAGGATCAAAGAGCATGGTGGTGACATTAAGAATGAATGAACTCGTACCTCAGCATTAGCTGAACACTCTCTCACAACAAAGCATCATATACGCTTAGAAGACACCATAATCCTAGCAAAAGAAGACCATCTCCTTAAACGCCAAATTAGGGAAGCTATCGAAATCATTAAGAATCCCAACAACCTAAATAGAGACGACGACCTCGAGATGAGTGATTGTTGGATCCCGCTCATTCGAGAAAGAAGACAATAAAAAGTTTTTCCCTAGGACTTAAGAACCACATCTCTAAGGCTCTAGGTCTTAACATTTTCCCTCCCCCAGACTTTTAATTAATCAACCTTATTTAATAACTAAAAATAAACTAAAATAACTAATTAATACCTATTAATTAATTTCTTAAATTAATCTCCTACTAATTATGTAAACACTATTAAATTAATTCTAATCTAATCCTAAAACTAACCTTATTAATATTAAACCTATTCAATTTATAACTAATTGCTTAACTTACTTAAATAATACCAATTAATTAATTTCTTCTCCTAAATTATAAAAACACCATTAAATTAACGCTAATCTAATCCTAAACTAACTTTATTAAGATTAATATCACCACCTTTTGTATTTAAACTAATTTCTACCTAAACTAGCATATAATATAACATTTATTTATTTTAATTTGAATTAACAAATCACTCACCACTTAAATATTAATTAACAATTATCTTAGTATAGATAGAATTTTTAATTTTTTTAGCAAACCCTAGGGTTTCGCCGAGCCGACTTCAGGCCTCCTCCAGCAGACTTTAGGTTCCTCCCCTCCACTTTAATATTTATTAAGGCTCCTCTCTTGATTTTCCTCAGGCTTTTATGTCCTGAAGATGGATCCTGTTGTGGATCCGAAACGTCGACATGTAATAATGAATACTGTGGTTCTTCCGAACATTTATGAACAAAACTCCCACCACAGAAATCTTAATTCTCAGATAATTAAATCATTTATTTAAATAAGCTAAACTAATTAATAAAATCACTTTACTTTAATAATTCCTTTAATTAAAGTAAATTATTAAGGTAGAATGCTTTGGACGACTTCCACACATCTAGCCACTTAGACTTGTGCGGAAATATCTGTCTAATGCTACAAACATCAACAATCCCTCTTAGCAAGGAAGGTATTCTGCACCACTCCAAGTTTGTCCCTGAATAACATAAACTTCCATTTAACCAAGGGTTTGGTCAGAATATCTACAATCTGCTCATTTGTGGAAACATACTGAATATTGAATTCTCCCTTCTGGATCCTATCTCGGATGAAATACCTGATCTCAATATGCTTGGACCTATCATGGAATACTAGATTCTCAAAGAGTTTGATACAACTCTAATTATCGTAGTATATCATCATAGGCTTCAACTCATGATCAAATAAACCTGTAAGAAATTTTCAAAGACAAATCAATTCACAACTAGCCATACTCACTGCCATATACTTTGCCTTTGCTAAAATGAGTGCTACAAAAGTTTTCTTCCTACTAAACCATGTAATCATTGTTGATTCCAAGATAAAGAAGCACCTCGAGGTGATCTTTTTTTCTACTATACTTCCTACTGAATCTGATTTTATATATCCCTATAGCTTCACTCCATGACCTCCAGGATACCTCAAACCATACTTCAATGTACCTCTCAATTACCTGAGCATATGCTTCGCTGCTATCCAATACACCTACCTCGGCTTCACCATGAAATAACTTAAGGTTTTCATAAAAAAACATATATCTGGACTGGTGTTGACCAAATACATTAAGGACCCTATCAACTGCCTATATATCCTGGGATCCACCAACTTTGAATCTGAAGTGATAAAATTCTTCAGATTGGTAACCATAGGTGTATCCATCAGTCTACAATCATCCATCTTGAGTCTCCTCAAGATTTGCACTACATACTTCCCTTGACCAAGGAATATCTCTCCCGATACCTGCCATACCTCTAACCCTAAGAAATATTGCATCAAGCTATTTTCCTTCATCTCAAACTCAATAGATAGATTTTCTTTGCACCCTACAATAAGCTAGGATCTGCTTCCCTCTTGGAAAATCCCATACTATGCAAGTATCTATCAATATTGGAATACCATGACATGGGTTACTTTTTGATTCCGTACAAGGATTTCTTAAGCCTACACACATGAGACTCCCTCCCATGTACCTCAAAGCCCCGAGGTTGCTCTATATATACTTCCTCTTCAATAATACCATTAAGGAAAGTTGTCTTCACATCAATCTGGTGAATCCTCCACCTCATAACTGAAGTAATAGAAATAACAACTCGAATATAAGCATACCTGGCGACTAGAGAAAATGTCTCCTCGTACTCCACTCCCTTTCTCTGGGAGAACCCTCTCGCCATGGACCTTGCCTTGAACTTTTTGATGATACCATCATTCCTTGTGATAGAGGTGTACTCCTTTGCCATGACATCCTAACAAACCTGGTGATATATCACTTCATCAAAAATGAAAGGTTGAACATCAATGATGCTACTCATAAGTGCTATATAGTTTGGAAACTTCCTTAGAGGCTTGCTTTCCCTGAATGCACTCCTATGAGCCTCACCAACATCTATAAATGTATATAATAAACACTTGGGTTTCCTAAAATAAGTGGAAGGGGATAAATCCTCCTCCCCACCTGAAGTATGACTCCTTGAAATGGAAGCTACTGACTGTTTCTCATCCTTTGGAGCTTGTTTCTAATCATCCTCTATCATTGTTGATGACTCCTTAGATTTCCTGGATGCCAAATTCTCCATGAACTTAACATATTTTCTCACAATTGTCATCTACTGCATTGGAATGAAGATATTGTAATCCTTTGGGGTCTCACCATACCCCACAAATATACCCTTCTATATTGAAGGCTCTAACTTTGTCCTCATCTCCACATGCACATGGATGTAGACTGAACAACCAAATATGCTCAAATGTCCTATCTCTTGCTTCACTCCTGAGAATGCCTCCTCTAGAGTCTTGTCCCCCAATATCCCATGAGGAATCCTATTTTGCACATGTACTATTTTTTTACATGCCTCTGCCCAAAGAAACATAGGCAACTCCTAGTCATGTATCATAGCCTTGAAAGAACCGAAGATGGACTGGTTCTTTCTCTTTGCAACCGCATTTTGTTGAGGGTTGTATAAGAATGTCAACTCCCTCTTGATCCATGCCTCCTTGCAAAAATCCTTGAAGTCATTAGAGGTGTACTCTCCCCCATTATCCAACCTCAATACCTTGATCTTCTTCCTTGTCTGGTTCTCCACCTGAGCCTTAAACTCCTGAAACTGATGCAAGACCTCATTCTTGGTCTTCATAAATAAGATCCATGTTTTCCTGGAAATGATCCAAGAGGATCTACATAACATTCATAGAGGTCTAGAAGGATCGAAAATTCTCACATAGGTCTCGAGGGATCCATAAATGTTCAAAATTCAAATATTCAAAATGCTCTAAAAAATGCGATCAATGCGTAGAGCTCGTCGTTAGCTTTCCAATGATGCAAACGACAAGTCAAAGGGAGTTCATATGAAACATTTATGAGCGATCAAAGTTCAAGTCAACTTGGTTAAAAAGTCAAAGTCAAAGGGAAAAGTTGAGATATGTCACCATTGCAAGGGTGACAAATGGCACATGATCATACATGCCAGGAAGGTGACTAGGCATATCGTCCAAACCAAGTGGTCCAATCACCGGTCAACAAGTGGTAGAGATAAGCCAATGTGAGGTTTCCACATGGAAGCCTCCCATTGGCCTTTATGGTCACGATTATGTAAAATTATGGAGTTGACGAGGGTCAAACCCGCGACCACCTATAACCTTACCAAAGCCTCCACTACCATCCCACCACACAAGTGTTACTTAACCATACATGTTGGAGAACTTGTTTAAGATTGTCTAAAGGTTTAATTGGTGGGAAAAAGGGCCGAGGGTCTAACCCCTTAAACCATAGCTTGTGGACGTGTTGTATATACCATATGACCGCAACCATCCATGTAATCTGTGAAGGGATTGCTAAACTTTATGTTATATATATTGCTCCGAGGACTATGCCATAACCACCGCATATATGTTATAACAAAATACTATGTATAGTATGATCGATGGGGTTTGACCCTGCGACCTACTATACAATAACCAAAAAACTTAACCAATATGCCAAATATGGAGGTTGTTACAACAAACCCAACCAACCCACATTTAATATGATTTCGACATCAACGAAAGGTGGAGGTACGATTGGAGGGAACGTGGCCTATTTATGGGCACAGATCCCAATGCTCGACACATCCTTATGTTCACACACTTTGATATGAAATATATCCCAATGTAGGGCATGGATCCTGAGGTTGTACGAACTACATAAATTTGCATGCAGAGAAGGAGCTAAGTTTATCATTGCATAGAAAAACATGTCATGAGGTATACTGACTGCACCTAGGAAACTTTATACTCATTTTCACGTTTTTTCACAAGGAGTATGGATTTGCGGTCTATTTTATGATAATAGGTCATTTGTAAAAGTTTTAGTCCAAATTTCCATTAATGAGTGTCATAGTGCATCGTTTGGCATGTAAAGAGGGTAAAATTGAGCCAGTTCAGAATTTGGTCGAATTTATAGTCAAATTTCTTCTAATTTCAGAATGATTCTAATGTCAAACTCATTTTCTTGTTTTGAGTAGTGGAATTAAAGCGAGTCTATTAAATTGGATTTTTCAAGCCCATGTTGTAATGTAATTTGGTATTTTGGAGATGTTGGAGAACAATCATACTATCTAAAGGGACTTTGAAGATGAAGTAACATGTCATCCATATATGTAATTCAAGTTCTTTTATTTTATGCTGTGTCATCTCATCATTATGCAAATTAATCATCAGTTTATCAGTTTTGGATAAGAATCACATCATCATTTTTCTGCAAATCGCCTTAATACGATTAGGAAATTATTCTGAATCAAGTTAGATGCTGCATGTATATATTGTAAAGAAATAAGTGGTGTCTAAGGGTTTTCAGATAAAGTGGTATAAAATCTAGTTTTGACGTGTATTTGAAAGTTTTTGATGTGATGATATCCAAGAGTTCAGTTGGTGAATATTTTGAAGGCTCTTATCAAGAGGATAAAATGAGTAAATTTCTCATGAAGTTGAGACTATAGAAGAACATTAATTGGAAAATCCAGAAGGAGAATTCTGAGTTAAGAATGTAGTTGTAAGCTCTTGAGGAAGAGAAGCAGAGGATGAAAGATCGACTGATATGTCATGAGGAATTCCATAAGGGTATTTTTCATAAGTTAGAAATAAATTTGTAGATAAGGAATCAAGTATTGACACCATCAATACCAATCCATGAAGATTGGTAGGATGAGAATGTAAAATCTCTGATGCAAAAGGGACTACCTCTTTCAAAAGGCATGATCGATAAAGATGACTCCTCATATTATTCTTTTTCCTGTCAAGACGGAGAATGCTCGAGGACAACTGAAGCAAAGAGGACTTCAGATGAAAAGGTCCTTCATAATAAGTTAGCCTTACCTTCCAGTCAAGAAAAAGGTAACATTTGTAAGACATCTCCAAAGAAATATGTGCATACTAAAAAGGGAATGAAGAATTTTCCCACTAGTAAATGGTCTAAGTATCCATGTGCTTCCTATGGAACTAGCAGCCATGATGTGGAGAAGTGTCGAAGAAGATAGTCTGTGCAAGAAGCGATATCTCATAAGAAGGCTAAAGGTAAATATCATTTCTGAAAGTAAAGGAAAAGGGGTAATGATAAAAAGGGATCGTGGTTCCAAGATGGGAACAAGACACTCTGCTCTTATTATGGTAAGAGTGGACATCATATCGAGAAGTGATAGACACTTTACCTGCACTTATGTCAGAAGTAGAACATGAAATATGTAAAATCACTTACAAGAAGACAAGCAACAACTCCAGACGAAGTTAATGATCTTATCGAAAGATTTGAGAAAGAATACTTCCTTATGGATGGTCTTGGAAAAGTGATATATGAATACATCAAGGAATGGTTTGTGGACAGTGGATCATCTCACCACATGACCGAGATGAGATCAATATTTATGACTTTCTCATAGTCCCACACATATTGATATGTAGGATATGGAAACAATACCAAACAAGCAATAAGAGGGTATGGATATGTAAGATTCTAGCTTGAGTCAGGAGGATTTCTGGGAATCGAACATATGTTATATGTTCCATATTTGAAAGTAAACCTACTCTCAGTTGCAACATTTGAAGATGAAGGCTATGCAATCACATTCTAGAATGTCTAGGTACTTGTGTATTCAAGGGAAGTTGCTCCAGGCACAACAATAGTGCTTGGTGTTCACAAGGAGTGGTTATATAGGTTATTGTGAATGCCTATAGTTTGTTCTAATGGTTTATTGGATTCAATATCAGATTCTGCATCATATTCAATGTCAGATTCAGAATCAACATCAGAGGCATTGTCAGAGATAGGCAATTGTGAAACTCCTTCCAGTACTAAAGGAAGGACGAGTCCATGAATAAACCATCCATCAGAATATTTCATTGTAAATATGTAAGCTGATATGCATATGTAGATATATTCTAAAAGTTTATTATAAGGCTTGTAAGCCACTCATTGTAAAATTATAAGAGTGGGAGTGACTCTGTAAAATTTCTATATTACCACCTTAGATAAGAGTGAGAGAAATTTTGCAAGAGAGTTTCTATATTGCCACCTTATATGATATTAAAAGTGAGAGGAATCTCGTTAAATGGATTTATATTCTAAGTGAGGGGAATCTTGTAAAAGGGTTTCTATATAGCCACTTTATTTTAGAGTGAGAGGAATCTCATTATAGATAGTTCTAATCCTTTTGATAACAGATAGCCAATTGTATTGTCTCGTCATCAGCTAAAGGGATACATATGGATCAAATTGTATAAGTTAACATTCTTCATTATGAATAACCGAAGCTGAAGGAACAAAAGGATGCGGGTAGTTGGAACATGCAGATCAGAAGCAAAAAGGGCATTGAAGTAATGAAAACTTTCGAGAGGTGGTAAAGGAGAAATAATCCTCTTGTAAGAGGAATATAGATGCATGCTATAAGAATATTTAAAATACTATGTCATGTTTGTATGGATGTATACCTTGAGAAGAAGCAAGTCAAGTACAATTGTAACAATATATATCAAGTTGTTTTTAAGGCATGAAAGAAGTAATGAACAAATAATTCATTCAGAGACTCTTGCAGATACATAAACATTACAAGAACAATGAATCCAAAAGGGAAAGGCATATATCAACATTCGACTTGGTTTCATATTGGCCAAGATAGGCTATCTTCAATAAAAGAAGATGGGAGTGGATGTTGAACACCATATTCAAGTATTGCAAAGATTCAATGAACATGACTTTTGTTGTCATGGAATCTATGAGCCAGAACCAGAGCTATATTCTATTAGCGACAGTGCCAACAACCAGATTCAGAGCCATGTTTCAGAGAAATAGAGAAAAGTACACTGATCTAATACCTAATATTGAAGATCCAAGATGAATACTGGGTTCCAAAACTATTCAAAAAGATGGAAAAGTGAAGAAGCTTCCTCACTAATTTACTGGATAAAGAGCATCCCAGTAAGGTGGAAGAGTGAGTTACAGTTATCGTCACTAAGTTGTTGAATATCTATACTTTTAGAGGTCCAAAATTTCTTCAGTGGGAAGGTGTGATCTAGGAGGATCTAAGGAACGCTCACATAGGTCTAGAAAGATCCGAAATGCTCACAGAGGTCCTAGGGGATCCATAAATTCTCAAAATTCAAATATTCCAAATTATCTTGAAAATTCCATCAATGTGTAGAGCTCGTCATTATCTTTCTAATGGCGCAAACGGAAATTCAAACAAATTTTGTATGCAAAAGTTATGAGCGGTGAAATTGCAAGTCAACTTGGTAAAAAAGTCAAAGGGAAAAGTGACATGTGGCACATGATCGTACATGCAAGGCAGGTGACTGGAAATATTGTACAAACCAAGTGGTCTAATCACAGGTTGACAAGTGGAAGAGATAAGATAATGTGAGGCTGCCATGGGGAAACCTCCCATTGGCCTTTATGGTCATGGTTATGTAAAATTATGGAGTCGACTAGGGTCGAACTCGTGACCTCCTATAACTTACCAAATCCTCCACTACCATCACACCACACAAGTGTTACTTAACCATACATGTTGGCGAATTTATTTAAGCTTGTATAAATATTTAATTGGTGGAAAAAAGGGCCGAGGCCCTAAGCCCTCAACCCATAGCTTGTGGAAATGTCGTATATACCATATGATTGCAAACATCCATGTAATCTGTGTGGGGATTGTTAAACTTTTTTCTATATATATTGCTTCGAGAACTATGCCATAACCACCCCATATATGTTATAAAAAAATACTATGTTGTAGTATGGTTGACAAGGTTCGACCTTGCAACCTACTATACAATAACCAAATAACTTAACCAATATGCCAAATATGATGGTTGTTACAACAAACCCAACCAACCCACATTTAATATGATGTCAACATCAACGAAAGGTGTGATTACGGTTTGAGGACCCGTGACCTATTTATGAGCACAAATCCTAATGCATGACACATCCTTATGTGCACACACTTCTAGATGGAATAGATCTTGATGCAGTGCATGGATCCTGAGGCTGTATGAATTGCATAAATTTGTGTGCAGATAAGGAGCTAAGTTTGGCATTGCATAGAAAAACATGCCATAAGGTATATTAAATGTACCTAGGCAAATTTATACTCATTTTCACGATTTTTAGCAAGGAGTATGAATTTGAGGTCTATTTTATGATCATAGGTCATTTGTAAAAGTATTAGTCCAAATTTCCATTAATGAGTGCCCTAGTGCATCGTTTGCATGTAAAGAGGGTAAAATTGAGCTAGTTCGGAATTTGGTTGACTTTATAGTCAAATTTCTCAAAATTTCACAAGTATTCTAATGGTGAACTCATTTTCTTGTTTGGAGTACTGGAATTAAAGAGAGTCTATTAAATTGGATTTTGCAAGCCCATGTTGTAATGTAATTTGGTACTTTTGAGATGATGGAGAACCATCATACTATCTAAAGGGACTTTGAAGATGAAGCAATATATCATCCATATATGTAATTTGAGTTCTTTTATTTTCTGATGTGTCATCTCATTCTTTCTGCAAATTAAGCATCAATTTATGAGTTTGGGATAAGAATCACATCATCATTTTTCTGAAAATCACCTCAATACGATCAAGAAATTATTCTGAATCAAGTTACATGCTTCATGTATATATTGTAAAGAAATAAGTGGTGTTTAAGGATTTTTGGATCAGGAAAAGTCATAAATGAATGTCACATAGTACGACACTCTGTGCACTGATGCTAATGACATTGATCCACTCACATCTGAATGTATAAGATCCAATATCCCTTTGGACCTACTCTCACTGCTTGGAAAAGAATCCTTGGTATTCTTTCCAAGTGCACACCCTCTGCACACTTCCTGCTGCTCAACAATGAACTCTGGAATACCTATAACAATACCCATCAAAATCAACAATGCCTTGTAGTGCAAGTGTATCAACCTCCTATTCCATAACTCACACAAGATATTACTGGTGTGTACTAAATCCTGAACATGATTTCCCTACAACCTGCATAAAGTTCCGTCTCTCACCCCAATGACCACAGTTGTGTCTGGGATATATTTCTCTAGATGTATGAGTAATTTACCTCTCTGAAAACTAATGGAAAATCCCCTATCCTCCATAGTTGATACTGAGAGCAAGTTCTTATTCAACTGGTTCATAAAGCACATCCTGGGCATCAAACAAACCTCTTGACTTAAGCTGGAACAAAATTGTTCCCTCTCCCTTCATTGCATACTTGGCATCATCACCAATCTCCACATGAATCCCTGAATCCCTCTCCTTCATACTGCTAAATAGCTTATGTGCTTCTTTCATATGACGAGATGCACCACTGTCCAAGTACCATGCACTTCTGGTATTTATGCTGGTAGAAAGGAAAAAAACTAGTGAGAAATCCTTCCCAAATTTCATTGCAAACACATCTAGCTGCATCTCTGCTGAGGCTATTGTTTGCGTCTTTCCTCTTCCCTTCTTCTTCTCTGGACAATGAGATGCATAATTTCCATTCTTATTACATGAGAAGCACTTGATTTTACTCAAGTCCTTTTTCTTCCCCAACTGCAATGTCCTCCATCATTTCTACCCTTCTTGTTGGAACCCTTTCCTTTTCCCTTCCTTGTATTACTGACAAGGGCCAACTTATCATCACTACTTACCTACTTTCTACTCTTAGACTCCTCCCCAGTCTCTTCTTGGATGCAATCATCCCAAAGCCTTTACTGATATGGGATTTTTTCCTGAGCACAAATTCCCTTGACAAATGGTTCCCAAGACTTGGGAAAACCATTCACTACCACATTCATGAGCTCTATGTCATCCAATTTCTCCCCTACGGCTGCAAGATAATCATGTACCTGAGTGATACTCATGAAATAACTGGAAACATTGTCATATCTAGACATCTGCATAGATCTGAGTTTATTTCTTAAGACAATCTCCCTATTCATGTTAGTGCTCTGGAACAATCCTTCCAGGGCATCAAACATATCTTTGGTCATTTTTTTCTCGGATAAGTGAGGAATTATATGTTTTTTCACTGAATCCAAGATAACTCTCTCAATTTTGATCTCCTTCTTCTCATGAGATGCAAAATCTACCAGATCTATCGGTGGAACAATTGCTTTGTTCACTAACTCCCAAAGGTCATACTCCTTCAATGCCAAAGTAACTCTTTATTTCCAAGATAGGAAGTTGGATGCTCCATACAATTTATCCTCAATTCTCAGACTTGTTGATGGCATCCCTTAGACCTGATAAAATACCTTGGAAATAACTTCTTGTTAAAACTGTCCCAATACTAACTCGTATGATCTTGTATGTGCCTATCATTTCTGAAACCCGCGTATGCATGGAACCTTGCTTACTACAAATAGTGTATACACAATTGTCTCCAATGAAAACCATGTATGTATGTGATTGTTCCTTCTAAAACCCACGTACAAATCCATACAAATGCAAAACCCTAGATCTTCTTAAGTACAATTCTTTACCTAAAATCCAACCCTTGATTTTTGACTGTTGGTTATCAATAGGCTAATATCTCCTTGTAGGTATGAAAAATATAGTAACAACTGCTATGGATCTGAGATCTATCTTCCTCTCATAGCATAGGCTCTGATACCATGTTGAATTTACCCTACTCTAGCCTCTAGGTATCTTGTTATCTAGTTATTTCCTTGTTGTAAATAAAATTATTTGCTCATGAAACAACATACATTGTTGGAATAATCAACTCAAATAGATATAGCAGAAGCAATAGTAGAAACCAAAATTTCATACACAAGACACACACATATTCTTCCCATAAACTAATCTTATCATTCAAATAAATTCAAAACTTACAAGGGATCCCTTACTGGGAAAATGGCCCATAGGGAAATACATAAAACTTTAGACAACACTTGTAAACACTAACACCTTCTGGTTTGTTGTACGACCTTGAACTTGCTTGTTTCCCAAGATGTACATGCCTTTCCTTAAGAAAACCCAGGTATGCATGCTTGTCTCCACTAAAACCCATGTACACACACTCAAAGACTACATGAAAAACTCTGTACAAGTCGACCTTTCTTTTGCAGTTATGATCTACTAAAACCCACCTGTGACTGCCTTTGTTCTATCTTCTCCTTGACTTGATCCCTAGATGGAAGTCCTTCTCCACCTATCCAATATCTTCTTAAGAAAAAGTCCTTCTCTACTCTCTGTGTCAAGTCAATCTCTCTCTATTGATCCACTCGTTCTTTACCCTAGACTTGATTTTATAATCTTGAGTTATGACCTAACCCTAATATACAAAGTGATTGATGGATGATATTACTTCTCACCTCACTTGAGATCAATGACTAATATTTAATTCATTAATACTAATTAAAACATTTCCTTAAATAAACTCAACTAATTAATAAAATCACTTTACTTGAATAATTCCTTTAATTAAAGTAAATTCTTAAAGTAGAAGGCTTTGGATGACTTCCACACATCTATACACTTAGACTTGTGTGAAAATACCTGTCTGATGCTACAAACATCGATGTTTTCTCCCTTGGGAAAATTATGGGTTTGGAAATTGTGTGCACACATATCGTCCATTCAGAGATTAGAAGAAATTGACAGTGGGGATTAAAGAGTTGTTAATCCTAGTTTCATATCTAGATTGATTTCTATTCTCAATTTCTTGTCTTTAACAACTACTTCCTTCTAGACAATTGGAAATCCCGTGCATTTCCCCCCATAATGTGTTATTATTTGAGTGTATGGGTGGTGAAATCTACATGAATGGAGTGTCCCTTACTGTGTATCTAGTGTGTTCATTTTTTTGCTTAGATTCATAAACTATATACTAAAATCGTGCCATATATGTTGTGTAAGGTCACCCCTTTGAACACCATTGCCAAATTGAATGTTTTCTTTTATGCGAGGGAAGGCAAATTGGAGTTTGTGAAACTACATCAATGGTGGAAATCAATTTCATGATGATACATGGGCTACTTATTT
>ML790715.1:246379-262882 GCA_009831015.1 Picea engelmannii
ACAGATCTTGGCATAATGAAATATTTTTTAGGGATTGAGGTTGATCAATCAACCAAAGGCATTTTTGTCTGTCAGCAAAAGTATGCAGCAGACATCATCAAAAGATTTCGCATGGAAGGATGCAATCCAGCAGAAACCCCTATGCCCCTAGGCACAAAATTGAGCAAGAATGATGAAGGTCCTCCAGTGGACTCTACCCTGTACAAAAGTTTAGTAGGCAGTTTGTTGTATCTTACAGCAACTAGGCCTGACATTATGTATGCAGCCAACCTTGTTTCCAGATTCATGGAATCCCCCAAAGATCTTCATTGGAAAATGGCGAAACGAATTCTGAGATATGTTGCAGGAACTCTCAATTTCGGCTTATGGTACACTAAATCTGATAGTAATCAACTTTCTAGTTACACAAACAGTGATGGACATGTTTTTCACCTGGGCTCGAACCTAATCTCATGGACATCAAAGAAGCAACCAATTGTTTCAATATCTTTTACAGAGGCAAAGTATGTCGCTGTTACCTCTACATTTCTTGCTTCACAATTTATCATAATTAACAAATGGTAGTCTGTTAATAAATAAAAAGTGTGCGAAAACGAATCGAACAAATAAACATGGTAGTAATCACTTATCAATTATAATACTACAGAACATTTATCAATTATAATACACAGAACAATTATCAGTTATCAATTATAATACACAGAACAATTATACCATTGAGCACAGAAATTAATGCCTCGATTGAATCTCAACCACGCCAGTTCATTCAAGAGCACTGGAATGCACTGGCGTGGTTAAGCACTGCAATTAATGCTTAAAATGAAGCTCTACCATGCCCGTGCTCAACCACGCCAGTTCATTCAAGAGTTGATTCCAGAGCGCTGGAAAAAAACACTGGAATGAACTGGCGTGGTTGAGCACTGGAGTCAATGCTCGACTGAAGCTGATGGTCTCTCCGATCAATGGCCAGTCGTTTCTACTTGTTTAACGTTTTCTGTTTCCTCCTCGTTTACCCCATATGAGCTGCAGCAGCGTTCCTGCGGCGTCAACTTAATCATCCCCAGAGCCCACGAATACTTTGCCTCCTGCAAACTTCATTTTGATAGGCTCAGCTCAGAGACCGTCTTTATAGATTGAATTTCGCCAGCACTCCGATTTTTTTTCCTGTGCTTCACTCGCTAAAGTCTACAACGCATAATACCATGGCTGTCGTTGTGCTTCAAAATTCAAACAATACTATCTTTAAATACAATATACACATGGGTCATTATGAATTCTTCTACAAATTAAGTAGGATTTTTATTTTTCCACAAATCAGGTTAGTAGTTGGTAGGGATTTGCGGGAATGAATGTGACCCGGAATTTAATTTTTTCACTGTGCTTGTGCTTTCAGTAGGCATGAAGCAATTTGCATTCTTCCACAAAGTGGGTCGGTAGGAATTTGGGGTAATTGAATACTCAGCAACCCACCATGGTAACGTGGACAATGATCATAAGGTCGAGCTATTTCAATGCAAAACATTGAGCAGATTTATGAAACCGTAGACCAATTGGAAACCACCTTCTTGCGGAAGATGATCTAGGAACCACCTTCTTGCGGAAGATGCCAAATTGAACAAAATTTATGATATTGGAGTTAGAGAATAACTGGGTAAATAGTTGGATGAGAGTTAAGAATATATCTTTAAACTTATTTCATAAAATATTTTATTTGGTTAAAGCTTTTGAATAAAGTACATATATTATCCAAAAATATACAAAGCAAGTTATAATTAAAAAAAAAAACAACTAAAAAGTTATAATTCATTGAAACCATGAGAAGAGTAGTTATTGCCTCTTGAGAATGTCTAAAAACAATATCTCTAAGATTTTTTTGATCCAAGATAGTTTAAAAGGAAAATGCAACTTTTCATAACCTTAACAAGAATCACATCATGTAATCACATTATGCAATTTTAAGAAAATATGCATAAGAAATTTAACATAAGAGAAATTATTATGGTAATTAATATGTTATCGGTCTAATCTCTCAAGTAGATAGAATAATATATTTCCATGTAATAAAGACTCACATTAGTTAATAAGGTCTAAATATGTTTTCCATGTAATAAAGACCGACATTAGTTAGTAAGGCCTATTTAATAAAAATGAACAAATCAATGTAAGAAGCTAATAGAAGCTTTCGCTTCTAGAAAGATCTTCCTCTAAAATATTCTTTAGAAGATAGAATTAGTATAAATAAGAGAGATCTTCCTCTACAATATTCTTTAGAAGCTAGAATTAGTATAAATAAGAGTAGGAGGCATAAAAAAGTTTGTCTTGAAAATTATTGTAATAGAACTTTGCTCTGTTGGAGGTTTCCCCCTCTAAGAGGCAAGTGAACATTGTTTTCTTTGAATAAAGGTATTATTTATGGTGTTGTTATTTTCATATTTTGTTGTTCCATTGATATTTGTTGAATATTCTTGTTTCTACATATTATATTACATATGACACCTTACAAGTGGTAATAGAGCACTCTCCTTGGAAGGAATTGTGGGTTAATTTTTTTTCAGGGTAAAGACGTGTTCTGGCATCTTTAAACTACACTGATTTTTTGTTCAACACATCAATCCATGGTCGGAGAAGCGTACACGCAAGAAATACAAGAGGTTTTTAAGCTCACATGGTTGGACACCCTTGTAACCCCTATTGGTACCCCTTCGAGTGGTAGTGCATTAGATAACACATGTATACAAACTTTCTCTCCCACATACCTCTGGTATATTGAGAGCCCCCGAGGTATCCTAAAATCAAACTTAGATTGATTGATTGACCACTTGATTGTTATAGTGCCACCAAGAAAAGAACTCAAGAAGATACTCTCTAGTACCTAGGAAATCGGGTAGCACGGCTATGGGTAAAGTCTAACATCCTTAGTTGGTTCTCTGAGATATTGGGTCGAGTACTATTGTTCGACCCTGCATATATATCATAGAGCTATAGCACACGAAAAACCCTTATCTGTAGGAACCTTGGAAATCCAAGCCTTGGGACAGAAACAGAACAAAAAAGGAACAGAGAAGATCTATTGTCATGCAACCTTGCCTCCTGCATTCTGGTTGCGAAATTACTACACATTTTTTCCTGTTAAGAATTTGAGCATTTTGACACTGCAGTATTATTTTGATCGGAATATAACTCGACAGGAGTAAAAAAAAAAAGTTTTGGGCCTACCCGCACCCTTATTTGAGACCTATCCCATTGGATTCCTCTTTTCATACTAATCGTTGTGATTCCTATCATTTTTACCTTTTCTTTTTTCACCCTATGGACCCATACCCTTCCTAGCACCCTTATTCCCCACTTATCCCATCGGTCTCCTCTCGCTACCCTAATCATAGTGGTATATATCACTTGTCTTCCTTTTTTTCCTTGGACCCACCCCTCATACCCTCATGGATCCCACCCGCCAAGAAGAAACCAATCAGAAACCGAGTACTAATCTTACTTCCCTTCAGGGCCAAGTAAATAAGGGCATTCTGACCATTCATGTGAAAATGGACCTTATCCAAGAACAACTCGGTAGCTAAATGGTTGAAGTTTATTCTGCTCTACACCAATTCATGAACAAATTCTAAGGTCCTTCCTCCTCTGAACCACCTCTCTATACTGAAGGTGTTGACTCCAACCAACATTTATACTCTCATTCAAACTCTCTACCTCATGACCCTTGTCTTCCTAGAGTCGAGGTAAACAAATTTGATGGCTCGCATCCACAATCATAGCTTACTCGAATGGAACAATATTTCTCCCTACATGGTATCATTGATGATTTAACCAAGCTTCATTATGGAATTCACTATTTGGATCCAGAACGATGGAAATGGTGGTAATGGCGTTGAAATGCACACCAAGGGTATGTTTCTTAGTCACAATTTGTTGTAGAGTTGTATGAACGCTTTGACACAGAAACCCACCATTTAGAATGTTTAACCAAGTTGAAAGAGTCTCGAACAATGAAATATTTTATTACTTCCTTTGAGAACTTGGCTTTCTACATGGAGGGCATGACCGATGCTTTCTTCTGGGAATGCTTTATCAGTGGCCTTAAGGATGAAATATGATCCCAGTTCATCCTGGCTCACCCCCAAACTTGGTTGGAAGAAATTAAATGTGCCAAGGAGGCACAAAAGGTATCTTGGCCTAGAGCAGAAAACTCACTTTTGTTCCCCACCCAAAACCCACCACCTCTTCCCCTGAGGCCCATCCTCTCAAGGTAATAAAATTAAAACGGGAAGAAATGGTTGAATGTCAACTCTACGGTCTTTGCTACAATTGTGATGATAAATACTTTCACGGGCACAAGTGTAAAGAAAAAAAACTTTTTATGGCCATTTTAGAGGACGTTTATAATGAAGAGGTTGAGGTTACACCTGAAGTAGAGCTACCAAAAACTGATGATACTACCCCTCCCTCTAACCCTCCTGAAGTTGAACTATTGATTTCCTTGAATGCTCTCACTCGTTTTTTTTCTCCCCAAACCCTAAAATTGATTGGATACATTAATTACAGGAAATTCATCATCCTAGTTGACAATGGAAGCAATCATAATTTCATTCATTGTCTGATTGCTCAAGAAGTCAATTTATATATCCGTTCTGTCAACAATTTCAAATCATGATTTCCAATGTTGGTTCCATGAAATTTCGGGGGCATTGTGAAAATGTGTGCCTACAAATTGGTCAGTATAACTTGAAATATCACATGTTTTCTATTAACATGGGTGGTTTTGATATTGTGCTTGGAGCTAAATGGTTACACACTCTTGGTCCCATCATAATGGATTTTAAGGAATTAACCGTGCAATTCCAACAGTAAGGACAACAATATAAATTCCAAGGTATTACAACAGGGTCTCTCGAGACCATTAGTTCTCATCACATGGAAAAGTTACTCAAAAAATTTCATTATGGCATCATTTTCCAACTCCATTCCATTCAAGCAGTTGAGACACCCCCGATACACCTCAGCCTTCAAATGATTATTTCCTTCCATCCCAATATTTTCCAAAATACCTAGGGCCTTCTCCCCTCCCATGGGGACCATGACCATTCCATTCCTTTAATACCGGGAAATCTTCCTCCCAATGTTCTCCCTTTGCTCAAAAAAATGAAATTGAGAAAATTATCCAAGAATTGTTAGAAGCATGTGTTATATGTCCTAGTACCATCCCATATTCTTCCCCTATTGTCATGGTCCTCAAAAAGGAAGGCACTTGGAACATGTGTCTTGATTTCTGTGCCCTTAACAAACTTACTATGAAGGAAAAATTTCTCATTCTTGTCATAGATGACCTTCTGGATGAACTTAATGGGGCTCAATACTTTACCAAAATTGGCCTACATTCAGGCTACCACCAGACAGGTATGAAAGAGGAAGACATCCTCAAGACTACATTTCACACTCATGAGGGCCACTAGGAGTTCTTGGTCATGCCCTTTGGCCTCTATAATCCCCCCCTTCACTTTTGAAAGCCTCATGAATCATATAGTCCGTCCTTTCCTCTATCACTTTTTGTTAGTTTTATTTGATGATATTCTCATCGATAGTAAAACATGGCAAACACATCTCACCCATGTAGATCAAGTTCTCCATCTCCTCTCCAAGCACCAAATTTTCCTCAAACAATCTAAATGTGCTTTTGGTATCTCTAAAGTTGAATATACGGGTCATATTGTTGGAAAGGATGGTGTAAGGGTGGATCCCAAGAAAATTGAAGCTATGAAGAATTGGCCTCGCCCTAAAACTCTTACAATTATGTGTGGTTTCCTAGGTTTAAAAGGTTATTATCGCAAGTTTGTTCATAATTATGGTAAAATTGCAACACCTTTCATAACTCTCCTTCAAAATAATGATTCCAGTTGGATTCCTTTTGAGCCTTGAAAGAAACTATGTGCACTACTCATATACTGGCCCTCTCTAACTTCACCAATACCTTTGTTCTAGAATGTGTTGCATTCGAGAAAGGAATCAAGGTAGTGCTCATGCAAGATGGACGACCTTTGTCTTTAACCAACATTTGGGTCAATCAATTTATGAAAAGAAAATGTTGATTATTTTACACACAGTGGATCTTTGTGCCCTTATCTATTGGGACAAGAATTCCAAATGAAAATGGGTCATCAAAGCCTCAAGTACTTCCTGGAACAAGGAATTTCATCCCTCAAGCAATAAAAATGGATGACAAAGATATTTGGATATTATTATGAGATTGTTTACAATAAGGGAAAATAAAATATGGTGGTTGATTCTCTTTCTCGTAAATATGAAGATGAAGGGTCCCTCTTTTCCCTCTCATTCAATGTAGTAGAATGGCTTCAAGTGGTTCGAAAGGATGGTTTCAAGACCCCAAAATTTCCAGCCCAATTCAAAAACTTCAATAAGCTCCACAAGCTTCTCTAGGGTACTCTTGGCACAATGAAGAGTTTCTCTATAAAGGTCACTTGTATTTAAGAAAATAGTCAGACATTAAACCCAAGGTGCTCTTTGAGTTTCACACTTCACCTACAACAGACCATTCAGGTTTTACCAAAACTTATGAAACGGTAAAACGATATTTCTTTTGGGACGGTATGAAACAGGACATCTGCACCTTTTTGGCCGAATGTGATATATGTCAATGCAATAAGGGTGACACTGTCAACCCTCATAGTACACTCCAACCACTCCCACTTCCACCTACTATTTGGACAAATATTTCCATGGATTTCATTGTTGGCTTAACCAAATCAAGCAATAGGTCAGTCATCATGATGGTAGTCAATTGTCTTTCCAAATATGCTCATTTATGTGCTCTTCAACACTCGTTCACAACATCCACAATGGCTCATTTTTTTATGGATAATATCTTCAAACTCCACGGAATGCCTCATTCTATTTGTTTTTATTGAGATCCCACTTTTACCAACAATATATGGCGAGAACTATTCAAAATCCAAGGAACTCAGTTGCATCTCATCACAACTTGTCATCCCCAGACTGATGGCCAAATGGAAGCAGTCAACAAGTGTTTGGAAACATATTTGAGGTGTTTTGCATGTGACAGACAACATCAGTGGATTCAATGGTTACCCCTTGTTGAATGGTGGTGCAACACCTCTTATCATATTGCCACTTTCATGACTCCTTTTGAAGTAGTCTATGAATATAATCCACCATTGATTCTACCATGCATGCAGAGCATATCCAAACATCAGGAAGTTGACCACAATCTTACCGTCCACATGAAAATTCTCTGTACTCTCAAAGACAATTTGGTAATGGCTCAAAATTGCATGAAGCAGTAGGCAGATCAAGGTCATTCTGAACATCAATTTTTTGAAGGGGATCAAGTGTTTCTATTCCCCCAACCATACAAGAAGAATTCACTCAAAGC
This sequence comes from Picea engelmannii, assembly GCA_009831015.1. Lineage (NCBI taxonomy): Eukaryota > Viridiplantae > Streptophyta > Pinopsida > Pinales > Pinaceae > Picea > Picea engelmannii. Next base: position 253,797 of record ML790715.1, read on the forward strand.
CCAACAGTGTCAGAAACTTGCACCGAAATTTTATGGTCCTTATATTATTATCAAACGCATGGGGCTAGTGGCCTATTAGTTAACTTTTCTGAGTCACTCCAAGCTACATATTATTTTTCATGTCTCATGCTTGAAGAAAGTGATTGGCACCAAATGCCACACCCATACCATCCTACCAGTGTTAGATGAAAAAGGTTCCATTTGGTTTCAACCACAAGCCATATTGGATTAGAGAGAGTGTTGTCTCCGTCAACGCACCACCAAGGAATTTTTTCTTCATTGGAAGGATACTCCACCAGAAGATGCCACCTGGGAACCGTCTACCATTCTGTAGTAGTTTCCTCATCTTAATCCTTGAGGATAAGGCTCTTTTTCAAGGGGGAGGGAATGTTAGGGACCTAACCCCTCACATAGATAGAATAATATATTTTCCATGTAATAAAGGCCAATATTAGTTAGTAAGTCCTACTCAATAGACGTGAACAAGTCAATGTAAGAATACCTAATAGAAGCTTCCACTTCTAGAAAGATCTTCCTCTAGAATGTTCTTTAGAAGATGGAATTACTATAAATAAGAGTAGGATGCATGAGAAATCTTGTCTTGAGAATTGTTGTAAAAGAGCTATGCTCTTTTGGAGGGTTTCCCCTCGAAGAGGCAAGTGAACAATGTTTTCCTTGAATAAATGTATTATTTCTGGTGTTTCTCTTCTCATATTTTGTTGTTCCATTGATATTTGTTGAATATTCATGTTTCTTCATATTATATTACATATGGTACCTTACATAAATCTTATAAAAAAATGAACAAGATTTTTATAACAATGAGTCCAATATTAATTAGATCTGTCCATTATTGTTATTTAGACAAAAAAGTTGACTGACACTTTTGTATTTTTTGTGTTGACTATGCTGCACTTTAACCTATGTAAATAGTTGAAGGGTTTTTTAGCTTGAGATTTAGCACAATTAAACGTTGTTCTTTGTATTGATCTAAAAGATTCTACTGCTAAATTTCACTTTGAGCATATAAGATGAAAGGGATTTGAATATATGTTTTCTACTATCAATGTGCCTTGAACCTATTTGACATGATTCAATGTAACTATGAGTCAATATTTTTTTAATGAACAACATGTATAATATAACATATCTACATATGCTTACTAAATTTTACCTGGTTTATGCACTTAAGAAGTAGTTTTAGATCATCAAAAGTGTTATTTTCCTTTAACGGTGCAATGAACGTCGATTTCCTTTTGCACGGTACATTTGAAGTTATTTATTTTTCGTTTCACAATTTTTTATGAATAACAACATAGGAAATTTTTTCATTGAAAGTTGCTCTTGAATGAAAGCAAACTCTACTACGAATGTTGGAAGTAATTGTAGCAACATAACAAAGACATGCATTAGTTTCCAGTTTTTTACTTACAAAGTACATCAGAAGGAAACACATCTATTTTAATATAAATGTTTGAATCAAAATAGACTTACTATTTCCTTATCATTTTTTAAATTTCCAACTTTGATTTCCAATGTATATTGTGTGCCTAATTTCTTTCAACTAGTGAAAATTGCACCTATTGTTCCAATCGCATAGTGTTTTGTTGTCACTAAAAGTTTTTTAATTGATGTGTTTGGTATGAAGTTGTACTCTTGGCTTTCCCTGAAAAGAGATTTTCTTGATGTTGTTCAATGAAACTAGTGTAGACATTCAAGGTTATTTCCATCTGACTGTTTGCAGTTGTTAAATCTCCATGCAAAAGCTTAGTTGACTTTTCTGATTTGTCAGGTATTGCTCTATACGTGACAACAACATTTCCATCAAAAAATTGTACATCTTTGCAACTAATAAACTCTTCAATGTTGATTGGGAAAGAAGCTATTTGTTTGGTCCTATACATTGTAAGCAGATACAAGTCAACATATGAATGTTTGAAGGTGGCATTTGAATCCATATTTTGCAATGTCTACCTATTGTTTTCTATTTTGGATGTTGTTGTTTTGTTTTTGTTTTTCCTCACTGCCTTTTCTCATGTTGCTATGGGCCAAAAAATATTTGTTATATTAGATGAGAATCTATGGAATTTGAACATATAGCATAAACTAGATTGCATACAAAGAGAAACAATGCAATTATATTTGGAAACATATTTTTGACAATAGTTAAAGAAAACAATTTCAAATGCACATACCAATTGGAAAAGTTGAATTTCTAATAAGGGAACTAATTTCAAGTTGTTGGGGGTTGTATGTAAAGTAGCAATTTGCAGAAGACACACTAATAAGATCCAATTTGCAGAAGACACACTAATAAGATCCAATTTGCAGAAGACACACTAATAAGATCATCCATCTAGGATCTATCACTTATTGTATTGCTATCAAATGTTTAGTGATAAGATGAATCTCCAAGACTATAGTTTTGACAAAGGAATTGTTTTTCAACATATGTTTATTGGTAGCATTAAGCATCAAATAAAACATGTGATAGTCAATGAATATCTGAAATATGCATTGAAAAGTTGAAACCTCCTCTATGAAATCAAGAAACCTTGAAACAGTAAAAGTATATTTACAATATTGATAACATTAATATTGTAGACTATCTTTTGAATGAAATTTAAAGGATAGGCCCTTGAATTATATAGCCCACAAAATACTATTTTTTGGTGTTAGTAAGTTCGAAAATGTTGGTTTAAGGTATCAGATATAATATAATATGAAGAACCATGAATATCAAGCAGATAAAGATAAGTGTTAGTTTCATTTATTCATCAATATGTTACATGTATAAATACATTAATGTTGACGCTTGGATTTGGATTCCAAGATGTCTCTTGGACTTCTAATGATAATTCACTTAGTGTGACGTTTCATATTCTTTCTCTGAGTAACCCTAACGAATTAAGTTTCCTACATTGCCCTCCTTAATCCAAAGGGGTGTATGTGAGTCCAAGGTGAGAGATGATATCTCAAAGTGGGCAGATGAAATATGGAAGAGAACAATTACTGATGGCTAAATGTGCTCTCTGAATTTGATTGTTTTGGGATGACCACAAACTTAATGGTGATGGTGGTTTAAGGAAGACCACAAACCAATCTGGTTGTTTAAGGATAATGGTTTAAGGATAACCACAAACTCTGAAACCTTTCTCTAGGCTCAATGGTTCCTAGAACATTTCCTATTTTAGCTAGAAGCTGGAAGTTGATGTCTTCTACTAATTGGAAGTGCTCTCGAATGTTGGTTTAAAGATGACCATAAACTATGACGTAGAAGAAGCTGAAATTCTTCTACTAAGTGGAGGTTTAAGAAAAACCACAAATAGTTGTATAGCAACATTTGTAGGTATTCTACTAAGCGGTGGTTTAAGGTAAACCACAAACCAATCACACTCACTTGTCATGCTCACTTGTCACTACTTGATTGATAAGACTTCAAAACTTGAACACTGACTGTGAGGTACAAGATGAGAAGATAGAAATCCTTTCACTGGAAGATGCATCAATACTCGAGAGTGAATTCATCGGTTTGACTAACATATCTTCTTGACTATTGATGACCATCACCAAGAATTCATTCACCCATAGTGGTTCTTTACTCTTGGAATCGTCTTGTGTTTGAAACACATGTCTGAAGGATGATTGTGTTTTCCACAATGCTCTAAAGGATGAAGATCGAAGCACTGATATTCCATGTGGCCAAATCACTCACAATGTTGGCATATCGAAATCTACTCTTGAACTAGAGCATGTGAATATGAAATTTCTTTCAGCAATCCAACACTCTCAAACTGAAACAATTTAGTGTAATTCGGATTATGAAAGGTGACATCCTTTTCATATCCAATACCCATTCTATGTTTTTTCTACTTGATTTCTTCCCATTCTTCCCAAGGTCTATTGATTTGCTTAGAAAGAGGAAGCTAACCTGATCTGGAGTTGGCTCACTGAGTTGTTGTTTCTATTGATCTAAATCGACGACATCATCTTCTTTGTCTTCAAAATGAGGGCTCTAAATAGGTATTAGTTCATAATGTTGTCGAAGATTACTATCTCAAGTGCATCATGAAGGATTGATTATGAGTTTGAAGTAATGTTGTTTTCGCTTGTGAAACTTGCAAGCACGTTAAGACTTCAAAGTGGTTTTGTCAAGTATCACTATATTTTCCACATAAAAGAGGATTATATTGTTCAATAACTATAACAGTTCCTCAACTCTAGCCATTTTCAAGACAAAAATAGATCAAAAGAGTTTCTTGCAACTCCACCCTTTCACAAGAAAACTAAAAAATGCAAGCAACAAATGTAGGGTGTGGGATTCTACCGAAAATGCACTCGTTCACAAAAAAAAAAAAACTTACAATACTTCAAATGTGTTTTGAGTGATCGGAGTTGTCAAATGACTGAAGAGTTTGGATATAAATATGGAACCTTGACCACAAACATAAGAGCATTTGCAAATTTCCATGCTTGCAGCCTTTGATTGACAACATCTATTGGCAATCGAACAAGAGAAGTTGTTGCACCTCCAACAGTGCCTCATAACAAATGAGCGATAGCATTACAATTTTCTAGGAAACATTATAATATGTATGACAAAAAGCAAAACCCCAAAATGTTCAAAGCCTTCTTCTCTTTCACTAAAGTAAATATTATGAGGGGCTTCATCATCATTGCTATGATATCGATTAAAAACAACACACTGATGGTCCCCATTCAAAAAGAGGAGCCTATTTTATGTTACTTTGGTCTTTTCAGTAACATTTTCTTCAAGCAATAATGCCCTAAACCTAAGTATGCCTTCCTCACCTAAGCAGCAATTGGAATGGGGTCTTATACGCTGAACAACACAATTATGGCATCCTCCTCTAATTTCAACTTTCCAGTAATGTCAAGAGGGATGGGTACCAGAACAATAAAAATGGACCCCTTAGGATCAGTGGCCAAGGCTTATGACAGATTATAGGAAGAGTGGCCAAGGCTTTGCGCCTATTGCTCTCCTCTATTTGCAACTCGTGGAGTCTGATATTGAACTGGTGAAATCGTATCTACTCTTAGAGAGCGCTTATTCTCTAATAGAATGGAAAGACAAATGGGATTTGGAGAGAGTCAATGTTAATGCACCAAATTCATGAATTGGCTGGAAAGTAGTGTGAAATCCTTCGTCGACACTATCATTAATGTCTCCTTGCAGCGTGAGATTCAATTACGGCTCGATCGACTCCTGAAATCCTTGGTCAACGCCAGAAATAATGTCTCCTTGCAGCAAGTTAGGAGGGCAGTCAAGCTATTGTTCACGTTAGGTAGCCATGCGAACTACTGTTGTCTCGGTTCTCGACAGTTGACGCCAATATTAACGAATGCACTTCATGTTAATGTTGCTCTGTGAATATCCATCCTCACACATTCTCCTCCTCTCGAGGATATATGGAAATTCATTAAGTTGTTGCACAGGTTCATCGACTACACTTGGTGACTACACTTCATCTCTGTATGGGTAGGTATTCTGGACAAACAATTCATGCAACTCCAGCAATTGCAGGATGAGATTAATCATGAATTAGGTTTAGGGTTTCTTTACGTTCCAATTAGAATTAGGTTTATATATTTCCCATCGTTGCATAAGATGAATAGGTATGGACTTCTTGATGTGACTCAAGGAAAGCTCGAGAATTTCCTTGAGTGACGACTGCAGACCCTGGTGTTTAAGTCTACCAACATAGAGAAAGGAAGAGGAATCGACCCACGGTAAGAGATCTGTGGGAGGTTAAAACTCATATATGGATGGTGGAGATATTTTCTATGAAACTAAGGAGGATTCATAGCTTGATGCGTACGAGTGGGGCTTGATATTGATGAAGGGAAAGAGGTCCAAGAGGTCTAGGTATCGAGTCTCATTGGCTACTCAAATTCAAGGAGCGGAGAATTCTGTTTCTGAAGAAGAAGACATGGTGTTCTGTTTGGTCATGCTTGTTTCTGAAGAAGAAGACATGGTGTTCGAAATTCAAAGGATGGAGCATCGAAAATAGTATGCATGAATGCTCAATACTCGATTGAAGTGAATGCGCAGAATATGCCTTCTGGAAAATGAAATCAAGAAAAAGAGAGGTCGAATATGGTCGTTGGTTTGAGTCGAGACGGGTGTTGAATGAAGCGTAAGAGACAAAGCATCAGTTATGTTTTAGGGTTTGATGTACGAATAGAGGGCATTGGTTGCAAAACAATTTACAGATAGATGTACAGGAAAGACCGTGGCAGAAGAATACCTCATATCACACACAAAGGAGGGCGTTAATGATGTTGAGGAAGTCTAACACAGACGGGGACTAACTATAGGCATTTCTACTTGCTGGGAAGATGAACAGACCTCAGGGAATCGATTAGAGCGTCGGATTGATAAGCAGACAGTTGTTTTTGCACAAGAATGAAAATTCCTAGATGTTATGGACAACTACCATAGAGAATCATGCCTAAGAACCAAGGTTTCTCTATAGGTCACTATTAGATAAGCATAAAGATAAGTGTTAGTTTCATTTATTCATCAATATGTTACATGTATAAATACAATGATGTTGATGTTTGGATTCATATTGCAAGACATTTTTTGGACTTCTAATGACCATTCACTTAGTGTGACTTTTCATATTATTTCTAGAGTAACCCTAAGAGATTAAATGTTTCCAACAACAAATAATACCTTTATTTAAGAAAGCAATTTTCACTTGCCTCTTCGAGGGCTTAGAGGGGGGATTGGAAAGGGAAACCTCTAGCACTAGAGCTATATTATAATAATTTTGAAGAAAAAACTTTATAGTGCCTCCTACTTCTATTTATACTAATTCTATCTTATAAAGAAGATTCTAGAGGAAGATATTTCTAGAATAGGAAGCTTCTATTAGGTATTCTTACATTGACTTGTTCATATTTATTAAATAGGCCTTATTAACTAATGTCTGTTTTTATTACATGGTAAATATATTATTCTATCTACATGAGGGGTTAGGGAGGTTAGATCCCTAACATTCCCTCCCCCTTAAAAAAGAGCCTTGTCCTCAAGGCTTAAGATGAAGAAATTGTTGTATAATGGTAGTTGGCTCCTAGGTGGCATCTTTTGGTGGAATATCCTTCCATTGAACTAAAACTTCTTTAATGGTGCACTAACAGAGACAACGCCTGCGCTGGTCTAATATGGCTTGGGGCTGCAACCAAATGGAATCTTCTTCATCCAACTTTGGTAGACTAGTTTGGGTGTGACACTTGGTTCCAATCACTTTCTTCATGCATGAAACATGAAAAATAGGATGTATCTTGGAGTGGTTGGTAAAGGCTAATTGATATGCCACTAGCCCCATGCTTTTGGGAATAGTATAAGAACCATAAAATTTGGGGTCCAATTTACAAAATTGTTGGGATTTTAGTGAAGTCTTCTTGTACGGTTGTAGACGAAGAAAACCTAGTCCCCTTTAGCAATTTGATGTTCACAATGACCATGGTTTGCCTGTTGCTTCATGCAGTCGTGATCCATGAACAAATTTTCTTTGAGAGTACCGAGAATAGTCATGCAGATTGTAATATTGTGGTCAACTTCCTGAACCTTGGAGACTCCTCGCATGTATGGGAGAATCGATGGTGGTTTTTTTCCATAGACGACTTCAAATTGAGTCATGCGAGTGGAAGTATGGTAAGAGGTGTTGTAATGCCATTTAGCTAGGTGTAACCATTGAACCCACTGATGTTGTCCATCTAACGCAAAACACCTCAAATATGTTTCCAAACACTTGTTGACGGCTTTTGTTTGGCCATCATTCTAGGGATGATAGGTTGTGCTAAGATGCAATTGATTTTAGTAGAGCTTGAATAATTCTTTCAAAAACTTGTTGGGAAAGGTTGGATCGCGGTCAGAAACAATAGGATGAGGAATTCCATAGAGTTTGAATATATTATCCCTAAAAATTTGAGTCACTGTGGATGTTGTGAATGGGTGTTGAAGAGAACGGAAATGAGCATATTTGGAAATATGATCGACTACAACCATGATGACAGACTTATTTCCCGATTTGGGTAAGAAACAATGAGATCCATAGAAATATCTGTCCAAAGAGTAGGTGGAAGTGGAATCAGTTGGAGTGTCCTAGGAGGTTTAATAGTCTCTCCCTTATTGCGTTGACAAATATCACATTTGGCCACAAAGGTGTTGATGTCTTATTTCATAACGTCCCAGAAGAAAGAATGTTTGACCGGTTCATAAGTTTTTGTAAAACTTGAATGGTTGGCGATAGGTGAAGCATGAAACTTAGAGAGCATTGTGGATTTAAGGCTTGAATGTTTGCATATACGTGACCTTTATAGAGAAACTATTCATTATTCCAAGAGTACCTTGGAGTAGCTTGGGGATCATGTTGTGATTTTTGGATTAGGATGGAAATTTTTGGGTCTTGCAACCATTTCTGGCAGAAAACCTGAATCCAGTTGGCAATAATGAATGAGAGGGAAAAGTGGGACCTATTGTAGTCTAGGGGAAAGTACAATAAGGTTTCCAACAAATCCTTAGATAGAGCATTAGACACTACAAAATTATATATAAGAACACATAGACATATAGAAGAGCATAAACAAGTGTTGGAGAAACATCAATAGCTTTTATTATATATATGTACAAAATGACCTATGTTTTTCCATTACATGATAGTGTATATATATGTATGATATACAGTTACCATTAGGTTACATTCCTTAATTATTTGGTCGGTGGATGCTAATTCTCTATTCGACCGACTTCCTAACTGACTAATATAGTCAACTTGGCTAGTCGACTAGTGGGTCTAGTTGGTGGGGCCGACTAGCCCCTACAACATCTCCTGGGAGTGTTCCTCCTAACATGAGGCCATACAGATACCCTTATGCCCAGAAGAGTCAAATTGAGCGCATGGTTGAAGAAAAGTTAGAGGCTGACATTATTAGACCTAGCCAAAGTTCTTACTCTGCACCAGTGGTAATGGTATTCAAGAAAGATAACTCATGGCGTATGTGTCCAGATTATAGAGAGCTCAAAAAGATCACTATTAAAGATAAGTTTCCCATTC
>ML790715.1:265656-284303 GCA_009831015.1 Picea engelmannii
TGTTTGGTTCTTAACAAAGTCTCATGGAAGAAAGAATAAATTACAAGTGGAGAGAGCTAAGCTCCTTAAGAGCCATGTGTCATCAAGGGTGCATGTAGATAAAGGTGGGGAAAATTAGTCCATTTTGGGGGGGATCATCCCTTCACGCACTCCGCCATTCTCTCCATCAGACGACCTCTGCATCATGAACGCACCTCTGGAACCTGCATTCACTCTTGAACTTCCCTGTACCTTTCTTTTTATCAGCAGTAAATTGTATCCCTCCTAGGATGCACAACGCACCTATACCTACCTGAGCTAGTGTTGTACCTTTCTGTTAAGAGAAACATTTGTTCCATGCCCTGAATGTTGCTACTATCTGCACCTTTAATTTTAATTGGTTGACTTAATCACTGAACTGAAGAGGCAGGTTGTTTGGCCCGTGGATTGAAAAGGCAGGTTGTCAGGCCCGTGAGAAACTCTCTCCAGGTGAGAGAATTGTTGGGAAAGTGATTTCCTGAGGGATCCCAACTACAACTACAGTGCTCTGAAAATTCATGTCTAGCCTATCACTGAAGCCATGGAAGGGAAGTGAGGCAGTCGAAGGATTGTTGAGAAGAGAAGGGGCACACTTCCTCGGGTAGGATAGGCATGTGGGGAATGAGATATTGTAGGATGGTAATTTGAGTTGTCTCCTGGGACGAAATCCTTCCTGTTGTTTGTATTGTCTCAGCCTAACCTAAGAATCCCTTTACAAGGGAGGAGTTTAGTCCTAGCTCGGGGGTGACACACTGCTGAGAGATATGAGTAGCGTGGTCTAAGGCTGGGAGGATCGTGGAAGGTCTCCATGTAGTTGGTGGACTTCTATAAAAGATAAGTATCAATTGTGTATCAATTTACATGTTGTGTATTTATACATATGTTATATTTATGGGTTTTCCTGTGTATTTTGTATGTATATGTTTACTAGTCTTTTCCACATGAATTTGTGTATTTGAAAAATGTGTTTTTCTGTTTAAAGTTAGAATCTCTGTATACAAACAAAATTATTGTTTTTATGGAGTGACATGGCCCCGACCTAGGAAGGCTAGGGATGTTACAATCTATACAATTTCAAAAGAATTTCAGTGTGGCATAGCCCAACATGTTTTATAGGATGGGTGTGTTACAATTTGGTATCAGAGCTCATGTTTTCAACACTAGGCCTAGATGGGCTGTGTAAGTGGAAATTTAAGAAAAAGTTTCAGAGTGAATTGTTGTCGAAATGGAAAAAAATTGAGTTTAATAGCATACATGAGTGCCAAGAGGGCACTGAGAGCACACCTTAACTGTTTTTGAAACAACAGAAGGTGTAGCGGTTCAGGAAACCACAATGGTCGTAGGATTTTCTTGGGAAGGATCTAAATCCTTCACAATTCTTAGATATGGGAAAAAGGAACATGGCGGTTAACCCCTCAAGTACTTCATACTTCATTGCTTCGACAAATTTTAAGTCTTTGGAAGAAAAGAGGAAAAATCCCCAAAGATCCGAAGTCCCAAAGTGAATATACACCATAGATCATTTGGGAGAAGGAGGGCCACTGGATCCCCTAGTGGTTCAGCAGTTCGACACTTCAAGGAAATTTGTTTATGGTTGAACAGAGGGAAGAGTTCCCCAAAGACACGAAGACTGGAACCAATCCAGACAGTTCATGTTCTAGGAAAAGTGTTTGAATATTGGCAAGTGTTTGTAATTTCGTCGCTCGACAATTCAAGGGTTGGGTGTTGATCAACAGTGAAAACTTCTGAAGCCTGCAGCACAGGATTCTTGAAAATTTGGAAAAGTACAGTTCATAAATTCATCTTTATGGATATTTGTAATGTTATATTGAGAATTCTCCTGAAGCCTGAAGTCCCGAAGCTCTGGAGAACGACTGTTCAAGAGTCCTCTAGTTCAACATTCGAATGATTTAAAGTGTTCTAGTGTGAAATACTCCAAAGCCCAAAGTTATGAAGTCTTGGAGCGTCGAAGTCCCAAAGCTCTGGGGAACACTTTTTTGGAAGTTTGGTGTTCGAGATATTTGTAGTGTTATGTTTGGAAGTTCTCTGAAGCCTGGAGTTCTAAATTCCCAGAGCCTCGAAGTTTCGAAGATCCGAAGAACAACTATTTAGGAGTTCGAAAGTTTGAAATTCGAGTATTTTGATGTGTTCTGGTGTGAGATCCTCCAAAGTCCTGAAGTCTCGAAGCCCCGAAGTCCTGAAGCGTCAGAGTGACATCACATGCTAACGTCACCTAGGGTGACATGGACCCACTCTATGCATTCCACATGTCATCTTGTTTTGTGATTTTCATAGACCTTTTGTGCCAATTGGAACTCGACATGTGTCACCCATAGATTAAGACATGTGTCATCTCTATAATTTTGACACGTAGCATCCCCCTAGTGAGTGATGTATGAGAAGACTCTGGAAGTTCGAAGATTGGACATTCAGGGATATGGGAGTATGTTGATGCAAGAACCTCTGATGCGCGAAGCTCAGGAGAGATTCTCTCAGAGTTTTCTAGTTCGGCATTCAGATGAAATGATGTATGGAGTAGGCATAAATTTTGAATCCCAAAGTTTCAAAGATCTAGAGTCCCAAATATCTGAAGTAGCAGAGCTTCGAAGCTCCGAAGATGTACCATGCAAGAGTTCGTCGGTTCAACGTTTAGGAGAAATAAGGCATGAGGTAGTAAGAGCCTATGAATCCCAAATTTATGATGCTCCGAAGTCTCTAAGCTCCAAACAACACTTTGTGGCTAAGTGCTTGGTCATATCCCTTGTTCATATGAGACTTTGGTCGAAATAAAGGAGGGCTAGTGCCAAATTATTGTTTCCAAGGACATAAAGGGGATAAAGAAGGATTCTATGGGGTTATGATTTGTACATACCTGCGCCTAAATATGTAAAGAAGTCTTTTGTAATTTATGAGAGAATCCAACACATGTCCAAGAGCCAATTTGACTCTCAAGAAAAAGAATCATTGTACACAGATCACCTCCCTAGGAAGGAAAAAATTTCAGATATCCATAACTTTCTGCTCAAGACTTTGAATTGAGCAAGGGATAAGTCATTGGAAATATATTGGACAGTAGAATATGCTTGTTCACCCAGAAAATTGAGCTGAACAATCAATTTCTCATAAAATAAGAAGAAAGAAGTATGATGTTTTATTGAACCAGAATGGTTCATATTTTCATGAATTTGTTGATATAGTTAGCCTAACAAAGTTCTGTTGGTTGCACATTTTGCAGAGTTAACAACAAATAGACCAAATAAGGATCAACACAGAGTGCATAGGAATGGAAGATACATAGGGGGATTATAGCCTGGAATATGAGATCAGAGGGATGGATGTCCATATGGGTATTGAAGGTACAAACTCAAATGGACATGGAGAAGGAAAGGAATAAAACATGAATACGGTAGAGACCATTAAAAATTTGCAAAAGGATGTAAAAAGTAAAAAATATGATAATGAAAGGCTTATGAAATCCAAGGAGCAACAGGAATACTTCAACATGAATTTAATGAAGAGCCTGGACAGAAATGAAAATAAATTGGATCAGGAGAATGGCTCAAGCAAATCTGGGAGTCATAGGTCTCCTGATGAGAGAGGTAGAGAAAGGAGTGTTAGCAGGCATCACCATCGCTCCCCAAGGCATTCCAATAGGAGAGAACATAGTAGCTCGATTTCATCCCCTGTCAGGAAACATAAGAAGAGGCCTGGGGTGGATGAACTACAAGGAGAAATGAAAAAAATCAAACCTCCTACATTTGAAGGTTAGCACAAGAAGGATGAAGATGTCGAGACTTGGCTACTAGTCATGAGAAAGTATTTTCAATTATATAATTATTCTTCACATGCACAAGGAATAATTTATATCTATCACCTCAAGGGGAAGGCATCCATGTGGTGGGACCAATTTTTGTAGGTGTAACACATTAAAGAGAAAATTTTTACTTGGAAGGAATTCAAGAAATATTTTCAAAAAGAATACTTTACTAAGAGATATTATGACAACAAAATGAAGGATTTCTTTGAACGCAAGATTGGGAGTATGACCATTGATGAATATGAAAGAAGGCTTTTAGAACTGCTGGAGTATGTCTCCTTCATAAAGGGTGAGAGAGTTCAGATTCAGAGGTATTTAAGTGGGTTGCAATCATTCATTAGTGAAAAGATACAATATGATGATTGTTTACGATTAAAATCACAATGAGTTTTTTTCCCCCCAAAGTATTACTAAAGCTTATTATTATAAGCTAACAATATAAATAATACTAGTAGGTGGGACCCCCTTGTATTTTGGGAGACAACATCTCTCTCTTAGTTGATGTTTGTGCCACTGTTCGACACTGTCTACATGGATTATGAGATTTTTTTTTTATTGGCAATGGATAGGGTGTATTATGTGTTTTTTTTCTGCTCTAGGCTCAAATTTTATGTTATAATGACTTATGTTATCCATTGTTATCATTGCTATCTATTCTTGGATCTATTACTGGGACACCTACATAAGAGACATGTTAGTAATAATATATAAGAGCAGTGGGAAAGAAATAAAAGCGATATAACAAAATGCAAAAGGAAGGAATTAAACTATGCTAATTACTACTCTATATGCATTGAAATTGAAATGACCATTGATGATCCTAGCTAACAAGTTAATAGCTATGCGATTTGATTGAGTTATATGAAACATGGTTGATTTATGTTATGGCATAAGATGGAAATGGATAAATGTGATGTGGGTCGCGCTCTTGGCAATTAGTGGGTGATAGTTTTGATACATGGTTTAATTGAATGAGTTAATGGGAAGCTTGTTGGCGTGTACTAAGAAATTAATTGACTAGGGGTGGAGGTGACGTGCATTTACTGCACGTCACCCTTACTCCTTCCATTGGAGTCCACCCTAGTCAGGCTATTGTTCAACTATGTTTGTTGTGGTTAGGCTCTGACTTTCAAGCAGAGGAAGAATCGCTTGTCCAACTCGCGTTTTAAGGTGCTTTTGGTTACACGTATGCCTTTTCGCCATTCATGAATATACTCTAGTTATGAAATGGATATTGGTTCGGATGTATGGGTTTGTGATTTCCTTAAGAATGGAAACTGTGTAAATTTGTGATATTTTTTGGAATGAATCGTTGGTGGTTTTCACTGCAATAATGTTTGAAGTCACAATGTTATTGGTCGTTCTGAGTGTTAATAGCCATACCGACCCTTTTCCATCCTTGTTGGTTTTAGTTGGGGGGTTTCATTTGGTCTAGAGTGGCTAGTTGTCTTCGCGCATTCGTATCACCATACCCAGTCTTTGGCTATTATGGGGTTTACTGGTTTTAAAAAACCTTGGGTCACTGGACATTGTTTCACTTGGGCATGGTTTGTTCATGCTACTAATGGTTGCACAGTGGGTTATATTTCTTTTCATCATCTCTGTTATATTTCAGCATTATTAGTTGGTCGATTGGGAAAACCACGAGGGTTATACCATGCGTGCTATAAGTTTTTTTACAGGACAATAATGGAACCTTGCTCCTCTGTCCAGAGTCTCTTATATCACGGGAATTATCACCCTGTCTATGAAGTTAATTGTGGTATATCATGTGTGTGCACCATTGGTCTCAGAGGTTCTCACCCAACGATGCGAGTCGACTCCATGTCTCCCTGTGTTGGTCCATAGAGAAAACCCTCGTTTTCTCATAGCCTAGGTTTTGATAGAGGAAATTGTTATGGTCGTTGGGTAGACTGTTGGTTGTTATGAGTTGTTTGTGTATGGTCGAGAGTGCTTGATTTATGGCTCATCTCTATTGATTGTGTTGACAATAGTGTTGGTTTTGGTATTTAGTCATTGCATTGGTTMTTATGACAATCAAATTGATAAACTCAGCATGGTAATTGGTTGATTGGAGAATTGGTTTGAATGCACAGTCATTGTCTCTTACATTACAATTGTTGAATTGTTAACCCAACACTAGTTTACAATTGGTTAATGCACAACGATGCTTTGTGCGTGATGCATGGGTATGTGTGGCATTCCTACAACATGTTAAGTTGAGTTAATGATTGTTGTGACTATGTGTTTTAAATTGTTGATGGAGTATGGAAATCGTGGTGATTATGGCACGGCCAACCACTGTATTTGTTATCGATATTATTTGATTGCACCCTCAGAGAGGGTCATGAAATTTTAAACATGGTTTGGTTGAAATTTGATCATTTTATGTTATGAGATCATGTATGATGTTGTTGCCTCATTGTATTGGATTGATAGCCCAACATTCTGAATGTTTAGAGTCAAAGAAAATTATACCTGTACAATCACAAAAATACTCTTTCACTTTGTCGAATGGTCTGTGTAGTCCACAACATAGCGTGAGTTGAAGTGGTGATTATTGTCTATGTGTTTAAATGGAAAATCGAGATCTTTGCAATTTAAATATGGATCGTTGTGTTGACTGTCCACTATGTATGTTTAATGAATATCATGCATTTTAACAGTGATAGGAATGGGTGTTGTGGCAGTATGATCTCATTACAATTTAATTGTAGATGGAATTGAGGGATTAAATCAGGCATGCTTTTTATGTCTGTGTTGATGAAGGTGGTTGATTTTTTATGATGAACATAGTGGAATTAAGTGACAATTTTTTTCATTTGGGAATTGTTTTAAGATATTAAATGGATAAATGAGAAGAACATAACTCCTCTATAGGTTGTTGTGGAATGAATATTGTCTTGTTTTAATGACATTATGTTACAGATTGACTGCGAACAGTGAGAAAGTTAATGGACATAATTGTTTAAAGTTTTACACAATAGTTGTTATTTTGGCACAATGATCATTTTGGTTGGTGTTGGATCTTTTACGTCGATGTGGAATGATTTTATGGATTACTTAATTAATTTTATGAATAGTATCTTCTCTCTTTCCCTACCATTATTTTGCTTTTCACTAATTACAACCCCCTCACCTTCCCACATAAATTTTCTAGTCCCTATTCTAAAATTTAATTACAGTCAAGAAGAATTATGTATTGAAGCAGTTTTGAAGTTGTAGTTTCTTGGTTGGATCACAATGATATTTTCTTTGGTTTGAATTACAATTGATTGTGTGTTGTCTTTGAGCAGTAACAATGTTTATTTTCCCTCTCATTATATCATGTTTTTCTCAATACAAACCCCTCGCATATCCCAGGACCTTTTGTTCATCCCCTTCTTATTGACAACAGTTAAACAATTTATATGGATTGGATTGCATGAGTCTGATATGTTGCTAAGCCAAGTTTTATTTCATATTTTTAAGGAGTTGTCATGTATGGTTGTAAAGGAATATTTTCTAATCAATCAAACATGCAGGAATGAGCTTCTTCAGCCGAGGTAGCCATGGAAGAGGAAACTGAGGGAGAGGTAATTGGAATAGAGGCCCAAGAAGGCCAAGATTCTCCATACACTTTGATGTTGACTCACAATAGTTAGGTCAGTTGTTTCAAGTTGGATTTTTCAATTGGATTGGGCAAGGAGTGGTCCAACCTAGGCCTAAAAGGCCTCCCTTCCAAGCTCCACAAGCCCCTAGTATTCATGTGCCCCCTCATCTCTCATTGCAACTCAAGGTTCCCAAAAATGACGGATGGCAAGAGATTGTCCACCTGACAGTCTCCCAACATCGTGGTTGGCCTAATTTGTCCTTACCTGCTCCCCCGCATGTTAACCATATTTCCCAAGATGCACCTGTCCACTCACCAGTTCATGCTTCTCATGTTAGCAAAAGGTTGAAAATCGAGGCCCACCATGCCCTTGACAAAGGAAAAGCCACTCCTGCCCCTTCCTCACCCTCCAATGGCTCTGATAAATCTGTGTCTTCCTGGATGCATTTGAGGGATGATTGTTCTCACGTGATCAGCGTGATTAGGCCTAAAATCTTAGCACAACCAAAGGAAAATTTTAGAAAAAGTGAAGGGTGACAACAACAATGAAGGAAAGATTGCATCTCAGAGTGGGAAATATGGTTTTTGAGTTTTTATGTTATTTATTGTTGATGACAGTTGACTTCATAAGTTTTGGACAACACGTTTTCTTTGGATATATGAGTAATATATTTTTTGAAAATAATTTCAAATATCAACGAGCTAAATTGACAAATGTTAATGTGATGATGGGAGTCACAAGGAGGGGTGTTTTTCTTAATTAACTAGTTATGTTATGATTGTTAAGAAGTTAAAGGGAGTCACAAGGGGTCCCACCTACTAGTTATTATTTATTTATAACCCTTATTATGATTATTACTTTYCCCCCTAACTAAAAAGTTGGTTGAGTCTTTAGTTAACTTAACTAATGAGGTAGTTCAACTACTTCAACCAATTCTAATTTGCTTAAAGGAAAAAAGAAAGGGAGGAACAAGAGGAGGATAGAAGGAGAAGCATACTAAGGTTTTTTCTTTGAGTTTATGTTGAGATAGTTTAGTTTTCATTCATTCCTTAATTTATCACAAGCCTAATTCTTTTTTATGATAGAAGGGTCCTATTGTAGACAACAACATTCATCGATGAATTACATCATTCAGACACTTGTTTTTCAGAGGTGTTGATCTATCTTTGATAGTCCTTGTAGACTTGTCTGTTTGTGAATTAGTTTTCATGACGGACAAAGGCTATTGTGCAGAGTCGAGTGGGAAACAGTTTGTGGCAAGCTGATCCAACTTTTAGAGTTCGGTTTTGATTTTCTTTCAGAGGTCCTTTTGTATGTTCCATCGGGTATGTCTAAGTTTGAATTTGGTCCGAAATTTTTGTATGAGATTTTGTAAAGAGAATGACTCTTTGGTGAATTGCAATGAAATAAAGGATTGTTTTATGTCTCATCTATCTTGATTATCATCTTGGTGTCTTACTTTTGTCTTTACATTTGTTTTCAGCAACTATTATATTCAGAAAATGATATTAAAATGAATATTCTAGCAATCTTTTATTTGTGAAAAAGACTAGCCTAAGCACTTGTAATTGATACTTTTGAGTTAGGATTTTATTTTTGATGGCTATAAACCTAGGGTGACATTCCCGTCTATTTTTTTTTAGCCAAGAAGAATCTGAAAATGCTTGAGTAAGATCATTTCATATCTTTTCCTCAACATTTATTTGGCAACCATACTGGGGAGATCTTCGATATCTCTTTGGTTAATTTTATACTCGATTTTCATCGATACATCTATTTTCTGATATTGATTCTTTGACTACTTTATTTCTTAATGAGTGTGCATGTTACAAGGTAGCCCAATATTGAGCCCAGTCTTCAAGATCAGACCATCATTGCTTTGAACCTGTTTAATACCATTTTGGACAATGCCAATACTCATGTTGATCTTAATCATTCATGGGCATCAATTGAACGAGATATTAGTGCTCAAGAAAGATTGGAAGCTAGACATAGACAACCTAGAAATCAGTAGTAACCTTCTTGTTTCTTTTTTTTTTTGGCCTTTCTTACATGTCCTTAGAATCTCAGGCTTCTAGAAGAAGAAGAGGCTTATCACTTGAAATTAATCCTATTGCTGAAATAGGAAGAAGGAATGTCGTGTTATCTACCCAACAAAGTGCTCTAAGGAAAACTTTGTCTGATTCATCCAGTTCATCTTTCTTTCCCTCATCTATCATCCACAATATGGCATCTAGTGGTGGCTCTAGTGGCACTGGAAGTTCTTCATGTTCTCAGTCTTCATCTTCGTTAGTAATTGGTAGCTTATACAACCACCATATCCCTGTTCAATCTACCACAAATCCCATGAAATTCATTAAAAAGTATGGGATTTTTCAGTTTGAAGAAGATGCCACAACTACACTGTGGAATGTGTCCTCTGCTCTTAAATTAGCACTTGCTACTCGTCTACTTCCTAAATTCAAAGAACATATTCCAAGGTTTTCAGGAAATAACATTGTTACTACAAACGAACACCTGGTGGAATTTTCTAATTCTTGTCATAACATAGGGGCCAATGACAATGATACCTGCATGTGCTTATTCATCAATTCCTTGGAAGAAAAGGTTGTGGCCAATTTCTTTGAACTTCCTCCTAAGATTATGTCTACTTGGGAGGAGTTAATATATTGGTTCATATCCACTTACGGGCAATCTAAAATCCCATCTGAGAAGTTACGGGAATACAATAACATCACCTATAAGGATGGTGAGACCATCAAGTCCTTCAACTTGGATTTCATGAAGTTATACAATCAAATCCCTAAACTCATTCAACCTCAGAACTAAGTCGTTTTCATTCATTACTACAATGCATTACCTTCCCCCTACCGTCATATCCTTGAGGAAAAATCCATTGATAATATTGGTTCCACTCTGCATACTTTCTCAGAGTATGAAGAACATCTTGAAAGAATAGGTCTTCCCCAGGGAGAATTAGTTAAACAGATGGACATGTCTGCCCTCTTACAGCTAGTACAAGATATGAGCAATTGTATGATAGCGTTCGAGCGAAATGGAACTGTCTCACCTCTCACCCCTGGAGCTTCATCCTCTTTTGCACCCCCTTTTAGAAATCCGATTGAAAATAATTTTCATCCTAAAGTTATTCTGCCTCGAAGTTGGTGTAGCTTCTGCGAGGAACACCATAAGGAAACCACATGTGAGGTAAATAAGAGTGTCAGAGATAAGATATTTGGTAAGAGACCATAAGCTACTATTTTTGTTCTAGATTTTGCAGAGCTCAAAGATGTCATGGTCATCAATACTAGGAACAAAGCCTATACCCCCAAGGGAAAATTTTATCTTCCTCGCAGTTCTTCTAGCCCGAGCTCATCCTCACCCACTATTATTGTTCAAGTTCCTAAGGTTCCTAAGAGTCAAAAAATTACTTCCCCTCTCCCCTCTTCTAAATACAATATAGTAAATCATTTGGCCAACATCAAAGCAGATGCAACCCTTCTAGACATGGTTGTCGTCCCTGAATAACAGATGCATCTGAAACAATTCATGGAAGGAAAAGATTATGTTTTAGCCAATCTTTTTGAGGAGGTAAATGAAGAGGATTCATCTGTAAATAAAGTAGGTGTACATAACTTTAGATACCCTGTAAAAGATCCCCCTTTTTATATTTCTATAAATATTATGGATAAGATTGTCCATTGTTGCCCCATTGATGGTGGTTCGGGCCCACGTGTGATGTCGAAGATTATTATGGAAGAGCTAGGCTTGTATTGTACAAATGAAAATTCCAAAAGAATGCTCTTCTATAATAGTCTACAACAAACAACCATAGGCGAGATTAAAGATGTGACCTTAGTTTTGTGTACTCGTCCTGAAATAAGGACAACCATCAACATTTAGGTAATCAATATGCCTGTAATAAATTACTCAAATATATTGGGAAGAGAATGGTAAGACTTAACAGGTGGATACCTCTCACTCGATGGGGATGATTTGTCCATGCCTCAGAATGGTAACAAAATTATAGTCCTTAGAGAGGGAATAATTTCACCCTACATAGAGAGTGTTACATAATCTAATGTAAACTATATTGAAGAAGACATAGGAGTGTATTCCATCTTCGCTAAGGTGGAGAATATTCCTTTGGAACAAATTGATTTAGATGATGATATGTGGAACATGCACTTTTATGTTTCATTCTCTAATGAAGGTAATGGGGATGGAATTATCTTGGTTTCCCCTGTAGGGAAAATTCATAAATTGTCCTATAGGTTGGAGTTTGCATGTACGAACAATGTCACTGAATTTGAAGCTTTATTATTAGGCATTGAAAGTGCCTATAATATCGGTTGTGGTCACCTTTTAGTTTTCAGAGACTCTGATCTTGTTGTGAACCTGGTACGTAAAATATACTCTCCTATCAACAAGATGATGGAATGATATACCCAAATTGTTTGGGAACTTATCTCGAACCTATTATCTTTCAACATCACTCATGTTAAGAGGGAGTTGAATTCAATGGATGATCGGTTAGTTGTCTTTGAAGCTTCTCCTAATCAACAACCTTTGCCTCATAGCCCTAATTTTTCTTTTCAATCTCTATATCGGCCACATATCCCTAATGATGTATAATCTTGGCAGGCCCTCCCTATCGATGAGAGCGCTTGTGCTTTCATTCAAGATGAACCTCCTAATCCCAAGGAAATTATATCCATAGA
The DNA here is from genome assembly GCA_009831015.1 of Picea engelmannii. NCBI lineage: Eukaryota > Viridiplantae > Streptophyta > Pinopsida > Pinales > Pinaceae > Picea > Picea engelmannii. The sequence goes on from ML790715.1 coordinate 277,806, forward strand.
GGACAACAAGATTACTAAGGGCTTGACTCCTCTTGTGGGTTCATTTTCATCGAGTGATGTAGGAAATAAAGAGAAACAGAGAGAAGGGGACTCAATAAAGAAGGTGGGTAAAACCATCTCTTTGAACATTGGGGCACTCGAATCTCCAAGGAATGTTAAAATAAGTGCCCAATGTTCTGATAAAGAAGAAATGAGGTTTTCCAAGCTACTTGGTGAATTTCACGATGTTTTTGCTTGGTATTATAAGGGTCTTTGTGGTTTTGATCCTGGTCTTATACAACATGTTATTCACATAAAGGAAGGCATGAAACCATATAGGCAAAAACAAAGACCTATTAACTCTTCATTTAAGGCAACCTTTCAAAGGGAGTTGGAAAATTTCTTAAAGGATGGGATTATTTTTCCAGTCTACTCTGAATGGATTTCCAATTGGGTACTTGTCTCAAAGACCATTGATCATATTAGAACTTGCATTAATTTTCTCACTTTCAGGCAGGCCATTATGAGAAATCCCTTTCCCCCTCTCAATATGGAAACGATTCTGCAGAAGGTTGTAGTGTCATAGTTGAGGCCCTTACTTGAAAATTTTTGGGGTTACAGTAAAATCAAGCTAAAAGGGGCAGGTGCGCACAAAACCACTCTTATCTCAGATTGGGGTACCATGAATTACAAATACCTTTTTTCTGTCTTACCTGATGTAGGTACCTCTTTTAAAAGACCTATACACACAACTCTTGATGAATTGATCAATACCCATATCTACCTTGACGATCTAATCATATGTGTTGAGGGGTTGATAATTACCCGAGAGTTCCAAGTGTTATTTCTGGGTCCTTTCAAAATTGCTTTTTCCCTAGGTACTAACTTTTACATTCTAAAGGATTCACAGGAGCAATTGTTTTCCTACAGCACTAACAGGTCTCGCTTGAAACATTACGAGGGACCAACGTGAAAATTTCTAATGTTGTTTGGATTTTCTGTATACTAGTAACCTAGCTCTGGTTTCAGTTTTGCACTATTTTTCTTCTGCTTTACAGTAGTTTGATTTCTTCTTTCTGTTTTAAAACAATTCTTACTTCTTTTACTTTTCTGCCATTTTATTGTTGTTGTTTTGATTTTCGTAATTTTATACTGCCATGATTTGGTTGCTTACCATATTTTAGTTAATTCAGTCAAAATAAGACGTTGGATCAGTTCTTCCATAGTGTCACTCCTGCAAGATATTGTTGGTCAGTAAAAATCAATATTACACAGTTGTCTCGATGTTTCCCTAAAGCACACTTGAAGTTGTCATCTGCTTTCATTGTTGTCCTATAAAGAATTGGTTATATCTCACTTCTTCTTTCCTTTTCTTCATCCATTTGAGAATTAAGAGAGCAAGTCCATAAATTTTCTCCTTGAAGTTAAAGAACTGATTCCAGTTAAACGATTATGCACACGGTGGAAAAACCTCTCATAATTAACACTTTTCATGAGCTATTCTTGATTCCCAATCATGTTTCCATCGAGTCTGCTCACTTCCCCCTATTGCATAATCTTCCTCATTACATCATCTTGACCTGCTATTCTTGGTCTGTGAAACCATGAGTTCTGAGTTCTAAATATGTTGAAAACAAATTTCCTTGTGGAGTCGCCAGTTTGTTGACGATTATAATCGCAACAAGGTTTTTTTCCCGTAAAGTATTGATATAGCCTATTATTATAAGCTAATAATATAAATAATACTAGTAGGTGGGACCCCTTGTATTTTGGGAGATAGTATCTGACTCTTATTTGATGTTCGTGCCACTGTTCGACAATGTCTACATGGCTTATGAGATCTTGTTTTTATTGGCAATGGATAGGGTGTATTATGTGGTTTTTTGTTGCTCTAGGCTCAAATTTTAAGTTACAATGACTTATGTTATCCATTGTTATCATTGCTATCTATTCTTGGATCCGTTATTGGGACACCTTCACAAGAGACATGTTAGTAATAATATATAAGAGCAGTGGAAAAGAAATAAAATCGATATAAAAAAATGAAAAAGGAAGGAATTAAACTATGTTAATTACTACTCTACATACATTGAAATTAAAATGATCGTTGATGATCCTAGCTAACAAGTTAATAGCTGTGCGAGTTGATTGAGTTATATGAAACATGGTTGATTTATGTTATGGAATAAGTTGGAAATGGATAAACGTGATATGAGTCATGCTATTGGCAATTAGTGGGTGATGGTTTCGATACTAATTGAATGAGTTAATGGGAAGCTTGATGGCATGTACTAAGAAATTAATTGACTGGGGGTGAAGGTGATGTGCATTTACTGCAAGTCACCCTTACTCCTTCCACTAGCTTCCACCCTAGTCGGGTTATTGTTCAACTGTGTTTGTTTTGGTTAGGCTCTTACTTTCAAGCAGAGGAAGAATCGCTCGGTCAACTCGTGTTTTAAGGTGATTTTGGTTATAGGTATGCCTTTTCTCCATTCATGAATCTGATCTGGTTATGAAATATATATTGGCTCAGATGTATGGGTTTGTGTTTTCCTTAAGAATGGAAACTGTGTAAATTTGTGATATTTTTTGGAATGAATTGTTGGTGGTTTTCACTGCAATAATGTTTGAAGTCACAAAGTTATTGGTCATTCTGAGTGTTAACATCCATACAGACTCTCTGTCATCCTTGTTGGTTTTAGTTGAGGGGTTTCATTTGGTCTAGAGTGGCTAGTTGTCTTCGCACATTCGTATCACCATACCCAGTCTTTGGCTGTTATGGGGTTTATTGGTTTTAAAACACATTGGGCCACTGCACATTGTTTCACTTAGGCATGGTTTGTTGATGCCACTAATGGTTGCGTAGTGGGTTATATTTCTTTTCCTTGTCTCTATTACATTTCAACGTTGTTAGTTGGTCAATTGGGAAAACCATGAGGGTTATACCCTGCGTGCTCTAAGTGTTGTTACAGGACTAGAATGAAACCTTGCTCCTCTTTCCATAGTCTCTCCTATCACGGGAATTATCACCCTATATGTGAATTTAATTGTGGTATACCCTGTCTGTGCACGATTGGTCTCAGAGGTTCTCACCCAATGATGGGAGTCGACACCATGTCTCCCTGTGTTGGTCGATAGAGCAAACCCTCGTTTTCTCAAAGCTTGGGTCTTGATAGAGGAAACCATTATGGTCATCGGGTAGACTGTTGGTTGTTATGAGTTGGTGGTGTATTGTCGACAATGCTCGATTTCTAGCTCATCTCTATTGATTGTGTTGACAGTAGTGTTCGTTTTCATTTTTTCACTGCATTGGTTATTATGACAATCAAATTGATAAACTCAACATGGTAATTGGTTGATTGGAGAATTGGCTTGAATGCACATTCGTTGTCTCTTACATTACAATTGTTGAATTGTTAACCCAACATTAGTTTACAATTGGTTAATGAACAACGATGCTTCGTTCATGATGCGTGGGTATGTGTGGCATTCCTACAGCATGTTAAGTTGAGTTAATTTTTGTTGTTACTATGTGTTTTAAATTGTTGATGGAGTCTTGGAATCGTGGTGATTATGGCATGACCAGCCATTGTACTTGTTATCAATATTATTTGATTGCGCCATCAGAGAGGGTCATGAAATTTTAAACATGGCTTGGTTGAAATTTGATCAATTTATGTGATGAGATAAAGTATGTTTTTGTTGCCTCATTGTATTGGATTGATAGCCCAGAATTGTGAATGTTTAGAGTCAAATAAAATTAGACCTGTACAGTCACAGAAATACTCTTGCGTTTTTTCAAATGGTCTGTGTATTCGACAACATTGCGTGAGTTGAAGCGGTGATTGTTTTTTGTGTGTTTAAATGGAAGGCCGAGATCTTTGCAATTTAAATATTGATCATTGTGTTGACTGTCCACTATGTATGTTTAATGAATATCATGCATTTTAAAAGTGATAGGCATGGGTGTTATGACAGTATGATCTCATTACAATTTAATTGTAGATGGAATTGAGGGATTAAATCGGGCATTCTTTTTATGTCTGTGTTGATGAAGGTGGTTGATTTTTGATGCTGAACATAGTGGAATTAAGTGACTGTTTTTTTCAGTTGGGAATTGTTTTAAGATATTTAATGGATAAATGAGAAGAACATAACTCCTCTATAGGTTGTTGTGGAATAAATATTGTCTTGTTTTAATGACATTGTGTTATAGATTGACTACAAATAGTGAGCAATTTAATGCACATAATTGTTTAAAGTTTTACACAATAGTTGTTCTTTTGGCACAGTGATCATTTTGGTTGGTGTTGGATCTTTTACGTCGATGTCGAATGATTTTATGGATTACCTAATTAATTTTATGAATATTACCTGCTCTCTTTCCCTACCATTATTTCGCTTTTCGCTAATTACAACCCCCTCGCCTTCCCACATCCATTTTCCACTCCCTGTTCTAAAATTTAATTACAGACAAGAAGAATTATGTATTGAAGCAGTTTTGAATTCGCAGTTTCTTGGTTGGATCACATTGATATTTTCTTTGGTTTGCATTAAATTTGATTGTGTGTTGTCTTTGAGTAGTAACCATGTTTCTTTTCCCTCTCATTATATCATGTTTCACTCAATACAAACCCCTCGCATATCCCAGGACCTTTTGTTCACCCCCTACTCATTGACAATAGTTAAACAATTTATATGGATTGGATTGCATGAGTCTGATATGTTGTTGAGCCGAAGTCTATTTCATATTTTTAAGGAGTTGTCATGTATGGTTGTAAAGGAATATTTTCTAATCAATCATGCATGCAAGAATGAGCTTCTTCAACTGAGGTAGTCATGGCAGAGGAAGCCAAGGGAGAGGTAATTGGAACAAAGGCCTAAGAAGGCAAAGATTATCCATACACTTTGATGTTGAATCGCAAGAGTTAGGCCAGTTGTTTCAAGATGGATTGTTCAATTGGATTGGGAAAGGAGTGGTCCAACATAGGCTTGAAAGGCCTCCCTTCCAAGCTCCACCATCCCCTAGTATTCCCTTTCCCCCTCATGTCTCATTGCAACCCGAAATTCCCGAAAATGACAGATGTAAAGAGATTGTCCACCCGGCAGTCTCCCAACATTGTGGTTGGCCTAATTTGTCCTTACCTACTCCCCCGCCTGTTAACCGGATTTCCCAAGATGCACCTGTCCACTCACCAGTTCAATCCTCTCATTCTAGCAAAAGGTTGAAAATCGAGGCCTGCCATGCCCTTGACAAAGGAAAAGCCATTGTTGCCCCTTCCTCACCCCCCAGTGGGTGTAATAAATCCGTGTCTTCCCGGATGCATTTGAGGGATGATTTTTCTCACGTGATCAACGAGATTAGGCCTAAAGGCTCAGCGTAGCCAAAGGCAAAATTCAGAAAAATTGAAGGGTGACAGCAACAATTAAGGAAAGATTGCATCTCAGAGTGGGAAATATGGTTTTTGAGTTTTTATGTTATTTATTGTTGATGACAGTTGACTTCATAAGTTTTGGACATCATGTTTTCTTTGGATATATGAGTAATATATTTTTTGAAAATAATTTCAAATATCAATGAGATAAATTGACAAATGTTAATGTGATGATTTGAATCACAAGGAGGGGTGTCTTTCTTAATTAACTAGTTATGTTATGATTGTTAAGAAGTTAAAGGGAGTCACAAGGGGTCCCACCAACTGGTTATTATTTATTTATAACCCTTATTATGATTATTAGTTATCCCTCCCCAAATAAAACTTTGGTTGAGTCTTTAGTTAACTTAACTAATGAGGTAGTTCAACTACTTCAACCAATTCTAATTTGCTTAAAGAAAAAAGGAAAGGGAGGAACAAGAGGAGGACAGAAGGAGAAGCATACTAAGGTTTGCTCTTTGAGTTTATGTTGAGATAGTTAATTTTTCATTCATTCCTTAATTTATCACAAGACTAATTCTTTTTGATGATAGAAGGGTCTGATTGTAGACAACAACATTCATGGTTGAATTACATCATTCATACACTTGATTTTCAGAGGTGTTAATCTATCTTTGATAATTTGTGTAGACTTGTCTGTTTGTGAATTATTTTTCATGAATGACAAAGGTTATTGTGCAGAGTCGAGTGGGAAAGAATTTGTGGAAAGTTGATCCAACTTTAAGAGTTCAGTTTTGATTTTCTGTCAGAGGTCCTTTTGTATGTTCCATCAGGGATGTCTAAGTTTGACTTTGTTCCGAAATTTCTATATGAGATTTTGTAAAGAGAATGACTCTTTAGTGATTTGGAATGAAATAAAGGATTTATTTATGTATCATATTTATTTATTATCATCTTGGTGTCTTACGTTTGTCTTTACATTTGTTTTCAACAACTATTATATTCAGAAAATCATATTAAAATGAATTTTCCAGCAAGCTTTTATTTGTGAAAATGACTAGCCTAAGAACTTGTAATTGATACTGTTAGGATATTTAGACACTTAGGAGTTAGTTAAGATCTACTTGGTCTAATATGTCATTAG
>ML790715.1:289699-314127 GCA_009831015.1 Picea engelmannii
AACAGATACTTGTGAGTTAGTATTTTATTTTTGATGGCTATAAACATAGGGTGAAATTCCCATCTATTTTGATTTAGCCAAGAAGAATCTGAAAATGCTTGAGTAACATCATTTTATATATTTTCCTCAACAATGATCCCAAAACTTTGGAATAGAACATAAGGTGAGATAAATGCCTATATGATCAGCACAAAGGAAAACCAACTTTCCAAAAATCTTGGGAAGACAAGAAGAAGTTCAATATGGATCTGAGGAAGAAGGGGAATAAGCCATCATTCTTCAAAAATAGTCCTCAGGGACAACCAGCTTCTAGAGAGCCCAAAATGATTGAGTGAGGTTGGGAAAGTCCAAGGAAGCCACCTATTCAATGTTGGGGTTGTTAGGGAAATCATATGTATAGATATTTTCCTCATAGAAGTGAAAAAGTGAGAGATTTTCACAATGTACAACAAGTTGAAATAGTGGAGGACATGGGAAGAAATGTACCCAACATCTATGAAACCTTGGACAATAATCAAGAGGATTTTCAATCACACATGATTAAAGTGGAAGGTATGATCAACAACCAAACCATTGCAATTTTAATTGATTCAGGAGCTATTCATAGTTATATAGATCCTAAGATGGTGGAAATATTTCATTTTCCAAGAATCAAGCATGGAAAACCTTGGTTGGTGCAGTTGGCTACTGGAGCCAAAATAAAAGTTAATGAGATGCTTAAGTCATGTCCAGCGGGCATGAATGGAATGAGCACTAGGGAAGATTTGAACATCTTTCCTTTAGGTTCCTATGACTATCTAATTGGTATGGATTGGTTGGACCAACACCATGCTATCCTAGATTGTTATAATAAATCATTTACTTGCTAGGATGAAGAAGGGAACCTAAGGACGGTGTAGGGAATTCCTAGGGAAATAGCTATTAGAGAAATTTCAGCATTGTAGCTGAAGAAATGTTACAGAAAAAGATGACAAATATTTTCATTTCATATGGAAGAGACACCTAAATATAGAGTATCAAATATTGAATATTATGCAGTCTTGAAAGAGTTTGAGGATGTATTTAAATAAATACTAGGATTACCCCTTAAAAGAGATATTGTTTTTTCTATAAATCTGATGCCTGGAGCATCTCCAGTATCCAAGACCCCTTACAAGATGAGTACACCAAAATTAAAGGAGTTGCAAATGCATCTTGAAGAGCTTCTGAAGGAGTATATATGCCCAAGTGTGTCACCTTGGGGTGCTCCAGTATTATTTGTGAAAAAGAAAGATGGAACATTGATACTTTCTATTGACTTTAGGAATTTGAAAAAAGTAACTGTAAAGAATAAGTATCCTTTGTCAAGGATCAATAACCTCTTTGATCAGTTGAAGAATGCAAAAATATTCTCCAAGATTGATCTCAGGTCAAGTTATCATCAGGTAATAATTAAAGATGAATACATCAACAAGACTACTTTCAGAAGAAGGTATGATCATTATGAGTTCACAGTGGTGCCATTTGGGTTATCAAATGCCCAATTGTCTTCATGTGTTTAATGAATGGTATTTTTAGAGAATACTTAGATAAGTTTGTCATTGTATTTTTGGATGACATTCTTATATATTCCAAGTCAGAAGAAGAGAATGAGAAACACTTGAACATGGTATTACAAGTATTAAGGGAGAATCAATTGTATTCCAAATTGAGCAAATGCTCATTTTATCAGAACCAAATTCATTATTTGGGGAATATCATATCCGAGGAAGGGATAGTTGTAGATCCTGAAAAGATTGAGGCCATTAGAGGATGGTCAACACCTAAGAATTTGATATAAGTTAGATCATTCATGGGCCTTGCAAGATACTACATAAGATTTATTGCAGGAGCCTCAAAGATTGCACTCTCAATCACTTCCTTGCAAAATAAGGGAGTGAAGTTTCAGTGGACATTGGAGTGTGAAAATAGTTTCCAGCACTTGAAGCAATTATTAACTAGTTCTCCAATATGAAGGATTTCTGATCCAAATGAATATTTCATGGTATGCACAAATGCATGCACAGAAGGACTTGGTGGAGTCCTTAGTCAAAATGGGAATGTTGTATGTTATGAATCAAGGAAATTGAAGGATCATGAAATACATTATGCCACTCATGATTTGGAGTTGGCAGCCATAGTGTATGCCTTGAAGAAGTGGAGGCACTACCTCATGGGGAAAAGGTTCGAGATGAGGATATACCTTAATGGTCTAAAATATTTATTTGACTAGCCAACTCTAAATGGAAGGCAGAGCAGGAGGTTGGAATTTCTCATTGAATATGACTTTGATATAAAGCATATCAAAGGGAAAGAGAACAAGGTGGCTAATTCACTCAGCAGAAGAGTGCATGAGTTGCATGCTACAACCATTATCATGTAATAATCTCATTTGAAATATAGAATCTTAGAAACTACAAAATCAGATTTGCAATACATGGAATTAGTGAAACAATTACAACAAGGTAAGTTGCGGTAGAAAATTGAGGACTACAAGATGAGAAAGGGTGAAATTCTCTTGTACAGAAGAAGAATTTATGTACCAAATTCTCAAGAATTGAAAAATATGATATTGAGAGAAATCCATAATGTACCTTATGTTGGAAACCCAGGGTATCAGAAAACAATTGCAACTGTCAAGAGCCAATATTATTGGCCAGTCATGAAGAAAGAAGTGGTTGGGTACATTTCCAAATGTTTGGACTGTCAAAAGGTTAAGGATAAGAATAGACACCCAGTTGGGTTGTTGCATCCATTACCCATCCCTAAGTGGAAATGGGAACTGGTAACAATGGATTTCATCACCAAACTTCCCAGAAAAAGCAAGCAACATGATTTGATCATGGTAGTGGTGAACAAGCTTACCAAAGTTGCCCATTTTATTCCAGTGAAACTCACTCACAAGGAAACCAACAGTGTTGATATTTATATGAGGGAAATTGCTCGATTGCATGGTATACCCAAGACAATTGTGTCTGACAGAGATCCAGAGTTTACATCAAATTTCTGGAAAGGATTATTTAAAGGATTTGGAACAAATTTGAATTTTAGCACAACTTATCATCTAGAATCTGATGGGAAAACAGAGCGGGTGAATCAAGTGATTGAGGATATGTTGAGGATGTATGTGATGGATAAACCATCAAAATGGGAAGACTACCTACATTTGGTATATTTTTCTTATAAAAATGGGTACCAAGCATCTCTAAATATGAGCCCATTTGAGGCACTTTATGGAAGAAGGTGTAACACACCTGTAAGCTGGGACAACCTAGCATATAGAGCAGTGTTTGGACCCGATTTACTTAGAGAAATGGAAGAGAAGATGTAAAAAATAAAGCATAATTTAAAGGCTTCTCAAGACAGGAAGAAAAGCTATGTTGATAAGGGAAGAATTCACAGAGAATTTAAAGTGGGTGATCATGTATTCTTGAAAGTGAAGGCCAATAGAAGTTCCCCGAGGTTGGGAAATTTTTCAAAGTTTTCATCTCGTTATTGTGCGCAATTTGAAATCCTAGAGAGGATTGGGAATGTATCATATATGATTGCATTGCCTGCATCAATGTATGTTCATAATGTATTCCGTGTATCATTGCTCAAAAAGTATGTACCTGATGTTAATCATGTTATTGATTGGAATGTGATTCAGGTGGAGCAAGAAGGAACTTTTCAAGTGAATCTGATGTACATACTATACCAGAAGATCAAGCAGCTCTGGAATCGATCCATAGAGCTAGTAAAGGTCCAATGGACCCAGTACGACCTTGAGGATGCAACTTGGGAGCATGAAGATTCTATGCAGGCAGAATACCCTCATATTTTTTAATATTTTTGAAAATTTTGATGGTAATATGGAAATAAGATGCACTGAGGACAATTCATAAATAAGGGGAGGGGAATGTAATACCCTAAGATCGATCCCCAGTTTAATTGTAAACATGTTTTATAGGCTGGTGATCCAGGTGATTATAAGCCAGGAGGATTATGTGATGATTAGGCCGGAGAGCCTCGATGTTAAAGTCCAAGGAGCCTATTTTAGTATATGTAAACACTCATATCATTAATATAATACATCGTTACATGTAGACCGACCGCGATAAAAGAGTATGGGAGACTAAACTCCATTAGGAAGGGAAAGGGAGGGGTTAAGAGCCTAGGAAAATGGGATAAGATAGAGGGATTATTTCCAAAGGAATATTATAATATTTTTCCTAAAATACTATGGTGAGGATGATTATTTTATCCTAAGTCTCATGGAAGAAAGAATAAATTAAAATTGGGGCAAACCAAGCTCCTTGAGATCCATGTGTCATCAAGGTCGCATGTAGGTAAAGGTGGGGGGAATTTAATCCATTTCAGGGGGAATCAACCATTCACACACTCGACCATTCTCTCCATCAGTCGATCTTTGCATCATGCACACACCTCTGGAACCTGCACACACACTTGAACTTCCGTGTACCCTTCCTATTATCAGCAGTAAATTGTATCCCTCCTCGGATGGACAACACACTTGTAACTACCTGAGCCAATGTTGTACCTTTCTGTTATGAGAAACATATGTTCCATACCTTGAATGTTTTTGTTGTTTGCACCTTTACCTGTAACTAGTTGACTTAAGCACTAAACTAAAAAGGCGGGTTGTCATGCTCGCAGATTGAAGAGGTCGGTTGTTAGTCCCGTGAGAAACTCTCTCCAGGTGAGAGAATTGATGGGAAAGTGATTTCTTGAGGGATCCCAACTACAATTACAGTTCTTTGAGACTTGTTGTCTGGCATGTTGTTGAAGCCCTGGAAGGGAAGTAGGGAAACCAAAGGATTGTTGAGCAGAGAATGGGAAGACTTCCTGGGGTGTGACAACCATGTGGGGAATGAGAGACTATAGGATGGTAGTTTGAGTTGGTTCCTGGGAGGAAATCCTTCTTATTTTCTGTATTGTCTCGACCTAGCCTAGGAATCCCTTTACTGGGGTGGAGTTTAGTCCAAGCTCGAGGGTGACCCACTACTGCGAGTTATGACCAACCTGGTCTAAGGCTAGGAGGATCGTGTAAGGTCTTCACGTAGTTGGTGGACTTCTATAAAAGATAAGTATCAATTGTGTATCAATTTACATGATGTGTATTTATACATATGTTATATTTATGGGTATTTTCTATGTATGTTGTATGTATATGTTTATTGTTATTTTCCACATGAATTTGTGTATTTGCAGAATGTGTTTGTCTGTTTAAAGTTATATATGTATATAGATGAAATTATTGGTTTTATGGAGTGAAATGGCTCTGACCTGGGAAGGTTTGGGATGTTACAATCTATACAGTTCCGGAAGAATTTTAGTGTGGCATAGCCCAACAATTTTTATAGGTTGGGTGTGTTATAATTATAATTATAATATTTTTTTTAGTGTTGTTATTTCCTTCAGTACTCCATGGGAATGCACTCACCATGTCCATCACTTATTTTACCGACATTTTCAAATGCTACCATCTTCTCACCTTGCCATTTCTTTGAACTCCACCTGCTTCTTGCATTTTCTTGAACTTCTCCACCTCGAACTTTTCATTCAAAACCTTTTCCATTTGATTCCATCCTCTCTCAGTCAAAATTAATACTATCAAAAATTAAAACAAACTCAACGGATATTGAATCTCTTCAACCTTCAGTGAAGACAATCAATCATAGTTCAATTTGTTTTCTCTGACTTGATTTTGATTCATCTCAACCACGTACTCAACCATGTTTCAATTTCAGTTTTATTTTTTTGGAAACTTAAACAAGACATATGGTACTTGCACTCTGCAAAAATCCTCCACTAAGACCTGAAGCCCCAAAATGTTCTCATCGGACCCAACCGAATAGTAATACAACTTTGGTCTCTCCTGGATAAAAAAAACTAGATTACTCAATTTATCGTGAGTGTTGAATACAGGCCCTAGGAGATCCCATTCATCAATGAAACTGATGACATGTGTTATTTTAGCCTGACCATTAACATATGGTCTCTCAACTACATTTTTATATATCTTCTCAGCCACAACAATGGCGACCATGTTCATTTCCTAAACCTATGCAACGATTTGGAACTCACAATCTTCATAAGAGATATCCTCGGCATAGTTCTCGATGTTTAGGAATAGGATCACAGAGAAATAATAATAAAACAAATCAAAATGAATGAAGAAATAAAACACATATGAACACAATACAAGACAAGCACTAGTATACACAGTTTACCTGATATGGGATACATCCATGGAGAAACAAGCAGTCCTTCCTTCATTCGGTCAATCAAAATGAAGAGATAACACCTGCAAGAAATCCACTACAACCTAATATTTACTTTATCATAGTCTCCTCTCTCAGACACACTACAATCTCTCACCATACACAGCTGCAATACAATTCCTTATTTTAAAAAAGGGGTTTCCTTTTAGGGAAAAAGTAGTACCAACATAAATTTTATCGTTGGATATGTGACCTAATAATGAATGGTCTAGATTGACTATGAAATTACAATATAATATATGGCATCCTGTGGAATCCAAAATTCCTAATCCATTGACCTAGATTAGATTACAATTGTAAATCCTTAACTATAATTAGAAAACCATGGACCGGAAAACTATGTGCCAAAACCACCCAAAACGAATGCAAAAAATACACCCCAAATTTTTTTCTCGGGGGATTTCCCCCCCTTGTGAACCCCCCACTACACCTGTCATAATGTAAAAATGTGTGGGGCTAATCATGCAAAGATTATAAAAAAATAACCACTAGGGACTAGGATCCAAATGCGACTAAAACAAAACCTCTAAATTAGGAAGAAAATTGGGATCCACAACCAACACTTCTTGGTACTAGAGTATGAGTTTCTTCTTATGATTCATGTTCTTTTTTTGAGTCATAATCTTCATCATTCAATTAAAACTCTATTATCTCTGATTATTTTTCCCTTGGTAAGGCTTCCCATTTGGGAACACCTTTAACCTCTCTAAAAACAATATCTAGACTATAAACAATATTCTTATTTATTAGGTTCCAAATTTTATAACCTTTTATAATATCTTTATAACCAATAAAGATACATTTTTCATATTTAGTATCCAACTTGCTCCTTTTTTTCTTTGGAACATGTATATAAGCATCATAACCAAAAAAATATGAGATGTTTAGTAGAGGATTTTTTACCATTCCATTCCTCATGCAAAGTTTTTTAAGCCAACACTAATGTGGGTGATAAATTTACCATGTAATAGGTAGTATCCACTGCCTCTACCTAGAATTCCTATCCTAACCTGGCACCACTAAGAATGCTCCTTTATTTTTCCATCAACATCATATTCATCCTTTATACAACCCCATTCTATTGAGGTGTGTATGAAATAGAATTTTTCCTTACTATTCTACACTTCTCAGATAATTCCTCGAATTCATTCTTGCAGAACTATCCACCATCATATATTCTCAACACCTTTATTTTCTTCTCTGTCTAATTCTACATAAGAGCCTTTAAATATTTAAATTTACCAAATGCCTGAAATTTCTTTAAGAGGAAATAAACCCATGTGTTGCTCAAGAAATCATCTATGAATTAAATATAGTACACAAATTTACTTAATGATGGAATAATCACAATCCCAAACACATCATTGTGTACTAAATCTAATATTCCCTTTTCTCTTCTAGCACCAGATGAGAATCGTACCTAATTATATTTACCATATATATTTCAATGTTCATAGAAACCAAATTTTAGGGGGCACTCAGACATACCTTCAACCATACTTTTACCATGTAATACTAAGAGTTCCTTATCTCCAATATGTCCTAGGCTTTGTTGGCATAGCATTGTCTTTTCTCTAGAGACAATAGGGGTTTTGTCTTCTCCATTTCCACCCTCAAGAAAAATAGAACTGTTACATCCATCAATGATAGTGATTCCCAACACCATTACTCAAACCATTTTGTAGGTTTCCCTTTCAAACACAATATGTAAACCTACAAAACTCATCTTGCTTATGGATATCAAGTTTTTATCCATCTTTGGAATTTACAAAACCTTGGGGAGTGTTCTAATCCTTCCATCCTTGAGAAACAACTTGAATTTTTTACGTCTTGTGATTTTAGATGTAAAATTTCATTATACTTTTCATATTAAAAAAACCACTCCTTGTGAGGAGTGTTATCACCAAAAAATGGCTCACCACAAATGTAGACAATGGATGAATAAACAATTAACACAAACACAACATACTACCAATACTTATGGAAGGATTACACTTAGTTTGGAAAGACAATCATAAAACTATATACAAGTGGTTATGAAAATATGTGAACATCCAACAAAAGCAATGTGTTCACATACGCATGGGCTAACATGGTGTACACCACGCATATGGCTCGTTCCTTGCAACTGACAGTCGAAAGACCCGTGCAGATGCAAAAACGATGCATTGATGAGTTTGGTCGAGCTTCAACCACTTTTTGGATGGAGCGGATCTCCCCCGTACAAAAAATCTCCCCCAAATTTCACCTTGGGATCACTGAAAATGATGGGAGGTACCTCCAAGGGCCTCCCATTCACATTTGAAACTAGTTGGGAAAAATATTTCCATCCTCCTATAAATAAAGGGCCATTGTATACAAAAAAGAAGAAGCAATTTGACTATTGTTATGTTGTTCAATTTGTCTTTGAGAAGCCATCTTTCTCTTAGAACTCTTTGAGCATCGATAGAAAGGGTTGTGCCTCTCTCCTCTTGAGAAGTTCAACTATCAATTATTCACGATTGTATTTCCAGTTTTAGCCATTGTTAGAAGAGAGAAAACTTTGTATTTGGGGACTCAAGATCCTTCCTAAGGAGGAATAGGGGACTCATAAGTTACCATATTTCTCCAAGGTGTTATCAATTATAAGATCGGTATCATTTGGTATCTATTCCTTTTTTGAGAACTAGGCACGCTTGCGTGATTTGTTCTCATCACGGCCATTACACGCACCACTGCTTGACACTCCCTCAATTTAGGACTACCCTAGCAGTAGTACTCCAAACCATATTACCCACATCTTCCTCTGTATAAAACATGATTGATGTAAATGTGTTGAACCTACACAAAATAGATCTAAATAAACAATAATATACACATTTTCAGAGAGAAAAGGAGAAATAAGGAGAGAATGAATGAAAGAATTCTCATTAACCGTTGTAAATAATGAATATTTTACACATGATATACTCTGTATAACTCAACGAATGAGCAGTAGAGGAGAACCAATGTGACATAGTGGTGGTATAGAGTGATTTGGACACACACCAGCAGTTACGAGAGTGAACTACCACCTAGTCTAGTATCTCAGGCAGTTACGAGAGTGAACTGCCACCTAGTTGAGTTAACTAGTCAACTAGTCTTCAGTTAACTAAATGAACAAAGAGTAGTGAGGAGTTAACTCAAGGAATCAAGGGTAATGCATCAATATGGTGATGATACGAAGGGAAGGTCGAATTAGCATGGTGATGATCCAAATGTTGCATGGTGACAAAACCAATGTAGCATATAAATTCAACTCAACTAGTCAAACTGAAGTGTCAATTGAACGAGAATATTCTCCAGGTGGAATATTATCCCCTAAAATATAGGATACTGGATAATGACTAATTATGACTAATAAACAAGGAAAAATCTTAGGAAAAATAAATCCTAGGTGTGTGTGAAGTAACTCCAACAATTGACATTTATTATATTTCTATGCCAGTAAACGAGTGCATGTGATTCCCTTGCGCATTGTGCCACCAGATGGGTCATTACACATATCGATGCCCACTCATCATTGAGGGACACACACACTGGAGGGATTCCATCCCACTCATTACACCACCTGTACAAACCCAGATGACTCAAATTGCACACAATCCTCATCCCAACAATTATGATATTCCCCCTCCATGACCAGACCTCTGTCCTTCAACTCCACTTACCATATTTATTCCACCATGAGATGTAGACTTCCCATCCAATCCTAAAAAATCTCATGTAATAGTAATTTACAAGATTTCCCCTCCTCTAGACCATTATACTTCCAATGTGTATATGGATATTTGGCTCATGACATCTATTGAAAGTTCTTATTCCCCTCACGTAGCTCCATATACCCCTAGGAAAAATGACAATATTCAACCTCCACCAAATACCCCCATGAATATCGACACCCCACTCTCCCATATTATAGACTCCTTGTACTCCATCACCTTTCAGTCCTATGAAGACATTTTAGAGGTCCTATGCACCCCTGATTACCCATGGGATGTTTTTCATCATCGATCCCTTTTCCTAGCACACAATGCCTTTCAACCACCTATAGACACCCATGTTTGTACCATCAAAGATAAATATTTTATCCCCTCTGGTCATGTATATTGGTTCAAAAATCCAATACCTGTGACTGACACATTTGAGCAAGGTAATATGGCCAATATCTCACCCACAATCAAGATCGAATTTTTAGTCAAACCCAATGTTGTAGAATAAATTACCTTGGGGGAAACATGCTTCCCAGAGGAAATTTTAGCATATAAAGCCCTCTTCCAGGAATATTGGGATGTGTTTTCTTGTTCATACACTAAATTTCTAGGGTTACACCTAGCCATTGTTGAACATCACATTGACACTTGGCCTAATGTTTTCCCCATTCGCCAAAAGAAATGCCCCCTCCACCCTTCCAAAGTCATGGAAATCAAAGTCGAGATCAAAAAACTATGTATAGTTGGCTTCATATACCCCATTGTATACACATCTTGGGTTTTCAATATTGTCCCTGTCAATAAACAAAAAGGCACCATTCGAGTTTGCATAGAATTTTGCGACCTAAACCAAGATTTTCCCAAAGACAACTTCCCTACCCCCATTCATTGATCAAGTCATCGATGTTTGTGTCGGTCATGAAGTCCTCTCCCACATGGACATATTTTTTGGCTATAACCAGATCCAAATCTGCCATGTGAATCAATACAAAACTTTCTTCACAACTCCCTTGGGTACATTTTCCTATCGCGTCGTTCCCTTGAAGCAACTTTCCAATGTGCAATGACATACACCTTCAATGATCTTTCTCACATCATCTTTTCCTACTTGGATGACCTTACATCTCGGTCCAAGAAACGTTCCCAACACATAGAGGATATACATATCATATTTGAATGTTGTCGAAGATATAACATTCATCTCAACCCACCTAAATGTGTCTTTTGTGTCACCACAAGCCCCTTGTTGGGATTCATTGTGTCCCAGTACGGAATCACTATAGACCCCCTTAAATTTTAGGTAATCAATCAAATCCCCCCTCCCAGGAACTTACACCAATTGCAGAGCCTCCAAGGAAAATCCAATTTCTTGCAACGGTTTGTTCATGACTATGATATTCGTGCCCATGGCTTCCTATGATTATTCTATTATGATATCCTGTTTCACTGGGATCACCATGCTTAAGATTCCTTCGGCTCACTCAAATATGTACTCAGCAAAGCCCCCTTAATTATTCCCCTAGAATATTATATGGATTACATTATACTCTACCTATATGCCTCAGAGGTTTTCGTCATTGGATTCCTTGTCTAGGTTGACGATGATCAATGCGAGCATGTTATATACTACATTTGCAAGAACCTCTCTAGGCCACCTCTCAAATACAATCATGAGGAGAAGATAGCACTATCGGTCATCCTAGTAGTTCAAAAGTTGTGCCATTATATCTTCCTTTGTACCATCAAAGTAGTCACATATTCCAACCCCATGCATTACCTCTTGATTCGCCACCAGATCAATGGAAAATTTGCTCGCTGGATTGTCATTCTCCAAGAATACGACCTAGATTTTACAACCCCAAAAAGAAAAAAAATCCCTTGTCGTCACCGAACTCCTCATATACTTTCCATCTAACTCTACAGACCCCATGGTCACTAAGGATTTCCCTAATCAACATTTATTTCTCATATCATCAACAAACCCATGGTACTGCGATATTTTGGTCTATCTTTGAACTCAAAAATTCGGTCCTCACTTGTCTCAGGATGACCATCGTCATATCGGAAACCAATCATCATGGAACCTCCTCATAGGATACGTTCTCTATCATATAGGCATCGACACACTCCTTCGACGATGCCTCACTCTGGAAGAGGCTGAGACAGTTTCGAATGATTTCCACAGTGGTGCATGCAACGTTCACTTATCTGGCATGTCCTAGGCACAAAAGATCATTCAGGCGGGTTATTTTTGTCCCACGTTGTTTCATGATTGCATACACGCAATTAAGAAATGCGACAAATGTTAGTTATATGCACATAAGGCTTGAGCACCCCCTTCCCTCTTTCACCCAGTCATCACATCCGGTCCCTTCTGTAAATGGGGCATCAATTTCATGACATGTAACCCTTCATCCAACAATGGACACAAGTACATTATAGTCATTGTTGACTACTTCACCAGATGGGATGAATCCATTCCCACATTCAAAAATAGGTCGACACAGTGATGAATTTGTTTTGCAACCATGTCATATCTCACTTCGGGGTCCCCCTACAAATAGTCTTCAACCACGACAAGAACTTAGAAAATGAAGTATTTTTGGAGCTATCTATCGAATTGGGATTCACCCACAAATTTTCCTCACCCTATTACCCACAATATAATGGGAAATTCAAGGTCATCAACAAATTTCTCAAAACTATGCTTCAACACACAGTTGACAAACACAAGACCAATTGACATCACATGCTTTTCTCCACCTTATGGGCATATCAGATAGCTATCAAAACGGACACCAGTTTCACACCCTTTCATCTAGTCCATGAAATTGAACCCGTACTCCCCATTGAGTGTGAAATCCCAACGATGTGCACTGTGATCAAGCTCCTTCCCAACACACTACCACTTGAGCAATGGTTTTTCACCCTCGAATCCCTCAATGAATATCGTTGGGCCTCTTTAAAAAAAAACGAAGTATCCAAGAAACTGTATAAATCCACCTTTGACCGTCAAATCAACATTCGATCTTTCACTGAAGGCGACCTTGTTTTGGCCTACAATATCACTCAAGATACCCTGGGCCACATAAAATTTGAATCCCTTTGGCGGGGACCCTATGTAATCCATCATTTCCTCACTAAAGGAGCCTACATTGTGGCTTACCCAGAAGGGGAGACCCTCAAGGACCCAGTCAATGGGTTATACTTGAAGAAATTTTACCCTTGAGTGTAACCACCTTACCTTAGGATTTCTTGCTTTCCTAGTTAATTTTTTAGCCTTT
Organism: Picea engelmannii; assembly: GCA_009831015.1. Lineage (NCBI taxonomy): Eukaryota > Viridiplantae > Streptophyta > Pinopsida > Pinales > Pinaceae > Picea > Picea engelmannii. The sequence continues at coordinate 303,017 of ML790715.1, forward strand.
GTTTTATGAATTTATCTCTCTCATTATACAAGCCTAATCTAGTGTCCTTGTTTTCGACAGATGAATTCTCCGTTCACTTACCACATTGGGTATGCGGAAGGATCCAGTCGTTGGACCCGAAATCTCACTTTGAAAGCTTGGGCCATTTACACCCCCGATCATGTGTTTCTCCATACCAGTGGCATATGCCTCAATCCTTCCACTAACAAACAAGAAGAATATGTCGTTGCCATTGGTCTCCTCTTTGAGGCTAGTCACGTTCATATTTGTCACATTATATTTCTCCTAGATTCTCAACTCATTGTCCATCAACTCAACAACATGTATCATGTTCGAGATCCATGTATTTATTGCAAGTAGCTGCAAGTCAAACTTTTGTCACGAAATTTTGAGTCTGTTACATTTACTCATATTTCTAGAAACCTTAATCAAATGGAAGATCACATGGAAAATCAAGTACTATATTGGAATTTATCACATTAAACATGCACATCACATCCATCATCTAATAAAAACAAGTGCACCGACCATATCATTAAAACATCAAACGCATAAACATAACCATACGGTATACTCATATATAGATCATAAGTGTCAAAAGATGTGCTTAATACAAAAATAAAGCATGCCTTAACTCCACTGGCTAGGTCCTCTTAATCAATCAGTCTATACAAAATGGGAGTTTGCAAACTCTTATACAATCGTACAAAATTAGGCTCCGCCTGTAACATATCTCCCTATCATATAGGGTGACCCTAACTGCAGTACATCATCATCATCTGGCGGAGCTCCCCCAGGCAGAATATCCACAACGGGGATCTTCCCCATCATAGCCGCACCTGCAACTATTTCCCATCGAATCATTGACTGCCAACGCAGGTCCACACCAATGCACAACTCTATGACACCCTTGTCCTGGATCCAAACCCAAAATTCCTCAGGCACTCTGTCGAAAACACCCTCAAAGTGCTTCCTCAACTCCTCCATATCTCACTCATGTGCTCCAATCTCATCTCTGCAAAAGCCCTCTGTTGGGCCTTCCCCCATTGCATGTGAATATCCTACCCCCAGATCATCATACCAACGACACCTTCTGGACCGCCCCACCTCTACTTGCTCACCTGCCAACCCCTGAGCAACATCTGCCTCCTGGTCCCACATCTTCATAAACAAAGAAATAAATATGTATCAGTACTAGAAATATTCACATATATAAACTCAACGACAAAGTACAAATACATAAGTATCATACACTCACCTCTTTCATCCCAGTCCTCCCTAGGAAGCAGTTGCATGTCTAGATGGTATCAGAAAAAAATCCCATGATATGGGAACTCATAAAATACTTGAGGGGTCTGCCACCACACCCACGTGAACATAGGAGTAAAGTAGTGCCCCACGAAACCTCCCCCCTGACGAGGAATCATCTATTCCCACCTCATCAGTATCGGATCTTGCATCGTCGACGGATCCAAAATATCTTGAGGGCATAACAATACCACCCTCTCAAACATAAATTCACACAAGACCGAGCCAAAGGAAAAATCGCCATCTCTGGCTGCTACACATCGGTCCAACTATGCTACCATGTAGGCGTGCATCAACCGGGCCCAAGAAAGCATCTAGCCATTCATGGCCTGCTCTACAACAACCATGTGTGCACCAAAAATGTGTTACGTCCCCAGTGACACATAGATCCAAACCACCATAGCATAGAACACATGTACCTCTAGAGAATCAATGGAGTTGATGTTGATAGAGTCACCACTCTTCATTGTCATCCTTGAGTAGTACCATCCAACCAATGCTCCCACCGTCACTGCAAATGGTATCCACAGCTATTCCTCCAAACCAACCCCCTAGAGTGATATCCTAGTAATAAAGTAGATGTCAATATCTGCGGTAATACGTAGATCTCTCCCACGCACCGAAAAACATTTATGATTTGGTTGCCACATCCGCATTATGAAATCTAGCAGTGGCTCTTGACTCTGGATCAGTGAAAAATCAAAAACAGGCAGCAAACTGGCTCGGGCCAAATGTCATCGGATCCGATCATCCATGACAACATGCAACAAACTCCCAGTCTCTCTCTCTCTCCACCGTACTAGAATCCTCTCTCTCTGACTGGTAACCTGAATCCATGACAACATGTGCTATGTTATCTTATCATCATGACAAAATCCAATCAAGAAACACAAACTCAATGTTTATGTTGTGTGACTATTCCCATAATAGTCATGCACATTGGTGCAACTCTTTCACTTACAGTTGTACACACCCGAGTGACTGTTCAGGAAAAATTCGAACAATTATCACACGCCTATGTGCACAAATGTTTGTTCGACAGTCGTGCACATTTTTGTAGTTTTTGTTCTTACAGTCAGGCACATTGGCATGGTTGTTACTCAAACACTTGCACCCATGCTCAACACTCATCCACATGGATGAAAACCTGAAATGTGTGCACATATGTTTGGGTTTCGTTGATACAATTATGCACTGCATGTGGCTCTATCAATTAAACCTGTGCATATATGCACATGGATTACCAATTTTCCCATGTGGACCCACTACCCCACCCAAACAAATGGTCATATGACCCTCCATACGGCCCCCTACCCTCGCAAAAACATGCCTACATTATGTAGGAGGTTTTGACGACTTACTTGGATCTCTCGCCACTCGAACTCGAACTCGTCTACTCTCCTACGGCTAAGAAATTTCCACACAGACAACTCTCTAGCCTCCACAACAACAAGTGCAAATGAGGTGGTTATGTGGACCCCATGCCCTTATATATGCCCTTTTGAAAAAATTCCTCATGTTCATTATGGAGCATTCAAGCTCTGTTTCTCACACCATTCACACCTACGGGATCCGGACTCCCTCACATTCACAATGGTACTCTCAGATACTGATTTCAGTTTGGAGTCCCAGGGACTCCTTTTGGCACCGCGAGCACTGGTACGCATCACCTGTCCACATTTCATTATGAAGCAATTGTTATATATGTTTAATTTCCAGATATGTTTCATGATAGGTATTTGGTTTCAATGTATAGGTCCTCACCAGCGTCCCCCTTCACGCCATCAATCATGTAATACCTTGGCTTCTGTAGGTATATATTCCAAACTAGCATAAAATTCAACCCTTTGTTCACAGTTGCATTCTCCAATCATACCCCCTAAAATTTATCCTCAATATCCCCACACTCGGCTCTGTGGTACCATCACCTCCATTGCATTCATATACTATCATCTGATAGGTCTCTCACCTCCATGAGTTTTCCCACATATATTTCCCCCTTGGAATATTCACACTCATGTTTTTCTATCCATTAAGCTCGGGAGTCCTGGTAGTGTTACACCCCAGAGAAAGAACCTCATATTCTTCCTCATCATCATGATAAAAGCCCCATTATGGACTCGCACATTATTCTTTTTGGTTACATTAACTGCAACTCTTCATTATCATTAACCCTCCATATCATCCAACATCAATTTCACATCCGCAATGCCATCCTCCATTCATCTACCTGGTACAAAAACTAACCAATGAGGCCCTCACCCTCCACTAGTCTCTACTTTCTCCCCCAGATGACCAAGCCATATTTCACTGGGGCACCCATTTTTGTACAAGTACTTCCAACCCAATTATTTTTTATTCATTTGGTAATTGTATAAAGCACCTTTCTCTTCTAGCAAGTAAAGTAGATTTTGGTTGTCGTAGTCCATGACATTTTTTTCCTCGGCACACAACAACTCATGGCTCCCTTGGTTAGGGAATTTACCCCTCTCATGTCCTCTGCAATTTTTTTACCCTGGCCAAAAATCTAACCATTATAGACACACATATCCCACAACACTCTATTTTTTACCTATATTACATCTCCTTGCAATCTCATCCACTCAACACAATTTTATCCCATATCTGGCCATCCCCGTGACACCAGTTAGTATTTTACGGTTGTTTTCATCGATACACACCCCCTAACCAAGGTTAGTTCTTGAATCCCATATATTCCATACCTCCTTCATTATTATCACCCCATTCACTTGTACCAATACAGTTTCTGACACCATTTTGAACAACCGGATATCCAGAATCCCTTTGCTTCTTATTGTCGCATCACCTTTTGTGTTGACATCAACAAATTCCCAGAAAGGTGGAAATATATTGGCTCTCATTCCATTGACAATGAGTATCCTCGAATGACACAGAGAGATTCCTCATTTAATTATGATGTCGTCGATCCCCATGACATTTGACTCCAACAGAGTTTCATGTTAGAGTGGATCTAACTTTGCGCCCATTGCAATTCTTCAGTAGCAGCTGAAGACCTTTGAATTTGTTAGCCATCAATGCCTCTGAATCATTTACCACTCGCTTCAGAGCTAGTTCCGTCATCGAAACCGCCATATGTTGTTTTTGACTCCCCCGAGGGCGTTGTAGATATCTACGTCATCAACTATATCATTCATCGTTCTCCTTTTCAGGGTTGATGATACGCGCATGGGGCATGCCCGCCTCATTTGTACAAACACTTTTTTTTCTAGCATACTTTTTACTAATCTTTCTTCCCCTCTCCCTAGATGGATGGCTCTCACAGCTCCTCACGCTCAAGTTTTTTCACTTTCTACACAATGTCATCATCACCAAAAGAAACAATGATGTATTTTGACTATACGTATGCTCCTAACCTCACACATCATGGGGCATCTTTTATCACCGAAAAATGGCTCACCACAAATGCATAAAATGGATGAAGAAATAGTTAACACAAACACATCATACTACCAATACTTATAGAAAGATTACACTCAGTTTGGAAAGAAAATCATAAAAATATATAAAATTGGTTCTAAAAATCCGTGCACATCAAAGAAAAGTAGTGCACTCACATCCACACGATATAAGACAGTGTACGACATGCATATGGAGCGGTCCATGTGACTGACAGTAAAAAAACCCGCACGAACACACAAACAGTGCATTGATGAGTTTGGTCAGGTCCCAACCACTTTTGGGATGGATTGGATCTCACACATACCCAAAATTTCCCCCAAATTTTTCCTTGGGATCACTGAAAAGGATGGGAGGTACCTCCATGGGCCTCCCATTCACATTTGAAACTAGTTGGGAAAAGCTTCCCATCCTCCTATAAATAAAGGGCCATTATATGTAAAAAAGAAGAAGCAATTTGAGTATTGTTATGTTGTTCAATTTGTCTTTGAGAAGCCATCTTTCTCCTAGAAATATTTGATCATCCATAGCAACGGCTGTGCCTCTCTCCTCTTGATAAGTTCAACCATAAATTATTCACCATTGTATTTCCATTTTTAGCCATTGTTAGAAGAGAGAAAAATTTGTATTTGGGGACTCAAGAGCCTTCCCAAGGAGGAAGAGGGGACTCATAAGTTCCCATATTTCTCCAAGGTGTTATCAATTCAAAGATCAATATCATTTGGTAGCTATTCCTTGTGTCTCTTTCTTGCATCTATTTTATTTGCTGCATGCTTAGTTTTGTTTTGTTTCCTTGTTAGTTACTTCTTGTTTTATATTTAGTTGAACCACAAATAAATTAACAAACTGATGTGTTGTCTTGATAGCCTAGCTAGATAGTTAAGGGACCTCTTTTTGCTCACCCAAGTGACAAAAAGAACCCCAACAAGGAGTCATATGAAAAGAAGCACCTGAGTCGATCAATCATACATCATGATTTGAATGTGTGCTTGAAGAAGACAAGTACATATCACATCCTTCTTCTAAGGAGGTCTTCCCTAGTATGGAAGGAACATCATTAGAACCCTTCCCTTTATTAAAATTTTTATATCTACATTCCTTATTATAATTCCTGGCTTTACAAAATTTCAATCATTTCCTGAAGGATTTTGTTGGAGATTTATATCTTCCTCTAGATTTAGATCTCTCCCCCAAGGACTTAATTTTAATTTTATTTTATTCTTGGGAATGACCTCTTATAAACAAGGCATCCATACCCTAAATATGCATGGTTTTCTACCTCATTTATTTTGATAGAAAGGATACAACCACATCATCAAACTTTTATGTGGTTGCATTACTCCCAATAGCTACAACCGAACTATCCCATGAATTTAGCAAAGAACACAGTCAACTAATGCACTTATCTTTGTCGGAAATTTTAATATTGACAGACAAAAATTGACTTACCACAATGTTAAAATTATTTATATTCTCTACCACAGAGTCTCTGTCATTCATCCTTAGGAGGTATAGCTTCTTTTGAAGGAAAAGTTTGTTTGCTGGGGACTTAGATTGAGACAAGGTCCCTGACTTATCTCATAATGCCTTGGATATAACTTCTACCAAGACACATAGTAACACTAAATCTAAAAGACACAAATGGATTGTACTGTTTTCCTTCCTATCCAACTGCATCCATTCTTCTACCTACACACCCATAGGTGTAGTACCAACATCCACAGTGATCCATTGTTCTTTCTCTACAAAACGTTCCTCAATCTTCAGTTTCCACAACTCAATGAGTTTCCCATTAAATTTCTCAATCTCAACACTAGAACTACTTTCCATTCTCTTTCAGCATAAGAATCACCACCATAGAGCTCCCAGGGAAGCTAGGTTTATCATAGACCCAAGATAAACTTTCTCTATAAATAATGAGCCAAGCCCTTAGCTACAAAGGTGTCCTCCTAAATCCAATAATGACGTTATGATACCAATTGTAAGTTTTAAACATTTTACAAAAAAATAATGCATACATATTCCTAAGAAAAACAGAAAAAAAAAAACAATGGCATACACACATAGTACAAAGAGATTTTCTCTGGAAACCCTTAATTGGGAAAACCAACAAATCTTAGAGATGCACTTCTATTTCACATTGCATTAAACTCACCATTTAAAATACAATATATAAGATTTTATGCCATCCAAAGCCCTAATCCATTAAAATAAATTAGATTACAACCCTAATTCGTTAACTAGAATTAACTTACAATGGGCCAAAAAACCATTGGCCAAAAAACTATGCAAATAATATAACACATTCCCAACATGAAATAAATGAAGAATGGAAAAATTAGATATCCATCAAATTCATAGTAAAATGGGAAAAATCTCAACTTGAGGCCGTCATTGTAAGCTCCCCTATATTTGTTTGGGAAGTTGAAGTGTTATGGAGGAAAAACGCAACATGTTAGTAGGTGTCATGAAATTCATTATCTAATTATTCAAATAGGAAAAAACTTGCATTGAATTAAATCCAAAATGGTGTTATGGTTATAAATATGTTGCATATTTTGTAAAACCCGAGTTGTTGTCACAAACAAATGTTGGGAATAAGGAAATTCAAATTTTTGGAAGATGATGGACATGGAAACCACTGTTGCAGTAGTTCCTCTAATGACATCAGAGATTGGTTTTTGGGTGTCAATGTTGTAAATGGTATGAGGTGTTTCCATGACTTTTGGTCTCTTCCAAGAATTTTTATCATCATCGGGATCACCCACCTTAACAACCATAAAAAAAAGAATTTATATAAGAATTCATTCTAGCATGGTGAGGGTGATTTGATTAGAAAAAGATAGGCCAATGTTGTTGGGAAAATCCCAAGTGTTTCATGGCCACATTTTCCATTGAAAATAGAATGGGGAAATGGAAATAATGAGGAAAAATGGAAACGTACAAACAAAGCACGCAAATCAGAAACCTTTGATCTCCCACTAAGGAAAAATAATGATTTGCCAATGCATACAATGTAGGAATAAAAGCAACAAGAAATGAAAATTTTGATTATACATGGTAATCATGCGTGTTAATGATTAATACATGTATACATACTATCTATGTATAAATACTAATCCATCCTAATCAAATGTGTTAAGAACTAATGGACAAATTATGATGTTTACAAGGGTTATGGCATTAAATACTAGTATTCAATTTGGTGGAGACAATGAAGGATATTCTATTTTCATTAAGTCCCACCTACATATTGCATGTTTTTTATTAACATTTCATTTGATATAGTAATATGCCTACTAGTGTAAAAAGGGTTAGTCCCAATGTTGTACAAATTGGGTAGGAATTTGCATTCTTTCATAAATTAGGTAAGAATTTGCAAGAAGTAAATTTTCCACGATTCCAATCTTTTTCACATGCTTCACTCGTGAAATGTATAAAACTCATAATATTTTGGATTTTTTTTATATCAAAAAATACCATATTCCAATACAACATACACTTTATGGTCATTCAAATTCTCCCATAAATTAAATAGGAATTTGCACTATTCCACAAATTAAGTAAGAATTCCCTAAAAAGTTCTAATTTTATTGGATTGATGGGAAATTTGATTATAAAATTTACCCTTTTCTAATTTAAATATTTAAATTTAAAAATAAATAAAAAATATTTTTTCATCATAATCACCTACAAACTCCATCGAGAATTGTGTAAACTTTAGGTCTCGTATGTACAATGATTTGATCATTAAGTGTAATGTCATAAAAGAGTAAAGACACAACTATAGGGGTATTTGTTTTGAGAAAAAAATGATGAGGAATACTTTTCGTCAACCATCCCTGACCTTATTATATATTCAGGAAATTGGAGGGTCGAGTCACAAAAATTCAATTGTTGAATTTGTGATTGGTCCTCTCATGACCTGAATATACAACTGGGTTACGATTAGGGATCTTAGTTCATGGATGATCGAGGGGTAAACTTTAGAATATTCAATGTCATTCATAAGATAAATGATTTTCAATTAATCAATGGCAGATACTACAACCAACGTCATAGTAATATTGATAGAAATATCTGTGAAGAGAACTTCAAATGTTCCTTTCCAAAATCATGATCACAAGAATGTTGGAGATATTACACACTTACCTAGGTAATAATTATCTTAAGGTCGATAGTCCAATGTTGAGAACGCTTCCTTAGATGAGAATATTCTCTCTAGAGAATATTCCCTTGCAAATAGGGCGCTTCTCTTCAGTTCATAGTTAGTTACACTCAGTTACACTAGTGGAAGTCACTCATGCATGGAAACCTCGATTTTATCAGCAACAATTGCATGTGTTTCTCTCACTTCCACACGTGTGACTCAGTTAACTGATGATTGCATGGATCAATTAACTAAGACTATGTGGAAGATTACTTTAGTTTCTCTCAGTGAGTGTCTAAATCTCTCTAGATCATTACTATGGTGACTTTACTTAGCCATGTAGAGTATATCATGTGTAATTAATCATTCTCTCATTATTGAATACAATTATTTCGATTATTTTATGTCATCTCTTCTCTCCTTCTCTCAATTTGCAAGGTTTGTACAAATTGTTGTTAGATAAATTCTTTGTGTAGGTTTCACCACAATTATACATGGTATCAAAGCCCATAGGTTGCTAGGATCAAGGCACACACGTATCTTTTTTGTAGGTCCACAACGGAGATGCAGTAAAAAAAGATGGATTATTGATCGGAAATACTTCTCATGCTTCACAACTACTTCGAGTGGAAGCTAAAAATTTTGCATCAACTCAGATGCAGAGGCTTGTACTGGATTACCATGGCTACAGAGGTTGAGCCAACCTATGTCATCGAGAAGAACATATATCTCAACCGCATGGATGAGACTTACGACCTCCTTTGTGTGTCTATGTCCCCCAAGCATTTGTTTCACATGGAATGTTGTACCACACCATATGAGATTTGGAAAATGTTGGAGGATGTCTTTGGAAAACAAGACAAAATGAGAGGCCATATGCTTGAGGTTGAGCTAAATTCCTTAAATCCATGAATTTTTTATGACATCCAAGACTTCCTTATGAAGTCCAAGTCCCTCCTCCTTCATCTAAAGGGATTTGGAATAGAGAAATTCACTCAACACGGTTAGTTAATCCTTTCTATCTTAGCAAAACTTGGTCTGAATTATGTTTTTTTCATCTTGTCATTTCATACAAACAGATTCACTTCAGGAGTGGCCTAGAAAATGCCAACATTGGATTAGTTTATTGAATCCCTCAAACATGAGCAATATAAGCTCATCAAAATGGGGATAATAAAGGGACCCAATGCACATGCACTTGCTATGCATGAAAGCAGCAACACTTCCAATTCAAAGTCCAAGCAAAAAGGCAAGGGAAAGGTGCATGCAAAGCTAAAGAAGGAAGGGTACTCCAGACCCTTCGATGATTCCTTGGGCTCCAAAGGCGGAAAAGGAAAGAAATGGAAGACCAAATGAAGTTACTACAACCATGGTTATCATCCCGAGTCCTCATACATAAAGAAGAAGATTGATTATATGGAACATATTCTTCAGAAGAACAACCTCAGGAATCACATTCCTAAAGATGCCAAGAAGAAGTCAGAAGATCAAGCCAAATGAGGTAACTCTCGTGCACTGATTTCCATCAACTCTTCTCCTAAGGTATGGATCTTAGTTCAAGTGCATCCCACCATATGGTAGCAACAAAGAATGTTTTATCTTCTATTTTTGCATGCATGGGTCCTCCTATCTGTTGACGGTCGAAATTGACCATCCGTCAACTGGAAGAGTGGAACTGGTCCGAGGTTGTCTAATAACCCAATCCATTTGGGGTGAACCACCCTGATAGGTTTAGCGGCTCCGTTAGCCAATCTAAGGTCCTACGAAAACAAAAAAAGAAAAACTATTCTAAACTAACTAATCTAACTAAAACTAACTATTAAAACAAACTAAACTAATCTAACTAAAATAACTATTAAAACAAACTAAACTAATCTAACTACAAATCTAACTAACATATATCTAACTAAACTACTAATATTATACTAACAAATTAATCAAACAAATAAATAACAAACTGACCTAGAGAAACGCTCAAGGTTTGTCCTGTGTCTGATGATTGTCTTAGCTGATCGGAGGGGGGAAACCCACACTGAATTATCCAGGCGCTCCTTGTAAACAGAAAGCTTCAATGCTCTTAAATATAATTACAGGACAAACAAGACATAAAAATTACAACAATCATATGATTTATAAATCTTCACAGTTAGATAAACCTGTATGCAAAGACTTATACAAAATAATTCAATTGATGAAGAAGAGAAATCTGTCATTC
>ML790715.1:316365-332561 GCA_009831015.1 Picea engelmannii
TTTTGACATTTTATATAGGCTACGCTAGAAGTAAAAGGGCATATTCAATGGGTATCCCATAAAATTCATTAACAAACGAAGGTGGTAGAGAAAAACGAGTCCATATCGACCCTCACAGGTCACGAATTGTTTGACCACCATAAAAATATCATGCCATCATGGTTTAATCGTGGAGATGTGCATACCTTTGTCACAGGATGTGACCTTTCGCGAGACGAACAGTAGTGGCCATGGAACCTCCTCGACCTTAGATTTTTTAAACCAACGTTGGCCCGAGGATGGTAACCCTGTAGCAGAACTAATAAACTCCTCATTGATTTCCAACTGAATGTCACCCACCTTGGCTCTACAGCCATCAAAATTCAGGGCGAACTACTGTGCAACCAATAAATTAAAACCCTCGAATCGTTGTACAAAGGTGAGCCAACCATTATCCTCTAAGTCTTTCCGGGCATTGTCAAATAGTAGCAAGGCTTGGCTACTGTTTGGCTCGATTCGCACCACCAGTGCCATGGAGCCGAGCACATGGTAAGTCCAGGGTTTGGATCATAGCACACACAGGAGCAGAGTGCACGAAGGGTTACCCGAGCTAGCAGAGGTAAAACAGGGATAAGGGATAGGCATAAATGACATCGTGCGAAGATGGTGGAGCTATTTGCTGGCCATGCATAATAGTTATTTCCAATGGTACAACCATCGGCGCTTATAGCTGTTCAACCCACTATTGTATGGTTTAACAATCATGTCATTTTCCCGACCAATGAAACCAATGGTAAGTGTATTAATCATTTGTGCAAGAAATGGTTATACCATAGTTTTAAAACCAATCATACAAATTGAAATCAATACCAAGTGTTTAACCAATGTGACATGCGTTGTATCAATTCATATCAAGAGTTTAAGAGAGGTACCAATGCGTTTTGAACTAGGTGTCATATCAAAAGAAATATATCAAGGGTTTAACCATAATACCTATATATCTTATGAAACCAAGGGTCAAGTAGATCAAATCAAAGAACATATGAATCCAATCGCCAATGCATTGCAATTTAATGAAACAAACATACATAATCAATCAAAGAATGCCCAATGAGTGCAGATCAAAAGGTCTTGCCAACTGTATAATGATAAGTAAAATGTAAGCGCAATGGGCATATCAACAAGAAGGACAACGACAATTCAATAATGATTCTAATGCGACTTCGAAAGACCAAGTTTTCACGCTTACAGTCATGAAAGCAAAACGAAGGTAAGTGTGCAAATGTCGCAAAAATAAAAGTGTCGTTTATTTGAAAATTGCGACAAAAAAATGATGTTTGCAAAACGTTGGTGTAGGCAACTTATAAGACAATGGAAAAATGTGAATTGGCTGCCAACACTATCCTCATGGGAGATGATACCCCAGTTGAGTTCATTGGCAAAGGGAGAATAGAACTCCCACACGTAAGTTTTGAGAATGTTTTTCATGTTCCAAAAATCTTCTTGAACCTACTCTCCATTTATCAAATAACACATTCGGGTACAGGAAAAAGGGTGGTATTCACATCTGATTCTGTAACCATATCTAATATGTGTGTAACTCCATGATTGATGTTGGTTAGGTAAACCACCAATCATGTTTGTATACTTTTGGTAAGTTCATTGCTAAATCTGTTTTTTCTTTACTACTAACGCATGTTGATGATACCAGTAGATTATGGCATGAGAGATTCGACCATATAAAATTCAAATACATGCAACAACTATGCAAATAGGATATGGTCAGTATATTTCCCAACATACTCTTTTATAAAGGAGTTTTTCAAGGATTCATTCTTGGCAAACATCCTTAAGAGAATTTTGACAAAGGGAATTCCTGGGAGGACCTCCTCTCCTTTGGAGCTCATTCATAGTGATCTGATGGGATCATTTCCTCATTAATTCATCAAAAAAAAATGTACATGCTTACATTTATTGATGATTTTTCATGATACACTTGGGTGTATTTTCTTAGGAAGAATTCCAAGGTTTTTGAGCATCTCAAAGACTTCGAAGAACATGTAGAGACTCAGTCCAGGAGAAAGATCAAAATCCTTCGCACAAAAAATAGGCAGGAATATGTGAACCGAGATGTCCAATATAATTTTTCAAAGGTAGGTATATATTTTCAACACAGTACCTTACACTCCACAGTAGAACAGAGTAGCCAAGAGGAAGAACAGATCCCTCAAGGAGATGGTCACTTGCATGTTGCATGCAATATCTTTATTGTCTAAGATTTGGGTCGAGGAACTTAACTGTGCCAACCACATTCAATGATCCAGGTGGATATTAGTGGCCATCCACCTATTCCAACTGGATCAAAATAGTTTTTTGGCATTTTACTATTTTTAGCAATTTTTTCAGTCATATACTTTCGGGGCCATTTTGAGGGCCTAAACAACGTTTTTTCATGATTGGACACTTCAATGATAATCAAAGGGTCTAATTGGGCCCCGTAAATTAATCTTCTCGCCAATAAATTTCCAACGATCTATCGTGCGCCCCAAACGAAGATCGTATGCCAAATTTATGCCCCGGGGAAGTTGATACACCAAACTACCCAAAACGGGGTCCACAAAAATGTTGGATTTTCATCTTCCGATGTTAGGGTTTGGGATTTTATTTATGTTAAAAAGGCCTTTGGATTCTCATTGTAACATTATCTTCTTGCTAATGAGCATAGTCATCACATCTCTTCTCAGAGATAAGCCGCCACCATTCTAGTGAGTCTTTCACTCTGTATTTCCACGGTTTTGTACATTTCACTCATTAATAGAAATTGTGCATTACTGTATCTCTATGTTTATGGTTATATATCTGATATATATCTGTACATTTCTTTATTATATCTTCTCTCTCATTTCATTCAGAAAATAATCTGGATCAATGGTATCAGAGTAGGCTGCTCTTGATTGTTTTTCAATGCATGTCCTTGACGAGGTCCAAGTATAGAAAGTTGGGTCTTGAGCTTGCCTCTCTTGAGGAAAATCTCTCTCGCACGCCCAAGAAACCCTCCATGGTGGAAGAAAATAAAAATGATGGAGCATAAGATTCTATTAACCTATTGCTTAACCAAGCTCTCATGCAACAGAGGGACGAAATGATGGAGAATTTTTCACACGTCCTTCAACATCTGTCGATAACGGTAGACACGTCTTCATCAAGTGTCCAGTTTGGAGGAACCCCTCCTTTCAAGGTACAAGTTAATTTTTATATTCCCATATTTGAAGGTTAGATAGATGCAGATTCCCTAGAAAAATGGTTAAATCTACTAGAAGGTTATTTCTTTGTTCATAATTTTTCTGACAGGGAAAAGATCACCTTTGCACTCCTTAAGGATCTTCCCCATGTCAAACATTGGTGGGAAAATTATTGGGATCAAAGCTCCACAGAGGAGACTGGAATATATGGGGTCGAGCCCACTTGGTATTTTTTTGTGGATGTGGTTAAGGAATAATATTTCCCTGTTGGTAACTATGACAACCAATACATGATATGGACCACACTGCGGCAAGAGAGGGGCCAAACTATATCAGAGTTCACAAATAATTTCCATACTTTATGCACCAAGTTGGGTATCAAAGGCTCTGAGTGGCATCTAGTTCTAAAATACCGCGAGGCTCTGAATAGGTACATCCAAACTAAAATGGATTTCCTAGACCTCTCATCACTGGGAACTGTCTATCGATATGTTGTCAAAATCGAGCAGAAATTTAGGCACCATAAAAAACGGGAGTTTGGGTCTACAAATCCACAACAACCAAAGTATGGTAAAGATGGCCCTAACAAACAGCCTCCAGAAAACCACTCCAAGCCATAGGAAAATAAGGGTAACAGAAATATGAAGAAGGACACTAAAAAGTGGTGTGATATCCATAAAATCTCCTGGCACAACACTGATGAATCTCACTCAAAACAATCATTGGTGGTCGAGATAAAAGAAAAGGATTTGAGGCTTGATTCAAAATCTAAATTAGAAAATAATGGGAGAAGACAGATCATCGAAGCAGACCCCATTGCTACTGTCATGACCGCAACAATTCAACCAGAAGAACCAACATATCTTGAAGAGGGGGGGCTCCTTTTTCATTCACAGATGTGGGTGAAGGGGACCTCGGTGCATTTTATTGTTGATAGTGGAAGCCAGAAGAACCTCATCTCAGAAGAGGTCGTCTAATAGTTGGGATCATCAAAAACACCACACCCACAACCATACAACATTGGGTGGCTTCACCATGGATGAGATCTTTGTGTCACCCAGCAGTGTCGATTGTCATATAGCATCCATCCCTTCAAGGATGAGGTATTATGTGATGTTTTCCCGCTGGATTTCTATGATGTTATTTTGGTCCAGCCATATATGTGGAAGCACCATGTTATTTATGAGTCTCGACGTCATAGTGTCATTGTTACTCTGGGGGGTCATCTCTACAAGATACCAGAGGTAGTTCCGAATACTATCCCACCAAAAATGTTCCACAAGGTAATATATCATATTGAAAAATTCAGCCTCTTCACAATCCATTCTAAAGGTGAACAGAAGCACACTGCAACCACTGCAACCTTGGCCCAAGACCTTTCTATCCAACATAAGCATATTGCAAAAGAGAAAGAAGATATTATTTCTTCACCTACAAGGGTTCCTACACACTGCCTAGTCAAGCCAAGATACAATAGGTTGGTTGGACAAATTCAATCCCGCTAGCAACAAGTTCCTGACCTCCTTCAACAAGCTAAGCAATGCAAGTTCTCCAGCAAGGAAAGAAGCTCACCAAGATTCAAATTCAACAAACGATTTCCCCTCTCTCATGGGAACTAAAAAAATGGAGACCATTGTTTCCTAAGGAGGGAGGGTTGATCCATGTGGATATCGGTGGCCACCCAACTATTCCAACTGGCTCAAAATAGTTTGTTACCAATTTACTACTTTTAGTAGTTTTTCGGGTCATAAACTTCTGGGGCCATTTTGAGGGCCTAAACGACGCTTTTTTTGCAATGGAACACTTCAAAAATAACCAAAGGCATTGATTGAGCCCCCTAAATTAATATCATCTTCAATACCTTTCCAACGAGCTATTATGCGCCCCAAACGGAGATCGTATGCCAAATTTATGCCCCCAGGAAGTTGATACACCAAACTACCCAAAACAAGGTCCACAAAATTGTTGGCTTTTCATCTTTCAGGGATAGGGTTTTGGATTTTTTTATGTTAAAAATTCCTTTGGATCCTCATTGTAACATACATCTTCTTGTGAATGAGCATATCCTTCAAATCTCTTCTCAAAGATAAGTTTCCACCATTCTAGCGAGTCTTTCACTCTGTATTTCTACAGTTTTGTACATTTCTCTCATTAATAGAAATTGTGTATTACTGTATCTCTGTGTTTATGGTTATATATCTGATATATCTATGTACATTTCTTTATTATATCTTCACTCTCATTTCGTTCCAAAAATAATCTGGATCATTCAGAATAGATCTCCTCATAGATATGTCAAGGACCAGAATCCCTTTGAGGCATGGAGAGGCAACAAATCGGAATTCACCCACTTCCAAATATTTTCATCACATGCATGGTCCCATGTACCCTCTGAAAGAGGAAATCATTATATATGTAGAGTATCGCATGTATACTTTTGGGATATCCAGATGATGTGAAGGGTTATAGGTTAGTTGATCCATCTACTGATAGGCTCATCATTGAGTGCAGTGTTCAGTTTGAGGAAACTCCCTTGCATGCACCATTGGAGCCACATGCAATGACCTTGGTACCATTGCCTGCACTAGATATCAATGACTAAGAGTCTACTCACTCAGATCATGGTTCAAATCTAAGCTCTGAATCTGATTTGGAAGATGACAAACATGTTGATAATCAACATGCAGATGTTGAGCCACAATAGATGCCCAAGTGGGCACATACCACCCTACAAGCAGTATGAGACCTTGTGGGGGATCCAACATATCAAAGGAGGAAGAGTTCTCAGTTTGAGGATCCTCCTCATGCACTCATAGCTATTGAACCTATGGTTCCCATGCATTACTATATGGTTCTAACTTCAGAATCACAGACCTATGCAGAGGTGTTACGAGGAAAATCTCTCTATGGCTAGGGTGAACCACAATAGACAGGTATGACTGTAGAAATCGACTCAATGCCAACATATTCTATATAAAATAATGTGCAAGAGAGGTAAGAAATGCGACTACCTCGTCCAAACGTTTGATGATGTCCACGGTTGAGCACTTCGACCCAAACCTTTATACCTGCAACAAGTTCTCAACAAACAAGCAGACCAAGCATATAGTGATAATATAACAGGTTAGCACATTAGATAGCATAATCCATTAATATACAAAACAAACATGCTCATGGATCATAATACATATATTTTCAAGATATCAATTGGATGGGAAAGGAGTATTTCTATTAATAAATGATTAGCAGAAGTGAAAATCTTACAGACTTCTGTGTCAGCATGGTTCGGAACCAAGAAACCGAGTTCCTTCCAACTGGGCCTCCACCACTTCAATCATCCACCAAAGGCAAGCTCATATAAGGGAGACAAAGAGGTTCTTCATCAATAAGGGAAGATCTTGGGGGTTGAACACTGTGTTTAGACTTAAAGGACAAAGGGATGCAGACTCGGTATGAAGTAAATAATTTCTCCAGAGTAACTTTGCTCTCAAAGTTGAATTCTCTCTCCTTTTCCATAGTTTAGAATTGGCTTCTTTATAGCCTTCAAAATGAAACTGAAGGGCCGAGTTGGAATGTTTCTAGTATATGGAAGGCCAAGGATCATAGATCTCCTATCGTGACATGGAAACCCAACATTTAATTTTGATTTTCTGGCACAAATCCTGATGTATGCGGGATGTAATGGAGCAACCTGCATATATTCTTGTTGTATAACTTGCAAGGTGCATACAAGTGAAAAAATATTTATTTTTGTCTTTGGATTTATCAATCAGGGAAAGTAAGTTTGCATGGGGGAATGGAATAAATCTCTCTCTGCAAGATTTCATAGGGTGAGGAAAATCTTTCTCTAACATATGCCCCCTAATGTGTGAGGTCAGAGGAGAATCTGTGATGGCCGAAATACATTATAAATAACCCAGAAGTGGAGTGGTAGAGAACCAGTTGGAAAAACTCAATTGCTCATTACATTATGTACTGACTTTGTATACATGGCTGCCAAAATTACACTACATATCCATGTGAAAATATGCCCAACAAGTATATGTGGCCATGAATAGGCAAATACAAATGCAGTTACATGCCAAAGAGTTGTCATGGTCACGAACAAGGCCCAGTAGAACCAGTCTCAAAAAATCAAGCTGAGGATATATGTATACCATGCAGTACCATCTTATCTCCCATGATCATTGAAGTCATATAGGTACTGGTCCAATGAAAAGGAAGTAACAACTCAGGAAAGTTGTGGCCACATAGTGATGTGTTCAAGTCTTCTACACAATAGGCCAAAGGTGCAATTCTACATCATGTGAATAAAGGAGTTGAGGTTGAACACGATGAGACATCATTTTATTACCGGTGATTGAGGTATATCGTTAACAAATGTGAGACAACCTACCGATAATGAAAGTAGGTATCAAGGCACTGAGTACATTCTTACAAGTGTGAATAAAGGAGTCGGTGTCAAACACCTGAAGAATCCATCGATCACGAGACATTGATGTATTCCCAACTGTCGATGGTGAGAGAGCCTACCACTGATGACTGCAAGCCTCAAGGTACTCATAAGACCCTAGGCCTTGTTTCCATAATAAATGGGTTGATGTTGATGGAAAGAGACCCACTGAAATGAGAGCATTAAGGCATCTCTCATCAGTTAGCACGAGGTACAAAGCAAGAGATTAATGATTTGGTGGAAATTGGACGAAGAACAAGTTCACGAATCAACGACCCTGTGCATTCTCTCATGTGCCAAGTGCAAGAGGTACATGAAAAAGACCCTCTCAATAGCATCCAATAATGAAAAATTGTTGACAAAGGTGAGGAAACCACCAATAAGGCTAATGAAATCCAAGACATTGCATGAATCCTAATGTGTGAATAGATGTCTTTCCATCGAACAGAAGGGAAACCACTCAGTCAACAACCAATGATGAAATGTCGACTGTTGGGTTCAAGGTTACCTACCAATGATGGAAGTAGGGCCAGGGTGCATGATAGGACTACAGTATCATGTGATTCTGAGACAAACTAAGGGTATGGATGACATGCAAAGTCAAGAGTTCTAAGGAGTGGCCGACACAGGTTGATAGACTTCCTTTGAACAAGAGCACGAGACATATGGTGGATTCTGGCAGCATAGACCCAATGATAAAATCATGAGATGTGGGAGGCATCAATGAAGTTCTCTATAGGGACTGCAAGCGTAACCAGTCGGTAGAGAAGACTCTGTAACGAGCTCAGCTTCCTAAGGCCGTGCTAAACCCAAAATTATGATGAATAGACTCAAATAACTTTGTGCTTTGTTCAAAGGTGACACGACTGCTGTCGATATAAGATAATACTCCCTTCCCATCCGTCTTTTTTTTGTTTTTTATTCTACTTGGTGTGAAAAATGGATAAACTTGTGCCAAGTAGATGTCTCTTCAAAACCAATTTACGAGTGTGAAAAATACAAGTTCACTCGAAGATATTTTCACTTTTTGATAATGAGTTGGAAAAGAGCTTAACTAAGACTCATGATCTTTCAAATCCAATTTAACGAGTGTGAAAGGGAAAAATCACTTGGAAATATTTTATCCTTTTAGACGAGTCAGAAAAGAGCTTAACTAAGACTCGTTTGGGAGTCCAAAGGTTATAATGTCATATTTTTATGAATGAGAAATGAGGCTCAACATAAATTCAATTACGAGTTGTGAGGGACTCTCGATCCTACGAAAAAATCTTTGCATGGGCACCCAATGCAATAGGAGATCTAACTAGGGCACCCATGTTTTGTAAGTCTCTACCACTTAATAAGGACACGAAATTATAGCAGATGGAAGGTTTTGTGTTGCAACAAATGGGTTCATACCTAGGGAATAAAGAACAACAGTTATAGGATAATGCAAAAATGCATAATGGAATGGATACCTGTCCTATATGTTGGGTAATGAACATACCTGCCCAAGGGGATGAACGGTCGATAAAGTACTGAAATCGGCAAGAATCATAGGTTAAAACTGCAAAAGCCAACTCGATCCACTTTTCTATTAGTCCATTAGGTGCAAAAATGGCTTAAAACTATAGAAAGTGGGTAAAAAAGATTTATAAATAGTAATAAAATAAAAAATTACTATACCATTTTTATTTTTTACCCAACTATTGCAAATTAGACCAAAATTCCTCCAAGATTCAAATGAGGATTGTGGGAGCATATGACAGTGAAATCATGAGTCATCTCGATCAGGTAATTCTTGATCGCTTCCTCTTCAATTTCAATGGATTACATTTTTGAATTAGGTATTAAATTTTTTGTTATTTAAAATGAAAAGCATAGATTTCAGTGTACGCAGGATGGATTTGATTAGGTTGCATATACGACGAGGTATACGCCCCTGTATTAACTACAAGGGGCGTAT
Organism: Picea engelmannii; assembly: GCA_009831015.1. Taxonomy (NCBI): domain Eukaryota; kingdom Viridiplantae; phylum Streptophyta; class Pinopsida; order Pinales; family Pinaceae; genus Picea; species Picea engelmannii. The sequence goes on from ML790715.1 coordinate 325,985, forward strand.
ATTAATCCCTACACGCGACTGTGTGCAAAGGAAGCAGTGTGCAGGCACGTAAATGACCAAAATGAAGCGTTATAGCTCAAAACTATATTTTTCTTTGACATGATGGTTCTTGAATGGAGAGAGCGAGAACATGAGGAGGTCAAGGTTGTCGTATATCGAGATCTGGGGGCCCAAATGGCCTTAAAGCAATGTGGTTTGTATAAGTTTTGGGCACTCAAAGGAATGAGAGCCCAAGTGAGGTTGTTGGAGATGTTGGTGGGTTACTGAGACCCTGATACCGAGCGCTTCAATCTCGATGGGAAACCATTGAGAATTGAATTAGAAGACATTTAATTTATGACTGGTCTATCACGCTGGGGGGATATTGTGAACCTCAAGTCGCGAGGAGTAGGTAGCGGGATGAATATAGAAGAATATATCGATGCCCACTGTGTAGAAGGAACTCCTAAGGTAGGGATTCAAGTCCCTATCCGGGAAATAAACAACCTCAGTCTGAAGATCATTGTCCTAGACTTGACCAGGATCATAGGTTCATCCTCATTGCACTAGGCCTCGAGGCCACTCATGTTCTATGCATTGCAGTGTGCGAGACCAACAATGTACAACTGTTGTACCTCATTACTGACCAATATGAAAAGCCAGTTGACGGAGTGCAAGAAGGGGGGTAAAAGAAATTTTGGGTTTGCCTCCATCTTGTCAAGTTTCTTTTTCAAGCGAGTTCCAGGTTTGGGGCCTAGATTTGATATTCTCTTAAGAGGACCTTGCGATCCATCCATGGCACGGTGGACCGAGGTGATGAGGCAGCAGGGAGAGGGTAGGGTGTCGACACCCTACAACAAGGATTTTTTCTACTGGTGGCGGCGACAGGTCATCGCTCTGGATGACTATTCCTATGAGGGGATCAACTTTAGAGGAGATCCAGACATACCACTGCCACTAGAGTCCGCCTACTGTGACATAGGTATGTCAAAAAGTGTTTACATATTTCACTTTTTTTTTTTTTTTATCTAATTAGGAAAAAAATATTTCTGGATGGTGCTTAAGTATTGATTAGACATTTTTTTGTTGCACACGTGGGTCCATGATGGCCAGAGGGTTTCCCTCGACATTGATGGAGGCACCGGGGAGACGAAGCGACAAGAGGAGAGGCCGAGAGGGTCCTACAAAACGTGCAGGGAAACCTATCATGTTTGACTCACAGGATACCCATGGTTCAGGTAGAGGATCTTCCTGAACCCATGTAGCGACAGGTGGTTGGTGTGCCCAGGGCATGGGTACGACTCTTTCGACGTCTCGCAAACATCATGATTTTCTACCATGACACACATCTGGTGCCATAGGCGCAGATGTCATGGGATATTGTAATATCGGTTGTATATGTATATTGAGGGTGTTAGCCCCATTTTGTCCTATAAACACCATATTTTTTGAAATATATAAAAAGGGATCTTTGACTTTACTTATATTTTACAATGTGTACATTGATTAGATGGTTTTTTTTGCTTTTAATTATGTGACAAATGCCAATCTAAAACAAAGTTAGCATAAGCATTGGGTACATGATTATAACTCCTAGGAATATGATACTATGTAATAAAATCAGATTGTCGTTCTAAAAGATGTACCCATAGGAATCGTTAGAGTAAAGTAGGATCACACACGCGGTAATGGTCGTTCAACTGATGTACTACCAACTGGGAAGCTAGGCGAACTTGTAATTAACGAATGCCATGTGAGATAGCATCGTGAAAAAGTTCTATAACGACGCTATATTCGACCACATTATTCATGGATGTCCCTAGGCATACACCTCCTAAAGACAACAGTATACCCTCGGGTGAGTAAACCACCCAAGCGGCGGAAGCCAAGTTCCATGTATGACGATTGGCCCCGTCTATGATTCCTAAGTAAAATGAAGACTACGTTGAAATATGTCAACCAAGTGAAACCTCGATAAGCAAATCAAATATGAAAAAGAAAAGAGATATGTACACTAAATTACATTAGTATACAGAGAGTTCCACCCAAGCCTGGGGCTCTGTTATCACACTAAGTTTCCTTGGGTCTTTAGCCTTTAATTTTTTTTTTTCCTAAGCCTCTAGATTTTAATTTTTTATTTATCCCCTTAAAAGTGTGTTTGCTTAGGATCCCTTGATAAATAACGACTTAAGTCATGACTTATCTTTTGATCCTCACATATACGTTTTGACCCGAGACCATTTTCATGACTTATCTTTTGATCCCCTTCATGACTTGACACTAAGTTCAACTCACTCCACGATCAGCTTGACTTGACATGCCACCTTCCTCATTCATGCCTTTGTAGTCTTGACATGTTGTCCCCTTTGTCCTTTGCTTATTGGTCAAATCATTTTCTGAATGGGAGCACTGCCAACTCACCAGAAGTTTTCGTAGCGCACTCCCTATCCATCATATTTTACCATGATTTGTGGTTATGGCGTTGATGTCATCTCCTCCTTGTTTTCAGTGACATGATTGATTAAAAGATTCTTTCGTGGTTTCATATTTATGAGTTTGCTAACGGTTTTTGAATATTGAAATTTCAAAGCTTTGCGCTACAAAAAATTACCAGTTTGGAACAGTTAGCAATGGCACTACCAGATTAGATACTGAGGTGGATCCTGAGGTTGAATTGCTCATGATCTTCTCCTAAGATTTCTCTCAAACTCCAAGTTGTTGTTATTCTCTAGGTATTCCATGGTTTTTTCTCCTCTGCATATCATTTTCAAGGAGAAATTATCGCTCGGAGTTTTTGTATTCATCTTGCTTGCATAATTCGAGGAGATATTTTCCCTCTCACTTTCCTATCAGCCTCATCCACTCAAGCCTGAAGCTACCATCACCTGACATTTTCTCACCGTGCTCTCAAACTCTCAGTACCCAAGCAAGTTTCTTTTCCTGCATGCACACTGTGCTAATCAGAAACGCTACTTAAACGTCGTTGCCTCTTCCCCCGCCTCCTCTACCTTTCAATTGGACTATTTTGACCCAATTTTTTAAAGACTTTATAGTGTATCCCTTCACCATATGATTATGCCTCAGTTTTAACACATTTACACAGTCAAGGGAGGGAAATTTACAACCATTGTTTCCTAAGTTAGTAATCAGTCTAAATTTGGGGAAATTTTCTAGAAAAGGGCAGCCACTCTTCACTATTCGATTCTTTTTGAGGTCTGACTCTTTGTTTCTTGGTCATCACCACTCCATAGCTCTAAATATTTTTATCCTAAAATATGGAGACTCCTTAGAAGAAGAAGTTTCATAAGGGAGGTAATGTGGTTAGAACCGAGCCTCCAAACATGCATCTATTAGAGGCAGAGCCCATAGCTAGAGAAGTTTTTCGAAGGGTGAGTTGCCTCACTTTCTACCAAAATATGCAAAGGGGTAATCCTGAGGTGACAAGGCAGTTTGCCTTACATTTTTATGGCCTGAAGACCAAGGTAGGAGACCTAGAATTTGAGGTGTCTAAGACCTCTATTTTAGCTGCTACAGGGATCCCTATCACTGGCGAGAGCTGGTTTAAATCCATGGCCTTGGATGCAACCTATGCTTAAGACTTCCTTAAGCTTGAATATCAAATTGACAATATTTGCAAAGGGGTGACAAGAAATCATCTGGTTGGAGAATTTGATAAAATATTAAGGATCATTCAGAGGTACTTCATATGTGAAGGGAGGTTCAATACACTATACCAATACCATATAATGCTTCTGTTGCATTTTACTGGAAAAATTGAAATGAACATTCCCTTCTATTTTCTAAGGAGCATAGGCATGATGTCAGATAGGGTTCAATCAAATTCAAAGGCTATGGATACTAGCATTTTTAATTCTAGGTTGATTAGAATGTTGGTTGCTGAAGAGCTGAGAAAGAAGAACATCTCATGGGAACACTTCATTACTATTTCTCACATGAAATTGGACATAACAGCTACTCCTCAGTCACAGATAGAAAGTCCTTTTCCATCCACCAGTGCTGCTCAAACAGGTACTAGCAAGAAAATAAAGAGCAGAGTTCATGTTCAATATCAAGAAGCCATCAAGGAGGTTACAAGAACTGAGGAGGAGACCTATCATTCTCCACAGAGAGACCTTTCACCCCCTCCTGCACCAGAGCTAGAAGAGGTCCCTTCCTCTACTAAAACTATAGAAAAGAAAGGGAAGAAGCTACACTTTTATTTATCTCCTTCAACATCTATCACCAAGATCAGAAGGCCTTTCACAAGGTCATCAGCTCTTAAAGGGGATGTTGAAGAGAAGGTCCTACCAAATGTCTTCATTCTAAAGAAGAAGAAATATAAAGGAAAAGGCATTGAGAAGCCTAATGAGATAGAAGAAGTAATCCCTATGCAGCAGGAGTAGGAAGCCATGAAAAAGCCTGTTGAGACTGTTCACATCACTACTCCACCTAGCAGCCAGACGTTCAAAAGATTGATCAGGCTATACTGGCTCATAGTGCTTATTGTTCATAGTTTTGGGTTTTTGCAAAGAATTAATCCCTTCAACAGTGGTAGTGCAGACATTCTGTAGCACTATGGTGCTACGGAATAGTCTATTTTTCATGTTCCATCAGTCTGCTACCTATAACGCTGCTAAATCGCCTAAGACTAATGGCGTCACTGACTGCCCGAGGGTGCTACCAAATATGTCAACGTTGAAATGATGGTGTTTTGAATTATGACAACACTACCAAATTTTGCGTAGACACACAGGTGGGCGTTACCGAAATTTTAACAGAGAGTGAATTATACAGGTGGGCACTACCAAAATTTTGATAGAGACACACAGGAAAGTGCTACCGAAATTTTGACAGAGTCTGAAGTTTGCACAGAAGATAAAAAGGCTTGGCGCTACAGAATCACATGAAATTTGGTAAAGCCACTACAAAGGCTCGCTACTTAGAGCGCTACCAAATGATGCTACCAACAGGTACTAGGAATCAAGGGGATTTGAATTAGCATCTTTATGAATAAATGGTGATGTGGAGAATTGTAGAGATAGCAACTAGAAACATGATGGCATTTACATGCCCCCTAAAGGACACTTGGCAGGCAAGGATTTTCACATCAAAGGAAGATCAAGTCAGTTCAAAGATTGGTTGGATCAGTGACCAACATTTTCCCCTTTTATAGCACAGTTGTTAGTTCAAGTTGTTAGATGGAATAACTACTAGGATATTTTCATGGGAAAAAGGTCATCTTGTTGTAAGTTTTAAACCTGCGAAATAAAGAAATGCATATAGATTTTTAATCAATATGCATATAGATTCTTAAAAGAGAAATTAATCAATGGGTCATTCACATAGTACACAGAGATTTATACCAGAAACCCTCAACTGGGGAAAACCTTTCTTATATTCATTATATAGAATTTCACCATTCACCATACAATATATATAATGTTTTTAGGTATTCCGTAGATACCAAAACCCTAATCCCTTCATCCGGGATTAATTTAGAAAACCACTAAAAATAGCAAAATCCGCTAAAAATAGAAAAAATTGCGCGTAACCAGGGGGGCATACCTAGCCCCCCTAGGACCCCCCTAGGAATCACTTGGTGCACACAACACAAATAGCACTACTATAGGGATCATCAGACACAATTGTCGAATATTACGCACCCACACACACACATGCAAAGAATATAACACATACCCAACATTCTCCCACTTGTTGTTTTCTTTGCATCCAGGGGTCCATAGGATTATATAGTCAAAAATCCAGGGAAGAAATGCCCATTGTTACTCTACACCAGGAGAACTTTTATGTGCTCACAGACTTTGTCAATGAATCTGCAACATTCTTCAAAGTGTCAACCTTTTCCAACAACACCTTCTTTTTCTCAATCGTGTCTCTCACAAAGTGACACTGAACATCAATATGCTTTGTATTCGAATGATAAGTTGGGTTGTTTGTCAGGAATATTGCACTCTAACTATCACAGTATAATCTCATTTCTTGTTATTCCAACTCAATACCTGAACACAATCTCTGTAACCATACTGCTTCCTTGCTTTCATGAGTGGCTACCATGTATTCAACTTATGTAGTTGAGAGTGCCACTACAGCCTGTCTTTTGCTCATCCAACTGATTGATCTTCCAAATAGGTTAAACACATACCCACTTTTACATCTTCTGTGATTCAGATAGCCATCCCAATATACATCAAAAAAGCCATGTATGTTCACCACTCTGTCCAATCTTGGTCTTCCTTGGTAGAACAATCCATAATTGGTAGTGCCACGCAAATACCTAAAGACCCTCTTTACTACTATCCAATGCTCCTTCCTTGGTTTTGACATATACCTACTCAAAACTGCCACTGCATGTGCAATGTTCAGTATAGTATAGACCATTGCATACAACAAACTGCCAACTGCATTGGCATATGGAACATGGGACATGTCCTCTTCTTCTTCATGTGTCTTGGGACACTGATATGCAGATAACTTTACACCTATAGGGATAGGAACCTTTATCGATTTACTTCCATGCATATTAAACCTCTGCAATATCATCTCAACATATTTTCTCTGATTCAACCAAAGTTTCCTG
>ML790715.1:398356-408426 GCA_009831015.1 Picea engelmannii
TACCGCAGATCTCCCACTGTAACAAGGCTTATCACAGTCCCGAGCCAAACCCTTGACGATAAAGGCGTCCCCCTGAAGCCAATAAAGCTCTGATACCAAATGTAAATTCTAACCTTGTACAATATCTACTGCAAACTGATATTAAAAAAAGAACAGAAAAGATACAATGGCAAATACAAACATTACACAAAGATTTTTCACCTAGAAACCCAAACCGGGAAAACCAACATATATTATATTCCAACATTGTGTTACATTGTTTACAATACAATATACATATAGGAGCCAGCGGCATCCAAAACCCTAAACCAATGACCTAGATTAGTCCAAAACCCTAATTCCTTAACTGGAAATAGAAAACCATCGGCAAAAAACCATGTGTCGAAAAACCACCTAAATAAAATGTGGTCCCGAAAATATGTCATCCCGGTAATATGTCATCTCGAAAATATGTCGTCTCGGTGTGAAAAAAAATTTCGGGGGCTCCGCCCCCCTCTAACCCCCCTGCGTGCCCGGCGCAGACGCTCAGACACTACTACTCATGCAAAGAATATAACACATACCCAAGAGAAATGCCCATTGTTACTCTACACCAGGAGAACTTTTCTATGCTCAATGAATCTGCAGCATTCTTCAAAGTGTCAACCTTTTCCAACAACACCTTCTTTTCCTCAACCGTGTCTCTCACAAAGTGATACTAAACATCAATATGCTTTGTCTTCGAATGATAAGTTGGGTTCTTTGTCAGGAAGATTGCACTCTGACTGTCACAATCTAATCACATAGCTTGTTATTCCAACCCAATACCTGAACACAATCTATGTAACCATACTGCTTCCTTGCTTGCATGAGTGGCTGCCATCTATTCAACTTCTGTAGTTGAGAGTGCCACTACAACCTATCTTTTGCTCGTCTAACTGATTTCTCCTCCAAATAGGTTAAACACATACCCACTTGTACATCTTCTGTGATTCATATATCCATCCCATTCTACATCAAAAAATCCATGTATGTCCACCACTCTGTCCAATCTTGGTCTTTCTTGGTAGCACAATCCATAATTGGTAGTGCCACGCAAATACCTGAAGACCCTCTTTACTGCTATCCAATGCTCCTTCCTTGGTTTTGACATATACCTGCACAAAACTCCCACTACATGTGCAATGTCCAGTCTAGTATAGACCATTGCATGCATCAAATTGCCAAGTGCACTGGCATATGGAACATGGAACATGTCCTCTTCTTCTTCCTGTGTCTTGGGACACTGATATGCAGATAACTTTACACCTATATCGATAGGAACCTTTACCAATTTACTTCCATGCATATTAAACCTCTGCAATATTGTCTCAAAATATTTTCTCTGATTCAAATAGAGTTTCCTGTTTGCACGATCTCTTTTAATTTCCATTCCCAGAATGAAGTTAGCAGTACCAAGATCCTTCATGTCAAATTTGTAGGATAGCTGTGATTTCACCTCCATGATAACATCCATGTTATTTCCTACCAACAACATGTCATCAACATACAACACTACTTAAATGAAGTGATTACCAACCTGCTTGGAATATACACAGTGATCAACCTTTCTTCTCACAAATCCCACTCCAAGGATATATGTGTCAAACTTTTGGTACCACATCCTAGGTGATTTCTTCAGACCATATAGTGACTTCTTTAGCTTACAGACCATCTCTTTCTTTCTCTTCACTACAAAGCCTTATGGTTGTTTTATGTAGATTTCTTATTCTAGATCCCCATGTAGGAATGTTGTCTTCACATCCATTTGTTCCACTTCAAGATCAAAGAAGCAGCAATAGATAAAAGAAATATCATATAAGTTAACTTAGCAAGAGGAGAAAAAATCTCAACAAAGTCAATTCCCTCTACCTGGAAATAACCTTTTTCTACTAACCGAGCTTTGTATTTCTCCACTTTTCCTTTTGCATTAAACTTCTTCTTAAACAACCATTTTCTACCAATGGATTTTCTTCCATATGGAAACTCAACTATATACCATGCCTCATTATTATCCAAGGCATCCATTTCTTCAACCATGGCCTTATTCCATAGTTTACTATCCTCTGAATTCACTACTTCCCTGACAGTTCTCGGATCATCATCAATAATGGATAAAGCAAAATTAGAATGAAAATTAGGTGGACTATACCTTTCTGGTTGCCTTATTTCCCTCACTGATCTCTTCAATACAAGGGTATGAGGTTCTTCTTCTTCTTCTACTTCATCTTCTTCGGATGATTAATTTTTTCCATCATCAAACTCTAACTCTATTTTATTAGGTTCTTTTGGCCTTGGTAGGAATTCCTGTTTGGAAACATCTTTTACCTCTCTGAAAAAAACATCTCGACTGTAAACAATCTTCTTGGTTTCTGGGTTCCAAATATTATAACCTTTCACACCATCTTTATAACCAATAAAGATACACTTTTCATCCTTTTTATCCATCTTACTCCTATTTTCCTTTGGAACATGTACATAAGCATCACAACCAAGAACTCTAAGATGTTGAAGATAGTTTTTTTTTCCAGTCCATACCTCATGTGGATTTTTATCATCCAATGTTGATGAGGGTGATCGATTGACCATGTAACATGTTGTACCCACTGCCTCTACCCAGAATTCTTGTCCTAACTCAGCACCGCTAAGCATGCTCCTTGATTTTTCCATCAGTGTCTTGTTCATCATTTCTGCAACTCCATTCTATTGTGGAGTGTGTAGAGTAGTCTTTTGCCTTACTATACCACACTCCTTACATAATTTCTCGAGTTCATTTCCGCAGAATTCCCCACCATTATCTGTTCTCAATACCTTTATTTTCTTCTCTGTCTGATTTTCTACCAGAGCCTTAAACTCTTTAAATTTATCAAATACCTCGGATTTCTTTCTAAGAAAATAAATCCATGTGCTCCTTGATAAATCATCTATGAATTAAACATAATACATAGACTTACCTAGAGATGAAACAGGCACAGGTCCAAACACATCATTTTGTATCAACTCTAATATCCCCTTTGCTCTTGTAGCACCAAATGGGAATGTTACTCAATTTTGTTTACCATATATGAAATGTTCACAGAAATCAAAATCCGGAGTACAATTAGCCATACCTTCAACCATACCTTTATCATGTAGTTTTCGAAGGCCCTTTTCTCCAATATGCCCCAGTCTTTGATGCCACAACATGGTCTTCTTTTCTGGGACAGTATTGGTCTTGTCTCCTTCATTTCTCTACTCATAGATGATAGAACTTTTACACCCATTAGTATAAGTGATTCCCAACAACTTGTATAGAGTTCCACACCAAACTCCCCTCATCAACACCATTGCTCCTCGTACCATCTTGAAAGTGTTCTTTCCAAATACAGTATTCACTCCTGCATCATCAAACTTGCTTACAAAAATTAGGCTCCTAGCTAGTTTTGGAATGTGTAGAATCCCAAGGAGAGTTCTAATCCTTCCATATTTTAGCAGCAACTTAACCCTTCCACATCCCATGATTTTCTCCATCGAGTCATCTCCTACGAATACATCACCACCATCATATCTTTCATATTCAGAGAACCACTCCCTGTGAGGAGTCATATGGTATGACGTACCTGAGTCGATTAACCATACATCACGATCTGCATGTGTACCTGTATATGCCAGGTAAACATCACCTCCTTCTTAAGTGGAGGTTTTCACCTCTGTGGAAGAGGTACTATCAGACCCTTTTAGTTTATCAACCTTCTTAGACTTGCAATCTTTCTTATAATGCCCTATTTTACCACACTTCCATCATTTTCTAAAAGACTTTCTTGAAGACTTAGATCTACCTATAGATTTAGGTCTCCCCCATGAAGACTTACCAAGATTCATGTCTTGGGTACGAACTCTTACAAATAAATCATTTGTGTTATGACCATCCATGTTTTTCCGCCTCATCTCTTCAAATAACAAGGATGCAACTACATCCTCATACTTCAATGTAGATTGAGTGGTACTACAAATTGCTACAACTAGATTATCCCAAGAGTACGGCAAAGAACATAACAAAGTAATACACTTATCTTCTTTTGCAATCGTAATATTAACAAAGACAAGTTAACTTACTAGAATATTAAAGGCATTTAGATGTTCTGTCACAGAATCTCCATCTTCCATTCTAAGATGATACAACTTCTTTCAAAGAAACAACTTGTTTTTCCAGGGACATTGATTGATACAAATTCCCTAACTTATCCCATAGTTCCTTGGTTGTAGATTCTCCCGAGAAATTCAACAACACCGAATCTCCCAATCAGAGTCGAATAGTACTCCTTGCTCTTTTTTCCAACTTCTCCTAATCTTCCTTCGCCATACTGGTAGGTGTTGTACTAGTGGTTTGTGTACTAGTAGGTTGTGTACCAGTCGACTATGTGCCAGTAGGATATGTACCAGTAGGCTGTATACCAGGATCCACAGCGATCCATTATTCTTTGTCTACAAGAATGTCCTCCATCTTGAGCTTCCATAGCTCAAATATTTTACCGTTGAACTTCTCTATCTCGATTCTAGAAGAGCTTGCCATTCCTCTTTCTACACTCAAATCTCTACTGCAAAAGCTCCCACTAAACCTAGTTTTATCACAGACCCTAGATAAACTTGATATATCAAGAACGAGCCAAACCCTCAACAACAAAGGTGTCCCTCTGAATCCAAAAATGATCTCTGATACCACATGTAAGTTTTAAACCTGCGAAGTAAAGAAATGCATATAGATTCTTAAGAAAAACATAAATTAATCAATAGCTCATTCACATAGTACACATAGATTTAGACTGGAAACCCTCAACTGGGGAAAACCTTTCTTATATTCATTATATCGAATTTCACCATTCACCATACAATATATACAATGTTTTTAGGTATTCCTTAGCTACCAAAACCCTAATCCCTTCATCTGCGATTAATTTAGAAAATCGCTAAAAATAGCAAAAACCGCCCAAAAATCATTTTGGCACGCTGCCCTCGGCTATGGCCTGGTGACGAATGTTCCATGTAACTAGGGGGGGGCATACCTTGCTTGCAGACCTAATGTTTATAGAAATATTTACATTCTTCTCACCAAATTATTCCCTTTGTTCACCTTTACTCCCACTTACTGATTGAAGTTAGTCAAGACTTCGATTGGTCGTGCATGCTAGCCCAGATTTATGAGTTAGAACATTATCATCTTGAGTCTTATCCATTTGACCCATTAAAAAATCATTTTCATTTACACATAACCTGATGGGTACTGGGCTTACCTTCCATTGAATCTGAGGGTGATTCCTAGTGCTAACATTCTTCGCGCCATTTCTTGGGAACGAATTGAAGACATTTCCCTAGGATTGAATGACAAATCTTACTAGTTCTAAAGGTGCATTGGAACTTAGTATCTTGAAGATTGTAGCTTTCACCTGGCGACTCCATTTTTTCATCTCTGTCGACTAAAGGCAGACATATGAGATCAAATCCACAACTACCTTCGGCTCCACCCGAGGCTGACCCAGAGAAGATAATCAAGAGGGGAAAATCTTCTCAAGAATTTTTTTATGCTGCTGCTACAAGTGCTTCTGGTCGGTTGCCTGATTCCACTCTTAGTACTCTAGATGTTATATCAAGTAATCCTTCTTTACCTTCTGCTGAAGTATCTAAGAATATTGATTTCAAAAATTTTCCTATTGAATACTCCTCTTTTGAAATTGATTTAAAAGAAGAAAACTTTGAAATTCTTTCTTCACCTGACATTGTAAAGTGGTTCGGTCTTGAGAGTCTTGAAGATTTTATTGCTTTATAATTTTCTACCCTTCCTCCTGTAAAATTTTATGTAGCCAACTAAGAGGAAACCTCATCCCCTTTACATACTTTACCATCTTCTTCCAAGACTCAGCCTTCTGCTGTGAAAACTAAAATTTCCCCTTCATACTGTCCTTTTTCTCCTAAGTTGCACACAGTCAAGTCTCCTTCTCCTCCTTGTTCACCAAGAGTCAAAAATCCAATGTCAGGCGATAACCCCCCTGCAAATATGATGGATGCCACTTTGTCTACAAGATATGTGCCTCTTGTCTTAACTCATCCAATGAATGCTCTACCCATTGGAGATTATTTAAAATACATGCTGAAATTCACAGGAGAAGAAGATATAACTATTGAAGAACATCTTGTTCCCTTCTACAATTATACAGACAATCAAAATATTGAAAATGAGGATGTGTGGATGAGAGTCTTTGTCCAAATCCTTTTTGGTGAGGCAAGGAAGTGATTTAAGGGCTTGGCCCCTGGATCCATTACTGGGATTGAGGCATTAGACAATGCCTTTTTGAGACACTGGGGAGACAAAATTAACTTTTTGTATTATATCACAGAATTTGGATCCCTAAAGACGAAAGAGGGAGAGTCTATCTCTGACTTCTCTAAACTATTCAACAAAATGTACCACAAGATTTCTGCTGAGATAAAACCTATAGAAACCTCTGCAAAGATCACTTATGTCAGTGCCTTTGACCCTGAGTTTTTCCTTCTACTAAGATAAAGAAGATATGAAAGATGCAGCCTTGGAGGTAGAATCCAACATAGTGGAATCTGATAATATTAGGGGGAAATCTGATAGGGAGAAGAGAAAAAACAGAGTTGAAGCTTCAACTTCTGATTCCCCTATTGTCCATTCTCAAGTAGATGAACTCACCAAATTAGTAAAATCCCTTTCTAATGAGATTGAGAAGTTAAAACTGGAAGGAAAACAGAACTATAGAAATACTCAAAATGATGATAACAAAGGTAACTTCAAGAGAACCAATAATACTCCCCAGATCCTTCCAAGAGATCCTAGAAACAGAGATAGGGATGATCAAAATATACAAACTCCTTTATAGAACAACCTTGTCATTGACGAAGAAGGAGAGGAGGAAGAAGTTGATCCTGAGATTCATTTTTTGGGTGACACATCACCATCCCCTCACTTGAATCAATCTACATATGATAAATCCTTGATGGACATTCAAATAAATGAATTAAGTAAGGGAGATAAAGCAAAAGAAGGACCTCATATATATAATCTATGATCCAAAAAGAATGAAGAAAAGACTGATGCTTCTGATCAACCAACCCAAAAGGAAAATTCTGCCAAGGCTGTGACAGTTGACAACAAAGAAAAAGAAACTCAAAGCCCACAATTATTAATCAGAAATCCTACCCCTAAAGCCAAAGAGATCCTGAAATCCTCATCTCCTTTCATTTTTGAGAATGAGATCCAAAAAATCAAGATCCTTGTAGCTTTTTTGGAATTGATAAAAAATAAAGAATGTTTTTTAATATCTCTCCAAAATGTTGTAGCCTGAATATTTTCCAATTTCCACTGATTCAGTAAATCCGCAAGATGAAAAACCAACAGTTATCTTAGTTCCTTTGATAGAAGATTGAGATTATTCATCCCCTCCCTTCTATACATCATTGAACATACATGATAAGGTGCTGCATAATTGTTTGATGGACTCAGGGGCATCCCACAACCTCATGCCCAAAACTGTTATGGATGAACTTAGATAAGAAATCACAAAGACCTACCATGACTTATATTCTTTTGACTCTAGGAAAGTGAAATGCCTAGGGGTCATTCAGGATCTAGTTGTGACTTTATTTCAGCTGCCCATTAAAAGTGTAGTCATGGATATCATGGTAGTTGATGTTCCCCCCAAGTTTGGCATGCTCTTGTCAAGATCCCATATAAAAATAATTAGGGGAACCTTGCATATGGACCTATCATATGATGAAGTCATTTGGTGATGTGTTCTAAGGTATGTTATTTTCAGGTCATATTACCATTTTCGCTATGAATTTTTTTCTAGAATGATTCAGATGGTGAAATTGATATGGTATTGAGAAGACATATAAAGGTACCTGTGGTAAAAGTTTCATCTCTTTATTCTCTATAATTATGGAGATACACTATGTAAAAGATAGGGTTTTTGACAAGTCCTGAAGCTAGTCAATAAACAAGTGTTTCGGGTAAAACAGTCATAACTTCTTCACAGAGAATCCAAATGAAGTGGGAGAAATTGAATTGGAAAGAGTACGGACTATAGTTTCTTTTGTGCGAGTTTCAGAATCTTATGTTAAATATTGAGCATGGGGCATTCTCTACAAGTTCGGTCTCCTTAATAAACCATAATTGAACAAAGTCTACCATTCTCTCTATAACTTCTTTTTGTGGAGGATTCAAGGAGTGAAACTTGGAGAAGTTTCAGAGAACACATTGAGTAATATTATATATAGGATCAGAGTATTCCAAGAATTTAAGAATTGCAGAAATTGAAGAAGTCTCAGGAAGCACTATCAGGTTCTATGTGATGGTTTTTTGATGGTGATGATTTAATGTAAGGTTTATTATCTCTCATATATTCTTGGATGGAATAAAGGGGAAAGGATGGAGAGATAAATACTCTCTTTATATTGGAGGATTGTATTTTCCTCTTGGAGGTTTATCCCCCCCTTTACATTTGGAAGTTGTAGCTACCTTTGGAAGTCATTACTTCCCTTGAACAATAACTATTGATTATTTCTCATATATTGTGCATGGTGTATTGTGGTGTATTGGTGTAAATATTATACTATTGTCTATTTCTCATTGGATATAGTTGAATGGTTTAAGTATAAGTTGAAAAAGGTTTTAAATTTTACTTGATATTGATTCGCCCCCCTCTCAGTATCAACATATTGTGTTAGCTGAAGGGGTAAGGATTGATTCTAGCAGGGTTGAAGCTATCCAAACCTTGTCACTCCCTAGATCCAAGAAGGAGGTTCAATCTTTATTGGGAAAAAATAATTTTTTGAGAAGGTTTGTTTCAAATTTTGTTGAGTTGGTGAATTATATTACAGCCATGTTGAGAAAAGGAAATGAAATCAAATGGAATTTTGAGTCCCATAATTCTTTTGATCAAATAAACAAAGCCTTGACTGAAGCCCCCATGCTCATCAGCCCAGACTACTCCAAGGATTTTCTTATTTTTTCTTTCACTTCATTTGATAGAGTAGCAGTTGTTTTATTACAGAAGAACGTTGAAGGCTTAGAGCAGCCCATTTCGTTTTTCAGTAGGCCATTGAGAGATGCTAAATTAAAATATGACATCATGGGTAAGCAGTCCTATAAATTGGTTAAATCTCTCAAGTCTTTTAGAGTTTACATGTTGCATTCAAGATTCATTGCTTATGTCCCATCAACTTTTGTAAAGGAAATTCTTATTCAACCTGATATAGACAGTAAAAGGAGCAAGTGGATTTCTAAAATCCTTGAATTTGATCTTGAGATTAAGCCTAACAAATTGGTTAAAGGTCAAGGTTTAGCCAAGATACTGGTTGAATCCAATTGCTAAGCTTTGGGGGTAAATTTGATCAACACTTGCTCTGAAAATCAACATGCTGAATTGACTGACAAAAGTTCTCAAGTCGTCCCTACATTGGCAGATTGAAGCTAGTACGAGGACATTATATTTTTTCTACAGAAATTGCAGCCTCCATATCGTATGGAGAAGAACAAGGTGAGAGCCTTAAAACTCAAATCAATTAAATATTGCCTTGTTGATCAAGTCTTGTATTGGAAAGACCCATTAGTAGTGATTTTGAGATGCCTGGACCCATAAGAAGCCCAAAAGATTATGTTTGATTTTCATGATAGTTTATGTGTGGGGCATCATTTTTGGAGGACCACGACATATTCTCAGGGATGGGTAATTCTAGCCTAGTTTATTCACCGATGTTTGTGCTAATATCAGAGCATGTGTTAAGTGTCAAAAATTCTGTGGAAAGAAGCAACTCAAGTCTTTGCCATTAAATCCTATGGTAGCTTCGGGACCCTTTCAGTAGTGGGGCCTAGATGTTATAGGGGAAATTCATCCTAATTCTAGTGGTCAACATAGGTGGATCTTGACTGCCATAGATTACTTTACTAAGTGGATAGAAGCTATCCCTACAAGGAATGCTTCCCACAAAGTGATCATTGTTTTCCTTGAGGATATTATGGCGAGGTTTGGTTTTCCGAACATAATTGTCAC
>ML790715.1:424775-434992 GCA_009831015.1 Picea engelmannii
TTTTCCAAATTAAAATTTCCTAGGGCCTTGTCGTTTTCTATGTTCGGGGCCTCCATTCCTTTCTTTTCATATTTTCATTGTGATGTGGACTTTTTTTCATTTATAGGAGCTTGTGTCTTCACAGGGAGTGTTTCTACTGGTTCTAACTGGACAGGTTGCGTATCAACAATGTTTTTTTTTGCAGGTTGTTTATCAACAACTTTTGGAGTTGCCTCATCGGTTTTGCTTCTTGGCAAAATATTTTTTGTCAAAACATTTGGGAGACTTTTGTTCCTTGGTCTTAAATTATATTTTCCCTGTAGTTCAGCTATGATATCATCGACGATATCTTGATATGTGAAATCTCCAGACATATTATTGCTAACATGGTCTTCTGATGTAATTTCTTTATTTAAAGATCTTTCGTAATCCTGTCTTGATAAATAAGGTGATTTATTATCATTGCCAAGATTATTAATATCTTCATCGATTTCTTCAAAATCTCCAATGAAGTTTTCACTTTTGAAGGGTGTTGGAATTTTTTGGTCTTCATTTTTAATTATTTTTTGTGGTCCCTGAGGATCGGGATTTCTTCTAAAATCTTTCCTGGGGAAATTATCCCTTTTCGATTTCTCTAGTTCCATTTTTGAGATCTTGTTTGAAAGTTCTCTAATAACCCTAGCCATATTGTCTATTCTATCTCCCGAGGATTTCCCCGATCCTGAAGGTCCACCTTGTTCTTTGAATTTCCTATTTTCTTTGTTTCCAGTTTCAGTCTTTGCTTTTAATTTCCCTGATGCCATCATGTTTGATTCAATCTCAAGCGCATCATCCTACATTTTCGTGAGATCTGTTGATCTCCTTTCTCTCAATAATAAGGCGAAGTCAAGATCAAAAGCACAAAAAAAAGTCACTTTTGTTGCGGGTTGTGAAGGTTTAACCTCAACCGGGATTTCATTATACAACTTGTTGAACCTTTGTGTGAATTCTAGAATTGATTCAGAGTTTTTCTTTCGAAGGGCTCAAAATTCGGTCAAGTAGTAGAGGTGGTCCTTCCTCTCTCCCCATTGTCTAATAAAAGCGCTTTCAAGTTCTTCATAAGATATTAAAGATCCATCTGCTAAGGATCAAAACCAGGTCCTCACCTGTCCTTCGAAAGTTTGAACGAGGAGTCTAGAATAGACATCTTCGTGTTCTATTCCAAGGATGTCAACAAATTGGTCTAAAAAGTTTATATGTTCTTGGGCAGTCAGATCCCCTTCCCCTATAAATTTTGGAAGACTTTTCATATAATTCTCGGGGAGATCATGAAGAGGAACGGGAAGAACAAGGGGAGCATATCTAGTAGCTACTTTAATGAAGATTCCAGGAAGAGGTACTTGACCACCTACTGGTCCTCCAGGGGCACCACCTCCAGCTCTAGCACCTCCTTGTGCAGCCATGGTTAGATTTGAGGCTGAAGCTCGGAATGTGTGAGGAGAAGATTCTTGGAAATCTGGGGAGGAAACTTCAGGAAATGAGAATGTATCGTATGAGAGGGGAAGTGAAAGAGATCTTTCAAGAGTTTCTGAAACGTTTAACTACGTAAAGTCAGGCTGACATATAGTATATGTGGGTAAAAAGACTTGTTTAAGTGATTTTCATGATTTTAAAATATTTTCCGGATCGGAGACTGGCAAGGTCTACTTGTTGTCCAGGTTTTTCATGGTGTTCTTTCGGCTAATAGCCAATTTAGTTATCGTGGAGTTGCCAAGTGAAAAATATTAGTAGCCTTAGAAGGTTTTCTATCCTTGGTCACTATCAAAAACAGAAAATGTCAATGTCGTTCTTCCCAGGGAAAAGATTTGTTTCTTCGTTCCCCGGCAACAGCGCCAAAAATATGTTGTTCCTGAGTTTATACTTTAAGGCTGTAAAATATACCATCAAGGCATATGTAAATGTTAAAAGGAATAACTTGAGGATAAGAATTGAAAAGGAAGGGTGAAGCAGAATCAGTTTCTCAATTGTCTCTGTCTAGCTTCCCGTTGTTCTTGGATGCTAATATCTCTCTCAATAGCAGCCCATGAATGTTCTAATTCAACCCGGTTAGTTGTTGTTTGTAGGATGGTATTAAATAGGTTCAAAGCAATACTGGTTTGATATTGAAGGCCAGGTTCAATGTTGGGTTGTCTGCTACTTGGAATAGTCATGGAGGATAAGATTTTATTTAATCGTGAAAGAATTTAATCAAATGTTACTTCAAACTTTTAAGAGATGAGAATAGGAAAAACAATTTTGAAATTCAAAACACTAACATAAATACATTCGAGGTCGTTTCAAATGTATTCCCAATGCTTATGTCCTAAAAATTTCAAGTTCTATTACTTGATTAGTAATAGAAATAATTTGTCTTGTAATTGTTTATTTTCTTCTCCCAACTTTTGGACCTGTGCCTGTGTGACCTGTATTATATGTTTTTCCTCTTCTAAGTCTATTTTCATTTTCTGAATTTCTTGCAAATCTTTTAGTCTAGCTTGTTCTAGACCCTTTTGTATTCCCCAATTCATATTTCTCTCATTTTCTTTCAATTTGTCCTGTAGATGAATTATTGTTTGGTATTTTTGTTCGAGCAAGGTTGTTAAACTACCAACAAAATATATATTTATTGATGCTATAACACCCATTGTACCTGCTAACTCCAGAGAAAATTCTACATCTTTAAGCTTCTTTCCATCTATAATGACCCTATGTTTTTTAATCATCCCCTCTCCTCTTGGATGGATTTCCTGTTTCAAGATTGCTCTTCTCTTTTTACTGAAAAAGTAATCTGGTGGAGGGATTTCATCCCTTGAAATTGGCTCTAGATCACTAACATACAAAGCTCCTTCATGGGGGGTTCCATAAGTTGACTGCAATGGGGTTAAGGAAGTGATAGGACTACCGAGCTCGGTTGATGATGTTCCTCCTGTCTTTTCTGGAACATCCTTAAGGATTTATGGAGTTGTTTCCAGCTCTTTTCCCTTCTCTGTCTCTGATTCTTTTGTTTGAGGACCCTCTAAGTCTTGGGAAGGTATCTCAATATCCTTCATCTTGCCTTTGGTATTTTCTTTATCCTGTGTATTAGTTTCAAACCCTGGAGGGGGCCCTTCTTGTTCTGGAGGTGGGGTCGAAACTTCACCCTGCAAACTCTTGGGCATGCAACTTTGCCTATGGCTCTGAAATGACACGAATCCGGTCTGTGAGTCAGGTGGCATGGCCTGCACTCTATTCATTACTTCTTCATAGGATTTAACATCCTTAAATACATCATCATAAATAGATGTTTCATGTTCATACGCCTTTAGATTACAATGTATAAAATGCCTACTTATTACTTGGTAGGGGTCATACTTTCTGTGCTCAATATATACTAATTTCAGTTCTTCTAATGATTCAGCCTCTACCTTAGAATGGCCTAAATTTAATAAAGAAAATTTCCCAATATGAACATGGAAAGATGGCCATGACTTCTTCTGAGCTGCTTTTAATTCTAATCCAACACCGCCCTTTACTATCTGATGGGGTACCTCCCTGCACACCAATCTGTCCGGTAGGAATTTAGAGAGTGCATGAGGGGGAATGGAACAACCATAAACCCTAATGTAGGAAAAATTCTCCGCAATAAACCAGGCGACAATTGCTTTAAGATTTTATGTGATTGCATCAGAAATGCGAGGTGGTTCGCATCCAAAAAATATTTTATGCATCGAAATTATAATAAAATGACAAACCTCATAAAATGAATCCTTAGCATTTTCTTCCCAAACGGCCGAGTGATATTTATGAATGGGTTCTAGGCAGGAAATATTCCAACTCCAATTCATTAAAGGAAAAGGATTCACATAACAGATTGCATCCATAATGTATGCCAACATGTAAAAGGCTGTTGGTTGTCCCTTTGATTTTCCTTCTTTGTAATTTAAGATTTCCTATGTTAGGTTATCTGACAAAATCTTATGCCAATTAAAACCATTTCCTTCTGAAGCTTCTTCTAAAAAGGGCACCCAATCTGCATGAAAATGGCAGGGATATTTTCTCCCGAAAAGTCTACATAACATAATGGCTACATATACCATGTATTCATTCAAGGATGTTGTAGCATAAATCCCATGAGAATCAACTCTAAACTTTGTTGGACACCTCACACATTCTCTAATCATATCTGGATATGTCCGGTCTACCTCAATACATTCTTTCCTCTGAAACTCTGCTATAAATTCAACATTAAAAGTATGTTTAGGATTTGGCGAGAGTTTATACATTACTTGTATGTGTTCTGGCCTGAATGAGTCGATGATAACTCCTTGGTTGTTTAAGATGCTCCTTGTTGGGATATCAACCTTATCCAGGGCCCAACTGATCATATCATTGTATGCCACGAGCCGCGGGTGCGCAATGATCTTATGAAGCTCTGACTCAACTATGTCTCGACAATGATTTTCAGAATCAAGATGAGCATTCTCAAGCTCATATTCCAACAATTTGGAGATTTGAGTCCAAGATTTAATAGAGTCTATAGCGTGTGGAGTGGTGTCGGAGATGATATCTCCTTCCTATGCATCTTCATTCTTCTTCGGTGCCTTTTTTGATGCCATGAATTTGCGTTTAATTGAAAACATGTCACAGAAAATTGATGAACAAGCTCAGCTAAAAAATGAAAACATAGACATTTGGATGTTCATTTTGAATACATTAAAAAATGACAAGATTGACATAGTTGTCATGAATTTAAGGCTTTTAATGCGGAAGATATATTTCCGAGATACGCATTTAATGTCCGTATTTGGGCGCCTTCGGGTTTTTAAAGAAATCGAGACACTTACTTAATCGGAAAGCGAAACATGAATGAACACTTAAAGAATGATTATCATTAATCATGTTTTGGAAAAAAAAGTTAATTAGTGCTAATCATAGATTAAAGCTGAAAACTTTGCTTTTTGGGATTTTGGAAATCATGATGTCGAGAGGTATGTCGTCGATGAAATCTGATTTTCGAAATTGGGAAATCACGAAATCACGATGTTTTAATTAAGACTTAAAATTTTTTTAGTAAATTAATTAATCAAGATTAAACGTTTTCGGGATTTCGGGGATCATGATGTCGAGAAGTATGTTATCGATGAAGTCCGATCTCCAAAATCGCGATGGTTTTCTTTTTAAAAATAGGACTTAACTCATCTTAATTAACTAACTAATCACGATTGAGGCCAAAACATAATTAGTTTGATTGAACGTGAACTATGGATCGGGGTTTCATGATTCGGGATTTCGGGAATCATGATGACAAGAGATGTGATCTCACTGAACCGCGAATCCTGAAACTGCGACATGATTATCTTATCCCTTAACCTTTCATATAAGAGAATTCATTAATATGTGCTTAAACTAAGACTTCAACGTTTCGGGAAATCGTGGATCGGGATTTCGTGATTCGATTTGCATCGAAAAAATTTGTTTGTAGCAAAACCCGAATCCCAAAAATTCTTTAAGCTTAATTTTAAAACCGTTAGTTTTAAAATTTAACACGATTTAAATAATTTCAAATAAAAAGCGTCGGGATTCTTATAATTTTTGTAAGCCTTTTTGCCTTTTATTATCTGAATAATTAAAAACTTTAAGAAAAAGGTATCGTGCACTTAGGATTGATAATGAAACTCGTGTTTTGTGAAAAGCCGAAACCCAAAAAAGAAAAATTTAGGCCTTAGGGATAAAAATTTAAGAACTGTTTCAACAGAGCTCATCATCCTCTTGAACCAGAACCATACCAATCGTATCCTCGGACATGACAATATAAAACAAGTAATCTCTACTATAGTCAGGAGGCTTCAGTAGAGGCGTCGACACCAAATATTTCTTCAAAGCATCGAAGGACTCCTAGGCTTGCTCATCCCAGATAAAAGCGGTGTCCTTCTTCAAAACACAGATGAAACCTTTAGTGATAGTGGCATAGTTCACTATAAATCTACGAATAAAGTTAAATTTCCCCTGTAGACCATGAAGTTTTCTAATCGTGCGCAAGGGAGGCAACCGAAGTATTGCCTCAAACTTAATCAGATCTACCATGATCCGAGTCTCAGAAACTATAAAACCTAAAAGACGACCAGACTTAACGCAAAAAATGCACTTGTGAGGTTTCAACCGGATTCTATAATAATGGCATCTTTAAAAAACAAGATGAAGGTGAATAACATGATCCTCTCTCTTACAAGAGTGAGCAGGAAGATCATCAAGGTAAGCTTCAACTATGTGCTTAAGATCGTGAAAAGAAAAAGGCATGGCACGCTGAAAGGTTGATTTGGTGTTTTTAAGGTCGAAAGGCATCTTTTGGTATGCAAAAGTACCCCAAGGACAAGTAAATGCCGTATTGTGTTGATCCTTAGGTTTAATTTGAATTTGATTATATCCTGAAAATTCATCCATAAAAGAAAATACTTCGTTTCCCACACACTCGTTGAGAATCTGATCGAAGAAAGGTGTGGGGAAGTTGTCTTTCTAATAGGCCTTGTTTAGGTCATGGAAATCCATACATACACGTATGGTTCCTTGCTTATTATCTACAGGAACGGGGTTGGATACCCATTCGGTTAAAGAAACCGAATAGATGAATCCAGCATTAAGTAGCTTCTCCACCTCTGCCTTAATAGCAGAGGCTTTCGAGGGTTGACAGCTCTAAGAAGTTGTCGAACAGGTTTAGCATCTGGATAAGTTTTAATCTCATGTTTGACAATACAAGGGTCGATCCCTGGCATATCTTCTTAGGACCAAGAAAATACGTCTCGGAATTCCTTGAAGAGATCAGTGTAGATTAAGATCTCTTATGGCAAATAATCTGCACTGATATTTACATTTTCATCCTTACCAGGGGTATGAGAGATGTCGATCTGGATAGTAGGATAAATACTCGCCATATTTCCTTCGGCATAAATTTCATGCATATCAAGTGGAACTATGGCGTGACCAACTATCTCACTCAAATTAGATCGAAAGTTGTCTTGTTCGATTCTTTCAAGATTTGGGATAAAATAAGAGCGGTGATACATATCATCCCAAGGTTTGTCGAAACCATTCATGGCTTCGATGATGGCTTCGTCTGAAGGAAAATTCCCATCGAGGCAATCATGTGAGAAATACAATGAGGTGGCCCACACAGGCCTAGACATGAGATCCTCCTCGTTCGTCGGCAAGGGAATAGGATCAGGATCGGTGGAAGAGTCGAGAACAGATTGATACACAATCTCTACTACCGATAGTGGCATGGCCATCCCAGCATGCAAATGTCCTGCACAAGACAAATTCGAGGAAGGTAGGGTCCACGGATTATAAAAGTAAGATGTGCATAAAGGAATGGACCTCCTAGTCGATACGGGCCTACTGGACATGGCATAAACTTGATGGTTCAGTGTCGAGAAATCGAAAGTACCCATAAGGGAAGAATACATTCTGACACCGATATTATCAGTTGTTGGCTGAGAATTGTTGACCACAGAGATCGACTGTCCAAGAGATGAATTAGGACTAGAGCACACAAAGGATAATTGATCGATCATCACAATATTCCCTTCATGAGGAAAACAAAGGATACTAAAGATAGATGACACGAAGATGATCATAGCATAAGTCCAATTGCGACCTAGTAATAGGTTATAATCAAGAGGTGCATCAACTACCTCTACCTCCACCTCTACCGTCTTCCCACCTAACTAGACCAGAAAGGCGGGGAGAATACCGTGAGGGTAGAAGGAATGACCATCAAAAGAAGTCAACATGTTCAATAACTTGGAAAGGGTCAGAGAACCGAGAGATTTCCAACAGGCCAGGGACATCACACACGTAGTAGCGCCTTCATCAACAACCACATCTTTGATGGTACACTTTGAATACTCCACATGGATTTGGAAAGACACATGATAAGGCAAGCGAGGCTTAACATCTATGATGTCAAACTTGATAACCTTTGAGTCACTAGGTTCTAGAGATCCTAGAGCAAAGAGTAAGGCATTCCTCTGTGAAGTACACGTATGGAGTACCTCCAAAGTCAACATTTCACAAGGGTTTTGGCCCAGGTCCTCAACAATAGAGTAGTTATGGGCAGCTCTACCAATTGGATTACGGGTAGAGCGCTTAAGTGCTCCTTTAGGAATACGAGGCAGTGCCTCTGGTTTCTCAATCTGTAAAGTCGTCTCCAAAGGAGGAGGAGATTCTAGACCATAATTAGTTTGTTTAGAACTATAGTCTCGAGATCGAGTGGCTACATATATTTTCGCATCGACCATATTGATACATAAATGGTCGCCATCTTGCAACTACTGGTTTTGACCTCCACTAGTCGTATTTCCAGTGTTTAAGGAGCTCAAGGCTAAGTGTTGATTATGTGGGAATGGATTTTTCATCATGAAGGGTGATTGGGATAAAAGCCTCGTAGCTTCTGCAAGTTTGGGGCACAAATGCGTAAGGTGATCATTTGTGCAAATCTTACAGGGAAATTTCACGTTACGTTTTTCTCGTTTTCCCTCTCTAGCATTACTACCTGTCTTCTCATTATTTTCCTTGGGTTTATTACCATTTTTCCCACCCTTACGGTTATTACTTCCTTTCTTCTTATTCCCTCTTGGTTGTTGATTACCATTCGGGTTGGTCGACGATTGCACGGAGTGTACATCTACCGACTAAGTGGGATTGGAAGACATAGAATAGGTTGGTCCTCCTGTAGATTGGCTTAAAGACAACTCTTTCAACTATTTTTTCACCAAGTCTTCGGACTTTACATTGGCGGAACCTACAATTCCATCGGCATGAGGTCCAGGATTTTTCCTAGGGTCGTAATTAGACTGTGGTGCATCGAGAAGAAGGTGGTATAGCATCCCATACTAAGCATATATCAAATCTAACTGCTACGAACCAAATATAGCTTCTTCCTCAATGGTAACCCCAAAAGTAGCAATTTCCTTCGAGATAGGAGCATGCAAAAACTTAAGAAACCATTCTAAAAAAAACGCTGGGGGTATAGGGGTCTTAATCAACTTCTTCCGTCTACGCCACTCCTAGATATGGTTCGAGATATGAGTGGCGGTATCCTGGCGTAAAGTAGACAACAATTCTAGGCCAGCATCATAACGAATGGGCAACTAGAAGTGGTTAAGAAAGACCATCACCAAATGACTAAAATTCCCATATTCCCCCCTAGGTAGCTCAATATACCATTTCGCAGCAACTCCGATAAGGGTGCATTGAAATAATCTCAAACAAATAGAATTGTCATTAAGGGAGTTTGATGAGCACCAAAGGTGAAAGGTAGTGAAGTGATAACCAGGATCCTCTCCATTCTTACCCTCAAACTTTGGGATGTCTGAAGGAAGTTTGGTGGGGTTCGAGGGCCATGCAAGATCATGAGTCATAGGGTCATTCATTAACTTATCCAAATATGGAAGATTAAGCGTGGCCAGAAAAGGGATATGGGGTTGTGACATCAGACCCCAACCTCCTAGAAAAGATTGTGCTTGTGGATTCAGAGGCCATACAGGGTTCTAGTAAACACCATGGCCATGTTTGACATTATAAGTCCCTCCTCTGGGCTGATTCATATAAGGTTGGTTGGGCATCATTCCAACTGGAATGTTCTATTGAAGGTTATATAAATTTCCCCCAACCGGATTAGATCCAGGTTGTGGGTTTCCAAAAGTGTGAAACTGACCTCCCCTAGGTTGGAAACTGGAGGATAGAGGAAAATTCATCATGTCAAATGTATTTGTCGAAATCTTTGACGAGAAGGTAGGATTGTAGGGAAGAACTTGAGTTGAAGCTTGTCTGCCGGGTTGACTATTCCACCCAGAAGTAGGAGAATTGGACCCAGGGTTAAAAATAGGCATACCTTCCATATTAGGAGTCATTTGAGGGATTTGAGATCCACCAAATGAAAAAAGAGTGTAGGGAGGTGTACTGCCCCCAAGCCCAATTCTAGCATTAGGGCCAACATATGGGATGGAGTTTGAAAACTGCAAAGTGAATTTAGGCATACCATAAGAAAATGGACTAGAAGCCATAGTGATGGACTGAACATTGTAGCCCAGTGAGTGGCCAGGAGACTCAAGGTGGTATCTTGAGCATTAATTATAGGTCGGGCCATAGTAATGATAGGTACCTCTGGCACTACAAACATAGAGGTTGCAGGAGTCGAAGGTGTGCCATTAACTATAGTGGGTATGGGAGTTGAAGGGATCCCA
>ML790715.1:436179-450836 GCA_009831015.1 Picea engelmannii
TGGGAATAAATAAGATTGTGAAAATTGCATGCAGGGGATTGGAAAGATAAAGCCAGAAGAGAAACCATCAAAAGATCAAGCCTCTTATTTTGAAGAGTCTTCTACACAAGTATTTGCAAAAATTTGTATCCCATTAATTGAAGATGATTTCTACTCCATTTTAGATTTTTTTTCTGAATTTCATGTGGAAGATATATGGAATCCATCTCAGGGATCACATGCAGACACTTTTCCATGTGCAATGCATGCATCTCAAGAGACAAAAAGGGAGCCACGCACATCAGACTCAATTATGATATTTTATGAGAACAATTTGCAGAAACAAATTGAATATTTTAATTCCTCTCAGGAAAATATCTAATTTCAAAAAAAAAATA
This sequence comes from Picea engelmannii, assembly GCA_009831015.1. Classification (NCBI taxonomy): domain Eukaryota; kingdom Viridiplantae; phylum Streptophyta; class Pinopsida; order Pinales; family Pinaceae; genus Picea; species Picea engelmannii. Next base: position 436,557 of record ML790715.1, read on the forward strand.
GTCTGAAACGGAGTCCGGGAAGTGAAGTTATGATCATTTTAAATTCAACAAAATTTCAGTGTTTTTCCGGAAACAGCTGCACGGTTTTCAAAGTTTCATCCAAACTTTATTTCAATATTTTTCATTACAAGAAGATAAAGTGGATATTAATGGACATCTCAATGGTGCTTATAATTCATCAGATCTGTGCAGAAATCTACATCTTCAACAAAATCTTCAACGATCATAAACTTGCACAATTGCGAGGTCTTCTTGGAGTGAAGGATAGGGTTGCCTAGCAACTATTTTTTTGTTCCTTCTCATTTCTTTTATGCATTGTAATTTGAGGGCAGGGGGGGGGGGTTGGGGGTTCCCATGAGGTTTTCTCTCTTTCCTCATTTATTTCAATTTATCTTTTGTATTTGGGTACCTAACATGGCCTCGTTGTCGGGACCCATTCTTTATTTTCACCATAGTGATGTTCAGGGGGGGTGTTGGAGTTACTTCACACACACCGAGGATTTATTTTTCCTAAGTTTATTCCTTGTTTATTAGTCATTATTAGTCATTATCCAGTCTCCTATATTTTAGGGGAGAATATTCCACCTGGAGAATATTCTCTTTCAGTTGACACTTCCGTTTGACTAGTTGAGTTGAGTTTAGATGTTGCATTGGTTTTGTCAACATGCAACATTGGGATCATCACCATGATAATTCGACCTTGACTTGGGATCATCACCATACTGGCACATTACCCTTGATTCCCTGATTTAACTCCTCACTACTCTCTGTTCAGTTAGTTAACTGAAGACTAGTTAACTAGTTAACTCAACTAGGTGGCAGTTCACTCCCGTAACTGCCTGAGAGGCTAGACTAGGTGGAAGTTTACTCCCGTAACTRTTGGTGTGTGTCCAAATCACTCTAGACCACCACTATGTCTCATTAGTTACTCGTGTATCCTATATCTATTGTAAATTATTCACTCTTTGAGTGTGGAAACGRTTAATCAGAATTCTTTCATTCTTTCTCTCCTTCTTCTTTTTTCTCCAATTATTTCTACAAATGTGTGTATTATTGCTTATCTAGATCTATTATGTGCAGCTTCAACCAATTTACAAAAGTAACCTATGAGATACCTAAGTCAAKCAACTAATAAACCACTATATAATCGATGCACAGGTGAGCATTCGTAAGTCYGGATCACCATATGGGTAGGGTAGCAAAGCCTGAAACCTTGAAAGCACCACCTCTCACGAAGGTATGGGCACTAGCAAGATCCCTAGATATGAATAAATCCACAGAAATATCTCTGACACTAGGCGAGTATCAGGGGGATATCCCTTCAACCAACATTGCGCGACCTCATAATTAACTCTGGTGTGAGCAGAGCCTCCTAATCTTACCAATTATACAATGGACTTCTCAACTCCCCTTCTCAGACACATATGTTGATTCAATTGCCTTGGAGAAGTTTACTCACAAAATCCTATTCGAAGGCACTAAATCCTAGGCTAGTTTGTGCACCCTAGAAAATAAATTTGTTACTAATAAATTTTAAATTATAGCGTTGATTTTATGGCCGTGGTTACTCAAAAAGGTATGGTGATGAAACTCATGGTGTTATGACTCTGCAAGAAAGTAAATATGAAAATAATGCAAAGTCCTAAATTTAACTTTTAATGTATGATATGCTCCTAAAAGTGATGCAATTTTCAAATTCAACTTTGCAATTCAGAAGTAAAAATGCAATCTTTCACTGTATGCACTAAGCTAATGATAAAACTCAAAAGACAAAAGTGACAAGCAATGCAAAATGCCTATTTTTTTTGTATTTTCAATATATCGAAACTGAAAATGCATCGACTGAAAAGTAACCTAATATATCCCCTACTTTGTATAAAAGAGAGATAACTCAAGCAGGATATCAAGCAACGAAACACCCAGCTCAATGTACAAGGACAATAAAAATGAAAATATGAAGAGAAAAACTTTGCCCAAAAATTCAACCAAAAGAGGGTTTCCTGTCATCCCACAAGTACTCAATAGGAACTATAGAGACCTAAAAAGGCTCAGCAAGCATCAAATCCCACCCAACAAATACCACACCCAACAAAAAGGTAAGAATAAAAGGTGTACGTGACTGTTTGGGCAAACAGAGCGTATATACGCAATTTGCAGTGAGACAGCCTACGTGTATATGCGACTGTCAAGCAAAAAGGCACGTATATGCTTTGAAATAAGGTCAGGCAAGGGAGAAAGGATGAAAAATTGGACCCGTAGTGAAAAGGAGCTGTTAAGAAATCATACAACAAGAACCACAATATAAATGAGAGCAATCTAAGGAGAAAAGTACTTCAAACCCTAAGAAAGAAGAACAATCCCCACTATGGTCACCAATTCTATTACGAAGAAAATCTCTCTATTGCTAGGGTGAACCACAACAAACAGGTATGACTGTAGAAATCTACTTGATTCCAACATATGCTATGTAAACTAATGTGCAAGAGAGGTAAGAAAGGGGCCTACCTCGTCCAAACATTTGTTGATGTCCATTGTTGAGCACTTCAACCCAAAGATTTATACCTGCAACAAGTTCTCAACAAACAAGCAGAGCAAGCATATAGTGATAATATAACAGGTTAGCACATTAGATAGCATAATCCATTAATATACAAAACAAACATGTCCATGGATCATAATACATATATTTGCAAGATATCAATTGGACGGGAAAGGTGTATTTCTATTAATAAATGATCAGCAGAAGTGAAAATGTTACAGACTTCCATGTCGGCACGGTTCAGAACCAAGAAAACAAGTTCCTTCCAACTAGACCTCCACCACTTCAATCCTCCACCAAAGGCAAGCTCATATAAGGAGACAAATAGGTTCTCCATCAATAAGGGAAGAGCTTGGGGGCTAAACATTGTGTCCAGACTTAAATGACAAAGGGATGTAGACTCAATATGAAGTAAATAATTTCTGCAGAGTAACTTTGCTCTCAAATTTGAATTCTCTCTCCTTTTCCATAGTTCGGAATTGGATTCTTTATAGCCTTAAAAATGAAACTGAAGGGCTAAGTCAAAATGTTTCCAGTATATGGAAGGCCAAGGATCAGAGATATCCTATCATGACATGGAAACTCAACATTTAATTTTGATTTTCTGACACAAATCCCGATGTTTGCGGGTTATAGTGGAGCAGACTATGTATACGCAAGTCTTCATGGGAGAATGGAATAAGTCCCTCTCTGCAATATTGCATAGGGTGAGGAAAATATTTCTCTAACAAGAGGTTGCAGGGAATCCCTTTTGGGAAGCCACCATGCAGTAGGAGTATAACTCTCTCCTCGAGAACTAGACTTGGGATCTGGTTCTACTTCCTTCATAAAGGAATCTTGTCATATGTAGATGGGTCTATAGGACCAAGAAGGTATCATATGGAAAAGTGAGAAGGTATAAGGAAAGACTGGTTACCAAAGGATTTTAGCAAATATATGGGATAGAGTATGATGAAACCTTTGCACCCGTTTCAAATATGGAATCTGTCTTATTGTCCCTTTTCATTGCAGCAGCCAAGGGGTGGGAGGCTCACTAGATGGATGTGAAGAATCATTTTCTTCAAAGGGATCTCCTAGAGGATATTTAAATGGAGTATTTGTAGAGGTTCATTCAAAAATCATCCTTAGTATGTCGACTAAAAAAAGTCCCTCTATGGCCTCAAACAGACACCTAGAGCATGGTATGTGAATATGGATGCCTACTTTCTTTATCAACACTTTGGTAGATGCAAATCGTATTTGAACTTCTACATGTTGAGGACCTCAAACTCTTTATTAATCTTATTTCTCTTTGTTGATGACCTCATGATCATAGGAAGTTAAACCTCAATAATTTTTGTGTTCAAATACATTCTGCATGACAGATTCTCTATGACGGACATGTCTCCACTGCACTATTTCCTTGGTCTCAATATTAGTTAGGATGCTTCAGGAATCAAGATATATCAAACTAATTATGTCAGGGATCTCTTGGTTATATTCCACATGACCGATTGCAAGTCGGAAACCACACCCTTTTTTCTGGGGTACATCTTGAGGATGGCGGGGATACACCAGTGCTGGACAACACCTTGTATCAACAACTTGTGAGAATCCTTCTATATCTCACCCACACCTAGTTGGATCTCTCATATGAAGTAGGGGTAGTTTCTAGGTACATGAAATATTTGCATGAGCTACACTATAAGGTTGCCAAGCGCATCCTAGTATATGTTCAGGGAACCACAAGTTATGGGATCCACTATGCAACAAGTTGTGCATTGGATCTCATTGGCTTCACTAATTCTGATTAGGATCGAAATAGCACAGATCACAAGTCTACATCAGGGTATGTGCTTATTTTGGATTTCAGTCCCATCTATTGGTCGACCATAAAGAAGTCGGTTATTTCTCTATCATCGACGGAGCTTGAGTACACAGGAGCAGTCAACATCATTATTCAGGCACTTTGGATTCAAAACTTCCTCACCAAGCTTGGCATCCAATTTCATCATTCGACTGTCATTTGGTCTGAAAATTAGAGTACTCTCAAGTTTTGCAGAGACCTGATGCAATGACAACAAACCAAACACATTGAAATCCATATGAACTACATCATAGATCTGGTACATGATAGGATCATCGATTTATAGTATTGTTCATCAACCGAATAGATTGCAGACATCTTCACCAAGAAATTTACTGAGCAGAAGTTCCACTTCCTGTGTGATAGTCTTGGAGTGAAGGACACGGATACTTAGTAGTTGTCTTTCCTTCTTAATTTTTTATGCATTGTACTTTGAGGGGGGGGTTTCCCATGATATTTTCCCTCTTTCCTCCATTTTTTTTAGTGTTTCATTCTTAGATGCATTGTACAATGGGTACCTAAAATGGCCTTGGTTGTCATGAACCATTCATCATGTACACCCTAGTAGTGTTTAGGGGGGTTGTTGGAGATATTACACACTCACCTAGGTAATTATTTTCCTAAGGTTGATAGTCCAATGTTGAGAATGCTTCCTTAGATGAGAATATTCTCTCTAGAGAATATTCCCCTACAAAATAGGGAACTCATATTTAGTTCAAAGTCAATTACACTCAATAATACTAGTGGAAGTCAATCATGCATGGAAACCTCGATTTTATCACCAACAATTACATGTGTTTCTCTCACTTCCACACATGTGACTCAATTAACTGATGATTGCATGGATCAGTCAATTAGGACTATGTGGTAGATTACTTCAGTTTCTGTCAGTGAGTGTCTAGATCTCTCTACATCACTACTATGGTGACTTTAATTATCCATGTAGAGTATATCATGTGTAATCAGTCATTATCTCATTAGTGAATACAATTCTTTTGATTATTTTCTCTCATCTCTTCTCTCCTCTCAATTTGCAAGCTTTGTACAAATTATTGTTATCTAGATTCTTTGTGTAGGTTTCACTACAATTCTACAAAAAAAATGGTAAGACAATGAAGATAAAATGATCACAAGTAGAAACATTTATCCTAAAAATCTCAAATACGAAAAAATGGATAGATGAAATTTAAATTAAAAAAGGAATTTATGTTGAAAGTTTTACAAGGGATGAGAAGCGAGTAGTTCAAAATATTTATAATCAAAAATATTTTAATTGAATAGTTTTGGAAAAGAAATATACATTGGTGGGAATAAAGCACCATCATGGATGCAATGAATGAGGTTTCAATTAAATAATTTTGGACATTGAAATCATATTTTTCATAGGTGTTGTCTCAAGGGCCAATGATTTGGCCCCTTACCAACTACTGCATGAGCACTAATTATGGCGCTTTGATATCCCAATGGTTACATTGTCCACTCTATAAACTAGTGAATATTTGATCCGGTAAACCCAATGTCATTGTCCTCGAACTTCCATCACACATCTTGCTAACCATCATCCCATCCCATGCCATTCATGACTCCATACATCATGCATTAAAATTTGAATTTTGAACTCAATCAATGGGCATGCTTCATTTGAAATCTATTATTGAATTTCAAATAATAACAAAAATATGGAATAATGGGATACCAACACCGATAATTCACGATGCATATAATGGGAGGAGGAGAGGTAGAGAGTCCCAAGGTTTGTATCTAGGCACTTCTTAGGTGAAGAGTAAGGAAACTCTCTCTCGTAGGAATAGATCATGAACCTATTAAAGAGACACTATCATATAATATATCCCTTGAGAATAGTAATATAAATGATTTGGGCACAGGGAGTTCCTTATTTGTCCCTCTTATCCTATATTCATCCATCAATTATGATGAAAATATTGCTACAATTTTCTTCTTTGAAATAGTGAAAAACATAAGTCTCACTCACTCAATCTTTCATTTTGTATGGAATGAAAGAAAAAATGGACATATTGGGGAGTGGAGGAGAGGTTTAAATTCTAAATTTTACCTACATGAAGAGGCCATCTTTGATTATGTCATTCAAGATTTAGAATTCGTCAAACATTTGAATATTTCCATGGATTTGATGGTCATGAACATAGAGGTAAGTAGCCACATGGACAACTCCCCTATTCAACCATGTTATTAAGGGATTTCAACATTTTTTCTCTAGATATAGACCAATGCCATCAAGGTTGAGGTTAACAGGAATTTTGCTTTTTGAGAGCTTGGGAATAGGAAAAATCTATTAATCTTGTAATAGACACTTCCTTCATATTATGAGATTTTCATTTGAATGAAAAAACAACTAATATAAGTTTCTTCCCCAATTTTTACAAGCCATTAACAAACATTTTACACGCATATTATGGAAATAAAAGTTGCGGTTTGTGGATATTATAGCCTCGCATGAATGACTCCTTTAGGGTAATATTATCCCACTGCACTTTCATTTCCTAATGAAGAAGTGGAAATTAGTGACAAATACTACAATGGAAACGGTTGATGTGAACATAGCTTTTGCTAGGAGTTTAATGGAGTTACATGTTCTTAGAGGTTACTTGGATGTATATCTCATCATTGGAATATTTATAAAAATATGTATAATATCATCCATATCCATAACACTCTATGTGGTTTGGATACTTCTTCTTCATGATATGGATAACTTTAAACAATTGAATGCAACTAGGATTGATTCCATGAAAATGTTGGGAAAAGTGTGTCATACACTTTGAAATATTATAGTAGAAAAGGTAATGATTGTTGAACTATACTAGGGAATAAATGCTAACAAAAAATGGACAACATTTCACTTGGGCTTGTTCCTTGATGATATATCTATAACTTTTCATGATATGGTTGATGATTTTAGGAATTTAAAACCAACCAAGGTCATAGAAGAATGAATGTCTATCAATAACCATCACATAAGGAATATTTATGCACAATTATAACCAAAAGAATCTAGGTTCTTATTCATGAAAGAAATATTGTACAATTTTCCTCCTTACCCAAGATGGAAAGGGGAAAAATAAATGTTAAACCCTAAATATCTTGAATCCCAATTCTCTCGTATACAATAAAGTATATGATCTCTCTTAATCTTTCCAAAGGAATACAATATAAAGAAATAAGTGACTTTTACCATTTGTAATTCTTAATGAAACTAACTACATTAACAACCTCTACTAAATTCAATAAGCTCTTAAAAGTGTAATAAGTTATATATCTAACTCATATAGTCACAAATACATCATGATATCAATGTTCTCTCAAACACAAGTGCAACCCACATAGGGTGCCAACATTTCCCCAACATTGTGATTGTCTCACACTCAAGACAAGTATATCTAGAAAGAAATTTGAACCATCACCTTAAAAAATTAGCAACCACCTCAAACTTAACTACAACCAAATAATTCTCTACCTATATGTTTATTTTTAAATCATCAATCCACTAAATCCTACTTTTACATTGTGCTTTCCATCACACATTACACACCCCATGAATTTAGCAATCATCTCATGTACTCCTTCTACTCTTGTGCGTCCTAATCTCCACATATCCTCATGCCTCCCCTTGTTTGTGCAACAAGGGAGGTACATCCTCATCATATATACCATTATTATTGACATACTCAAAATGTCCATGTGGTCATTAATCCATCTCACTGAAATACACAGGTACCAACTAGTGTAACTACCAAGTCTATAGACATTGATGTTGAATACTGGATTCACTCCTCCTACTTCACGCCAACCTAAAAATTAACAACATCAATCCTCATCATCAACCAATCTCTCGAAAATAATCTAATTCAAATATACAAGGCTTGATCCTTCATAAACTCTTCAGCATCTCTATAAAACTCATCATTGCATCTCCAAAATAAGGGACATATCCTACAAAACTAAAGGTGGTGCTCACACTGGTTTGATCAAGACCAATAATCAACACATAGTGGTGAATATAATTAAATACCACCTCCCAAGATCATACTTGAACAAAATCTCAACAATAATTCTCCCAATTGAATTCTAGAAGAAAGAGTTAACCAAAAATCAATAAATTTGTGTTGTGAAATAGGAAAACAAACCACCATTGAAAGATATATTTGATCCAATATCTACTACCAACAACTAGAAACTATGTGATAATAACATTGATACAAGAGATTCCTTGAATCGTGTCTCCAATAAATGTTAATGTTAATCAGTACATCTCAAATGGTAACTCTCAACTTGGATCTGACTCATCAATATTCATAGGTAATTACATCTATGGTAACTTTTATTTTCCTCTCCCCATCATGCTAATTACATTAATATGACTTGGTGAATCGACCATAAAAATTATATCATGTAGTACTTAAACTGAATTGTCTAACTCTATATAGGCTCTCTACTCAAATTTCTACCTCACTAAATCTCAATATGACACATTACCTAACAAGGGATCATGAGTCATGTTTAATCCCTTGAAATCAAATAGACTCAATTTAATGTACTCAACTTACATCGGATTAAAAATATTCATGACATTTTATAACTTGATATCACATTGGAACCTTTTTATTTACCAAAATGGATTAATAAAAGCTATGTGAATGCACAACTAGCTTGCGGAGATGAAAACACAAAATTCTTTCAGGCCTATGCCAAAGGTCGAAAGATGGCCAACACCATTTGGAGCCTACAGAATCAGAGGGGTGAGGAAATAACAATGTACAATGAATTATCTGACTTGGGAATCAATCATTTTAAAACACTTTTTAAAGCCCAGGAGAAGACCTCTATTGCAGAAATTATTAAAGTAGCCCAGCTCTTCCCCAGATTTTTTGAGGAGGATGCAGCTGGACACTTACCAAGCTCGGTTACTAAAAACAAGTTGTTAGAATTCCTACACACTTTCCAAAAGGGGAAGAGTCCTGGCCCATACGGGTGGCCAATTGAATTCTACTTGGGGTGCTTTGATGTACTGGGACCTGATCTACTGCGGGTAATTGAAGAATCAAGGGTGAAGGTTCATATACACAACCCGATCAACGCTAATTTCATAGAACTTATACCTAAGACAAATAACCCGACCTCCTTTGAAGATTTTAGGCCTATCTCCCTATGCAATTGTCTATACAAGATTATCTCAAAGGTTATCAGTAGAAGGCTGAAGGTAATTCTCTCAAAACACATCTCTGGGGAATAGTTCAACTTTCTTAAAGGAAGGAAAATACATGAGGCTATCAAAGTAGCACAAAAAGGTATACACAACATCAAACTAAAGAAGCTAAGCGTAGTTGTGCTAAAACTAGAACTATCCAAAGCTTTCGATAGGGTAAATTGGTTATACATCAGAATGCTTCTGATACATCTGGGCTTTAGACTAGAATTCTTCAACTAGATAATGGCATGCTTAAACTTGGTCTCCTTTTCCATTCTACTCAATGGTTTAGCCACAACGTTTTTTTCAAGCAGAGAGGGGAATTCAACAAGGTTGCCCCCTATCTCCCCTACTCTTTCTACTTGTAGTCGAAAGCCTTAGCCGATATTTGACAGAGGCAAAGGTGGGAGGACGCTTCTCTAGTATTAAAATCTCAAATGTGATGGCCATTACCCACTTACTCTTCGTGGATGATATACTAATCTTTTGTGATGGATCGAAGAGGGATGTAGACTTATTATTGAAGGGGATCAGACTCTTCAAAATAGAAACGGGTATGAAAATTAATGCACAGAAGTCCAATATACTCTTCTCTCAAATTGGGGATGAGGACATACGACATTATTTAGATATTCTCCCCTTCCAAACTCAGAATCTGGAAGAAGGACTCAAATATCTTGGCTTCCACTTAAAGCCAAATTATTATAGGAAGAATGATTGGATGTGGCTTCTGGAAAAGCTAGAAAAAGGACTTCAAGTTTGGAGAAATAAATGGTTATATAAGGCAGGAAGGCTAGTTCTAATAAAGTCGGTATTGGAAGCAATCCCAGTATACTAGATGTCCCTCTCGTGGATCCAAAAAGGAATACTAGAAAAATCAAGAAGAATGTCTTTCTTATATCCGTGGACGGGGGAATCCAAAAACCGAGTGTTGCCCTGGGTATGTTGGGAGAAAATTGTGAAACCCGAGGCTTTGGGCAGCTGGGGATTAAAAAAAATATTTCTCTTCTCAAAATCCCTAGCGGAAAAATCAGTTTGGCTACTAATATCGACAACAAGTATGTGGACCAAAGTGACCCAAAAAAAGTATGTGGCCCCACTCTCTATCCTATAATGGATCAGGAGCCATGGATCCAAAAAATCAGGGATCTCAGTAATGTACTGGAAGGTGGTTCAATGGGCCTTTGATGTGGTTGGTAACTCCTTAGCCTGGCAGGTAGGGTCTGGAAACTCACTCAGAATCGGACGAGACCCTTGGCCAGGCTGTTTGAGAGAACACATTCTCCGAGACGACCTCTGCACCACTTTAGATAGGGGAGGATTTTTCCACCTTGCCCAAGTAGTCGATCCCCTCCACACAACAATGTGGCAACAAGGATGGAAATCAGGGAGAACTATGGAACTCAATGAACCACAAAATATAATTTGGGACCACTATATCCTTGCTCTTAATAGGAAAATCATACGCTTATCTGAAGGAGAGGATGAACTCATTTGGGATGGTGATCCGGGAGAAAATTATACTCCCAAACAGGATACATAAAATTAAGAATAGCACCAACCCAACAAGAAGAGAAATGGTGGTGGAGGAGACTATGGAAGATAAAAATCCCAGCCAAAGGAAAACTATTGGTATGGTCTATTCTAGAAAACAAAGTTCCCACCTGGGATATTCTACAAAAGAAACAATTCCACGGGTCGAATTGGTGCTCACTCTGCAAAATGCAGGAAGAAACGGTAGACCATTTATTTATGCGTTGCCCCTTCACTCTATCAGTCTGGATGGAAGCCTCCATTTTAAAACTAGACGTTGATAGTTGGCGAGGAGCCACATTTGAAGCAGCTTTAAAAGAATGGATTAAACCGACAACCCCAAAATACTTAAAAGCTCTGCCAATACTAGCTTCCTAGGGAATCTATATATCTAGAAACAATACAATATTTTGGGACATCCCATAGTCACCACTGAGGGTGGCCACAACTTCCTTAAGCATTTTAGATCACCTCAATCTGGGAAAGACTACGAGACAGGGCACGAGTCGAGCTCCCCAGGAGGAAAAAATCGATAAAGGGAGGCCATGGGCCTATTTTGATGGCGCAGACTTGGGGGACCAATTACACTGTGGGGGGGGGGATGTTTATTTCTAATAGAACAACACTTTTTCCACCTTAGAGCTGGGTTGGGGCCCGGTACAAACAACTATGCTGAGATACAAGCCTTAAAACTACTCCTCCTTTTTGCGGAAGAAAAGGGCGTATCCAAGCTACAAGTTTTTGGGGACTCTTTGATCATCATCAATTGGGAAAACCAAGCACAAAATTGTCACATGGCCAGACTCAGACCTTTCTTGGCAAAATTTTTGAGGACCATTGCTACTTTTGACACTTTCTCTCTCACACACATTTACAGGGAAAGGAACTCCATGGATGATCGACTATCCAAAGAAGCCACACAGATAGATTTTGGAAGCTGGCACATTACAGAACATATGGAGGAAGGCAGTTTTGACTACCACAGGTCTTTCCAGGAAGAACAAGAATAAATATATGTAGTTGATATCTCCTTTTGGGAACTCTAATCAGGAACACAATGTGTATAACTTGGAAAAAAAAATTGGAAACTCTCACTACTTTTGTATACCTGGAAAGTTGAGGGGTGGATTCCCACTCACATTTTGGTTTTTTATAATGAAGAACACATAGAAATGTAAGAGACGTTATACAAACAATATATATCTTAGCTATCCTCATAGTAAATATTATATCTGCAAATGGAATTTTATACCTCTTTTAATAATAATACGACTTTTTTCCCTGGGAAAAAAAAAAGCTATGCGAATGCACGTGTGTTTCCAATTCCAAGTATCCAAAATTGAGTGTTCATAAGTCAAATATTTATCGAGCACAAAAGGATAAATGCACCATCTCCATGCATAACCTATATATTTCTAGTTGAGTTATCTAGTGAGACGTGTAGGTTTGCCATGCTAGTCTAGCATGTCTCGAACAAATATGCCTCCACCATATCATAAATCGAAAAAATTGTCTCCAAATCAATAATCCACTATAATGATGATATCAATGATCCTTTTGTGTTAATATTCTAAGTTGAATTTCATATTTAATTATTTATCTAGCACATAACTGGTGGAAGAAGACAATGTGCCACCAAATTACACACATGGTATACAAATTTGTTCCAATCGAACATTTGATGCACATGTTATCAACACTTCTGAGATCCAACGTGATCAAGGGAATGGTCATGTTAGTTCCATAAAAATATCCAACATGTTATAATAAATCAAGTTTCTTTTTATATGTGCAACACATCCCTAACCATAGATATTACAACTTGCTCCTTTACTTAATATTTTGTCTAACATTTGCTGCTTATATATAACTCTAATGCAAAAAAAATCACATTATCTAATAAATCCAATACAAAAGAACTACCACTTATAGAGTGAATGGATTCATCCACTAAAAATAACTACCCCTATCATCCAATACAAAAGAACTACCACTTATTTTTATTGAGTGAATGGATTAATCCACTAGAAATAACTACCCCTATAGAGTGCATAGATGGATTAATCCACTAAAAAAGAACTACCCCATATAGAGTGCATAGATTATATCATATAATAATACATTGTTTGGTATGAGTTGCTAATGCGCTCCACACATCCTACCACTTTATACACATACTACCATTTTATATAGAAATATCTTAAAAGTAATCACCTCTCTAGCTCCCATTAGAATATTTCTTGAACTCCTTTATGGTAACTATTGTTATCATCAAAAGTGCACATGCCAAATAGGTATATGAAGGATCTATTGTGTAATAGAAGTACTTCTTATGTGCAACTTCTTACTCACTTCATTCATAACCAAGAATTTGACTTATTTTCATTATATTCTTCCTCAATCAATATCTTGAAAGATAAGGATTTCAATTGGAGTTGTATCCATTGCATTGGGATATGATATGAACATATTGTACACATGTGTAATATTTATTCATCCAATCACCTTCTCTACCGTCTTTAGAAATGTGACCTTTTCAACATGTTCTTTCACCTTAGTAATTCAAGGATGGTTTAAACTAATAGGAACGGTGTTAACTTTAATTCTCTAATGAATCTGCATTCATTGGAACAACATCAAATAAATCTCAAATTGAATAAACCTTAACTGCATCATATATAAGTCAACATCCTACCTTTTAATGCTACCTCTACTCATGGTTCCACTTCTTTCCTTAAATAATTGTTCAATACTGTTACAACCTTTGTCTTCATTATGTTAGGTAATGATTGACCCTACATGGATTGGTAGACAAGGATCGAATGCTTCTACGTTAGTTGAGAATGTAATTACCTATTTGATGAGAACCCTTCAAAATTATCAGTTTTTTAGAAATCACATTTACTTGTTATTTTTTGTAACGACCTCCTCGTTACGACAACCATTCTAGTAACAGGTGCAAAAAAAAAAAATTGTTTAAGGTGTGTGCGCGCGTGCAGAAGCATCAACACGCTTAACTGTACGACACCACTCGACAACCAACAAGACGCAACCACGATGTTCAGCACAAGAAGACTAAAGGCACACAATGCGTAACTGCAACAATATATGACCATAGGCACAAGTCGCACAACA
>ML790715.1:472229-483636 GCA_009831015.1 Picea engelmannii
CAGGGCCTCACATCTTCTGGAGAGACCTTGTCAGCCTGTTTTGGATCCTCATGTTGACGGGTTCACGAAATTTCCAATTCTTGGTCAATGTTTTGGGTTGGCTCTTTCGAACTCTGTTGGTTCTTGTTCCATGATATACATATTGCACTCAAAATTTTCATGATCTACAATTCCACCGCGCACTTAGCCCTGTTTCCCTTTTATTCTTCCCATGTATTATCACTTTCTGGTTATATACTTAGTTGCCTTTCTATGATCTCGGGTTGCAGTGTTGGCAGGCTGACATATCTTCATCTCCATCTATATCCTCACATGACGAATCCGATCAACTGTTGTTCCTTTCCATACTTAGCCAATTTTATGGCCGCAGTTGTTGGGTTGGCACTTTCGAACTCTATTGCTTCTTGTTTCGTGATATACTTCTTGCACTCAAAAATTCCATCATCTACAATTCCACCGCGGACTCCTCGAACTTGCAAGATTCACTCTACCATGGCTTACAAATGTTTCAAAGTATCTGGCGTTACCTTCCATCCCCACTAACTTTCTATCCTTCCCAATATACATTAGTTATGCTCTTACTAGTGATATACAAATTTCCCTCTGGACTGTCCTATCATACCCTCTTTGGTGTTACACATATTGCACTCAAAAAGTTTCAAAACATACAATTTGACCCTCGCACCCTCACCTCAAACAGTTGTACCTTGTAACCCTATTTTGAAGCTGATTTTTCCCATCGCCGTGACCTCTGTACTTCTTTCTTAGTATGCAATTAGAAACCTTTCATGCTAACAGTTGACCATGCATGAACCATCAACATTGTCATTAATGAGAGAAACGCTCGAGGAGATCTCCCATTATTACGCATTAAACCAATATCTGCGAAGAGTTATATTTTCCCTTCCGATTGTTCATCTCAAACATAGGTCATCGCATTGGCCCGTTCAAGAAATCTACAATGACTAATCACTCATTGTCATATCCTCCATGTTCGCATTTCTATGTATGCAATTAATAGCGTTTAATGTTAACAACGCATCATGCTACAACCATCGAAATTTTCATTAATGAGCAAAAGTCTCGATGAGATCTCCCATTCACATACATTGGACCAAGATTTTCACAGCGTTATATTATCCCTTCAACCTTTTCATTTCATTCATCGTCTGGATCAAAAAAACGTTCTTGTAAACTTATGGTAGCAGGTCGACAATAGTTTTATGGAGATACAGTAAATATCTTCGGACATCAGGACCAGAAATTTACATGGTCCAGTGCATACATTTACTATTCATCCTGTTTCGCCCAAAACAAAGTGATTTGGACCTCTGGAATCGCTCGTGCAGGCTGTGTCCCTGAGGTTTTTTACTGTAAGGAGGTGGTCTCTTGGTGCACCGAAAAATATATTCCAAGACAAAGAATTATTCCATTACATGACCATTCTCTTGTTTATTTTCCACCTCAGGGATTCTGCAAGATGTTAAAATTGTCAGAGCCAACATTGACCTTCAGAGGACAAGACTGCAAGAAGTTCCTAGAAAAACATGATAAAGGGTTGGACATCTTAGCCGATTTCCTTGAAGACTCGACAGGAGTTCCTGAAGATATCACAAAGTTGCAGGTAAGTTCCTTTAGAAATCCATTCCGGGAAATTGCTTGGTTGTTTACAAGAATAACGAGACAGGCATCTAGAGCAAGCATTTCCCATATAATTATTTATATTTTGTACTTCACAGTCAAGGAACACTTCATTTTCGATTGGGGGAAGATAATTTCCATTGAGATCTGTTCCCATTTGTCACGATTTAAAGAATCGAATAAATTGTATATGTCATCCTACTTGATTTTCACAATAGTGCATTGTTGTCCATTTCCAAAACTGTCTCTTTCCAAGAAAATAAACTGTGGAGTCAACCCAATAAAATTCTAGTATCAGGCCCTATGGAGGCACAAGGCCTCCCATTGTTTTTATGAAGTTTTTAATGACTTTGTCTCAGTTTTCAAAGATTTATTGTTAGGGAAGGATGCTTCGTGGATGCCTGGCCAGGAAACCAATTTTTTGAACAGGAAGGGCACACTTGAACAAAAGGAAAATCATAGTGTACTAATGGTCTTTGGCTCCAAGTAAAATCATGCTTTCCTTCTATGCCACATCACGGACAAGATGTTTGTTGCAGAAATAGCAAGGCAATACAACCACTAGTTGTATTTTTCCCATGACAAGAAAAAAAAATAGTTCATTCCTCTGCCCTAGAAAGTCGGGGACTTCATGTGCAGAAACGTCAACAAGATTGATGAATTTGTTGACCATTTCAAGAAATTGAACCTAACATATGCTGAAAGGATAAAAGGGTTCGACCCTAATGGGATTTTTCAAGAACATTTACTGACAGTTGGCTTTAGCAACTCCTTTATTCATAGACACCTGACCGAAGACAAGGATAGTGACGACAACAATCCTGCTTCTAGCGATTGAGACGTAGAGACATTGCAAAGCGTGACTGAATTGTACAGACAACAGGGAAAAGTATCCGGTGAGAAGAGTGGCCAATCCATCACCAGCACTCCCAAGAGCACAACATCACAAAGCATCTCTTTAACAACCCACCCCAGTAAGAAAGAAACCCAGAAATATTCAAACCGAGGAGGAGATAAGAACCCTCCTCGCATAAAAATTGATATTTCTAAAAAAATTCCACTGACGAAGAAGAGAAAAAAAAATGCAGGGTAGGCGGATGAACCCGAAATTGAAAGTTAACAATTGCAACTTGAAATTGAAAGTGAGCACATGAACAAAGTTGGTTCGTTCACAATGGAAATAGTTGAGACCGACATTTTTTACGAAGATGAATCCATTGTATTCTAGAGCATTTTTTTGACATCCAATCTAAAAATATGGTCATTGAAAAGAGAGATGTAACAAATAGGAAAGGAAAATCTCGCACAGAGATTAACTTTAGGAAAATGTGGCTATCCCAAATCTCCTTATTTCACCGCGTAACCGGTGATGCTCTTGATGATTCCATTGGAGGAATTGAAGTGGAAAATGCCAGACTGAAAGAATGCCTTAAGGAATTTGAGGAGGATTTCATTGCTAGCCCAGAATTTTCCAGTCCTTTAGCAAAAATCCTGACTGCTACCACTGCAGCCAAGATGAAAGTATCCTCTACCCTCCTTGCATTGTCTAGAGCCCTTGTAGAGAATAACATCAAGAAAATAATGAATCTAGTTACTGAAGCTCGGGAAACATCACAAAATATAGTTTCCTTCCGAAAGAGGGCAAATGATTTGCTTGAACATTTGCAGGCAAATTTAAAAAATGATCAATGTTTATGTGAACAGGTGTTGACTCGTTTTTCCAACCATACCATCAACACCTCGTAACTAAAAAGAAGACAAGAGAATATCCCCTACACAAAGAGGACCAAAAAAGTAAAAGTATGCTGGCAAAAGAACGTTAAGAACCTGGAGCTCATTGTTGAATCATGTAAACAAGCCATATTAGAAAAGGAAGAATTATTCACAAACATGGTCCAAATAGACTTATCCAAAAGTACCAACGAGGTTCAAGACCGAAACTTAATTCTCAAATCCTTGTCAATGACCAAAGAAGCCTTTGATGAACAACTTGATAATTTAAAGGGGTTGTCTTTCGAAAATTTTTACGGCATAGTTGAACATCGTGTAGATGAGCTTGAGCGCTAGGTACTGGACTATTCAGCACACAATGAATAAATTGAACAGAGTCTGCATAGTATTTCAATGGATCTAAGGAAATTAGAAAACGACCTTTACGACATAGAAATCCAGGATGAAATTAACATGGACCCCATGAGAAGCTACATTAAAGAATGGTTCCAACAGAGAATGGACAACCTCATCCAGGAAGGGCGACAACCGGTTGACACGATTCCACTGACCATCGACAACAGCAACAAAAATGCATCGGCTTCATAGTAAGTCTATATTGTCATCTTGTTTTCTTTATCAATCCAGTTATTATACCTCTTTAAATAGAAAACTATAACCAAACACTCATAACTTCCAATTTCTTCTTTTTATGTCTTCCTCTCTACCATCGTGCACTTCTTATTTCAACATTCCTAATTCTTTTACTTATTTCTTTTTATGGTCCGCGGGAGCCCCAATCCCAGTGTATATGACAAATGCATTTAAATTTCCAGAAACATGTAACAGACATTATTATTTTTTGATAAATTTCAAAGAAAACTAATTCGGGAATGCCTTTGTTGCAAGACGTTATCACTATTCTATTGTATGAGAATTTTTTGGTGTCCATGAACCTTTGTTGATGTAACAGACATTATTGATTTTTGATAAATTTCAATTTTTTTGTGTCCAGGAACCTTTGTTTCAAAGAAAACTAATTTGGGAATGCTAAATTTGTTGTGTCCTATTGTATGCTAAAAAAACTTTGTCCAGGAACCTTTGTTGATGTAACATATTTTATTACTTTCAAAGAAAACTAATTCGAGAATGCCTTTGTTGCAAGACGTTATTACTATTCAATTGTAAGCTAAATTTTTGGTGTCCAGGAACCTTTGTTGATGTAATAGACATTATTATTTTTTGATAAATTTCAATTTTTTTGTGTCCAAGAACCTTTGTTTCAAAGAAAACTAATTCGGGAATGCTAAATGTTTTGTGTCCTATTGTATGCTATTTTTTTTTTTGTCTAGTAACCTTTGTTGATGTAACAAACATTATTACTATTCTATTGTATGCTAAATTTTGTGTTTCCAAGAACCTTTGTTGCAAGACATTATTAGTATTCTATTGTATTTGAATGTTTCGAACAGAAACAGAAGTATGGAATTTTATCAAATTTAGATACTAGGAACCTTTTTTGATAAATTTCAAAGAAAAATGATTCAGAAATGCTAAATTTTGTTGTCCATTGAATGCTAAATGTTTTTTTTTGTAAACTTTGGATATGCTAGCATATTAATTTTTGATAAATTTCAATTTTTTTGTGTCCAGGAACCATTGTTTCAAAGAAAACTAATTTGGGAATGCTAAATTTTTTGTGTCTTATTGTATACTAAAACATTTTTTGTCCAGGAACCTTTGTTGATGTAACAGACATTATTACTATTCTATTGTATGCTAAATTTTTTGTGTCCAGGAACCTTTGTTGCAAGACATTATTAGTATTCTATTGTGTTTGAATGTTTCGAACAGAAACAAAAGACTAATTTGGGAATGTTAAATTCTGCATGGATACCACATATACTTCAACTTGATTCCCACGTGTTTGTACTCGGTTGCATTTATTCTCATTCCAACTTGGCAGGGACTATGCTGCCATGCAACACTTGTTTAAATATCAAAATTATTCAACTGAATTTATGTCACATTACAAATTTTTCAAGTGCACCACTAGATTTAGCATTTCAAAGGAATGTAAACTTCCTTCAGGTTGAATTAGAAGAAATAAGTTGTGTCCTCTCTATTCCTTGTTTGCCTAGATACTGACTCGAGATTCAATGAGGCAGTTCCTCTAATAGATTACTATTTCTTCTTACATTCTATTTGAAAGGAATTATGAATAAATATATTGTACCTCAAACATACCCTTTATTCACAAATATATGTCCTCTTGTGCTTCAATTGGCAATAATCCAATATTTTTTTAGTTGTATTTCTACCATAAAATATTGCATCATATTGAACACCGATTTGAAAAAAATACACAAAAATTATGACAAGTTCTTATATTTTGTTGTAAATTATGACAACAAGTTCTTATATTTTTTTAGTTGTATTTCTACCATAAAATATTGCATCCTATTGAACACCGATTTGACAAAGATACACAAAAATTATGACAACAAGTTCTTTCAAATGAACCCCTTCACCCGTTAGTTGTATTTCTACCATAAAATATTGCATCCTATTGAACACCGATTTGACAAAAATACACAAAAATTATGACAACAAGTTCTTTCAAATGAACCCCTTCACCCATTCTTATTGTCACTTGGTTCGAGGAAGGAGAAATCATGTTGTTCTTAGCTAGTGCAATTTGTTGGCATTTATAGCCAATAAGGGTTATAGAAAAATGAATATTCATCCATAACCATGACAAAAGGAATATCAATTAACAATAATAAATAAAAGAATCTAGATTATTATTTCTAACATAACCATTTTAAATTTGTCTCATTATCTAAGACAAGGAAGGAGACAAAGAACTCTCAACCCTAAAAGTTTTCCAATCCCAATTTTGTTAGTGAAATACAATATAATATATCTCCTAATCTGAATACATTTCCTCTAATATTTTCCCCACCAACACCCTATAGATTACATTTCCCCTAATATTTTCCCCACCCCCACCCTCATATAGGGTGGGAAAAATATTAGGGGAAATGTATTTACATTTCCCCTTGCCCCACCCCTATACGAGGGTGGGGGTGGGGAAAATATTAGGGGAAATGTAAATACATTTCCCCTAATATTTTCCCCACCAAATACAATTCCCCTAATATTTTCCCCACCCCCACCCTCATATATATTTACATTTCCCCTTATATTTTCCCCACCAAATACATTTCCCCTAATATTTTCCCCACCCCCACCCTCATATAGTTAAAATACAATATAATATCTCTCTTAATCTCTCCAAAGGAACACAACAAAAATAAATTAGGAAACATTATCATGCATAACTCCCAACTCAATTTACAACCTCTACTAAATTCCCTAACTTTTACAAAGTGCATTAAGCCATATATCTAACTCATATAGTCATAAATACATCATAATATAATCCTCTCAAACATAAGTTCAACCAACATGGGGTACCAATAGAGATAAGGCATTTTTCCTTGATAAGTTTTTTTTTTTTCAAATTTCACAAGAAACATTATCATGCATAACTCCCAACTCAACTAATTGCATGTACAACCTCTACTAAATTCCCTAACTTTTACAAAGTGCATTAAGTCATATATATAACTCATATAGTCATAAATACATCATAATATCATCCTCTCAAACATAAGTTCAACCAACATGGGGTACCAATAGAGATAAGGCACTTCTTCTTGATAAAAAATAAAAAAGAAATAACGAATTTCACAAGGTTACATAGGAATTTGTAAGGTCATGCTTGTTTCTTTTTTTATCAAGAATGCCTTCAAAAATATTCTTTGGGAGTAAAAATGCCTTCAAAAATATTCTTTGGTAGTAAGGATTAATTAAATTTATACCCAGGGTAAATGACCTAGATTTACTTACCCAATGGTGACCAATCCTTATGTTTAATATTACACATAAAATTATGGTTAATTCTCTTTCCTTGCTTACTAATAATATTCTCTCAAAGATTGTTCACCCTAAAAAGACTAGATTTATTCATGGGTGGTATATATTAGATAGTGTTATTGTTGTTTGGGAGGGAATGGAATGGTATAGATCTTCCAACTTTAATGTACGGTTCATAATGGTTGATTTTGAAAGGGATTACAATTAAGTACAATGTCCCTTCATTGTGGCAATGCTTAAGGMTTTAGGATTTGGTCCCTCCATCATCAATGTTGAAATCATGTTTTCATATGTCTTTGCTTATCTATCCATCAATAGAATCAAATTTTATGAGGTTGGGATGTCTTGGCCTAATATCAAGAAAGGTTTTCCCCTAGTCCCAACCTTATATGTCTTGTTTGTTGAATCCCTTCGATCCTTTTTGTGTTCAAAAGTGAATTTAGGTCTAATTCAAGAGACTCATCTCCATGAACTTAAGGTTTGGAAATTGGTCAATGGGATACTTGATGAAGACTTCTTCCAGACAATGCATGAGGACTAGACTTCTTTGTTAACACCACAGAATGTTTGGACACCTCTTGTGTGGCCTTGGGATCAAACATCTAAAAGGCCATGAAACAATGTTATAGCCAAAGTTATCACCCGAATTGTGATCGGATACCTTCTAAAAATTGGACTTGGATTCAACCAAAGAAAATATTCAAGTTTCACGGTATTCCCTTTGCCTTGGAACCTCTGGGAATTTTCATGCACAGAGTGTAAAGGAAAGTTGATAAATGGATCACTAAACCCTTATCTCTAGTGACTAAATTCTAAATTTTCACTAAGATTATAATAGTGACCCATGTTTATTATTAACCCTATTAGTTTCCATTGAATGGTGCCTATTCTAAACTTGAAAGGGCCCCAAGGAATATTCTATGGGACAAACCTAACCATAATATAGGTTTTTGCATAGTCAACTAGGAGCTCTATTACATTATGTGGGAATTTGGTGGCTTAAGTATCATTAAAATCCATCTTAAAGCATAAGTGTTGTGTGCTAAATGGGGGATTCTAGTTTTTTAAGAGAATGAAGCCTGGAAGTCCTCACCAAACATCAAGTTAGCCAAATTTTGTGACTTGCAAATAAATCATGGTAAGGAATTTCTCTTCAAACCATTTTACTCCTCATGTGAAAATTTCTAACACTTTTTTTTTATAAATCATTTGGAAGGCTTAGGAGGCTATTAGGTCTTTTATTCCCTAGACAAAGCCTTCCCTTTAGACAAACCTAAAACCTCTCTTTTAATTCACATTGCATTTGGTGGTTTCCTTTTATTTAGTTTGAGGGTAGTCCTATTTCCATGATACCTTTTTCTTGACCTTAAGGCTCTATAAAAGGGGTATTTTCTCAACCAATGCCATGATTGATGGTATATATTCGACCTATATCCCTTTGGAAAATCTTAATAAAAATTTGGTTCAATAAACATTGATAGATTAATTATATAATGCAACTAGGATCTTATTCATGATGACTTTGTTTTCAATCTCAAACCCACTACACTTCGAGCTTGGTAGCATGACTTAAAATAGGAAAATTCCACAACTTTCTCCCATTACAAGAAAACCATGGGGCATAAGTGGTTCTTTTAAAGGCATTCCTTGAAGGTCAACTATAAATTGTAGCTATTGAAATCAAAGAAAAAAACTTAGATGTTTTGATTTTGAAGTGTTTAGAAGCCTACCTTAGAACCCTAAAAAGAATTATTTGCGTGGTATATAACTATGGGAGATCTCCCAATTGATAAGAGATTGAAATAACTAGGATTCAAACTCTCAATGTCCATGATGAGGATGTGTTAAAATATCAAGTATTTAATGTAGTTGTGTCTTGATGCAATGCCTACAGCCTATAAATCAAATTCACACAATGAGGGCAGTCTTTACACACAAAAAATATATAAATGCATGAAAATAAATATATATTTAAAATACATGGTTTATTATGAAAAAATTATAGTAACAACATTCATCAATAGTGTCTACAAACTTTATTGAGTAAACGTCCATTCTCTTGGGGCACATTAGACTAATAAATCCTATGCACAAGTCTCTAGATCCCACAATAATAAACACTACATAAAATGAAATCAAAATAGATCCAAAGGCCCTTTGTTAATTCAAAAAATCCATATTTATTCTTGTGATCCTTCACTTTTTTCCTTCCAACTACCCTAACTATTTGAATTCCAAATTCCAAGGTTTTACAAAAATTCACTAAGGAAGTTTTTACAAATTAATGAAAATTGTCTTGTTTCACTAAAATGCATGTGTTGGGTTCATTTATTGATTAGTTTGATTGATTCCACTTTGATAATATGTATTTTATAATTTTTCATCTTGTACATTCTCATATTTTCAATTTGATCCTTAGAACTTATTGTTGTGCAAAAATACTTAAATTTTACACTCTTTTTACACATTGTCCAAAACGTTCGTGAGGGCTTACAAAAATGCACACTAGGTTTTCCTCATGCATGAAATAAGAATTTTTTTTCAATTAGTCTATAATTTCCATTATAGGAAAAAAAACCATACATCTCCAAATTCACATAATTTTCCTTCAAAACTTACTTGAAACACTATTTTTGACATTTCAAGTAAATGCATGCAATAATCACTAAAATTATCATTGAGACCATGTTAGGGGTTCAAACAAAGTTCTAAATATTCTTTATGTTATACACTCAATTATATACAAATATATTTCATCATGTGCGATGAATCCACTCCACTCCAAAATTATATTATGCATGAAAACAAATTTTCCCACAATTATGCAATTTAGGAACAATCACACTTAGGGATTTAAAATCCAAGCCTAGGGTAGTGTAGGCATGTCCAGTTCCTAAATATTTGAATGCAAGTACTTAACAGTCTTCCAAATATATTTATTGATTCAAATGCATGCATGATAGCTTACTTACCTATGGATGATCCTACATCATACTCCCTTGGGTAGAAAATTTTTAGCATCTTTCTCAAAGGGTTGCTGATTGATCAACAACCGTGTGATGTTTTATCTTATTGTGTATTTTTTTATCTCCTCTTCCACATTATTCTCCAATTTAATCTTACCTTTATACATATGAAACTCATATTCTTCTTATCTTCACCCTTTTCTTATGTACTCTTCAATTGTATGCAACACATTATACCAACCTTCATTTTTTACTCAACCTTCTCCTTCACTAGGTTCATCATATATACAACCTATTGCCACTCTCTATAAATGGGGATCACTACATCAAATGTATTCCATTAGATGGTGTTTATTGGTTAAAAATTTTTCCATTCAATGATGCTTATTTCAATCCCATTTGTTCTTACTTCCTCTTCATTCTCCCTCTTTTGCACCATCATCGTCCTCTTAATAAACTTCCACATTGCTTGTTGCTCAATAATATCCTCATTATACTTTTGTTTCTCTACAAACACTACTATGTTGTAATCATATTGATATGGACGATTCTTTTAATCATATTCGTTGTCTTTCATTCATTCTCCCACAATGCTTTTTTCTCAAGAATATCATCATTATACTTTTGTTTCTCTGCAAACACTACTATGTTGTAATCATATTGATATGAATGTTTCTTTTAATCATCTTCATTGTCTTTCATTTGTTGGGTTAATGATTCATTTGTGCTATCCTTAGTCTAATTAAGAATAAGTGTTGTTAGTGTACTCATATCTCATGGAGATAATTTAATATTGAGATAAAACTTGTCGATTGAATTAAGGAGTGTTTGTTGAGTGTTTAGAAGATCTGATGTGAATTATTAGTAATTATTTATCTTGATTCATTATTTTTGGTTCAATAAAATTTCATTTGCTATCAGAGCATGCCCTAATCATGAGTTTGTTCATGGCTAGATGTTCTTTCTTAACTAGAATTACATGATCTTAATTGGTTTGTTTGGTTTGTGTGCACATGTCCCCACTACAACACTAAAACATATTATACATATACGCCATAAGATACCATGGCTACTACACATAAATAGAAGGATCCATGGGTTTCCCAACCATCACTCCATGAGGCATAGAGTGCTAGTTAGGTAAATAA
>ML790716.1:0-22110 GCA_009831015.1 Picea engelmannii
AAGAAGTAGATGAAGAATAAGGAGAGAATGTGTGCCACTTCCCCAAATTTCGTTCTACTATAAGAACTCTTTTAAAGGATTGATTAAGATTATCACAGTCAAGGATTTCAACCTTGGTGTGTAAATAGGGAAAATAACTAGAAGGGTCAAATGAACCTTCCTCAAGCATAATATTCATGTTGATAAGGATCCAATAGAAGGGTCAAATGACCCTTTTTGAAACATAGAAGGGTCAAATGATCTTTTGATAACTTTAGATTTCAGGTGCAAGTTGAACACAATATGACCTATTTCTTTTCATCTTGAAATATCATCAGAAATTCAAGCTTTATTATAATAAATGAAACACAAAGTATGAAACTTAAGTTTAAAGAAAAAACTATTATCATGTATAGAGCTTCATTATTTTGATAAATGAGTTTGTGTTGTAAATATTGGATCTTTCTAGCTGATGAAGTTTATGTGGAGAGTTTGGACTTCTTTTGAGTAAATGAATTTGGGTCCAAACTTTACATTTAAATTAATTAAATGAAAGTGGGAAGTATATTCTCTTTTGAAATAGTGTAGAAGGTGAAATATATCATCTGATCAATGCAACTTAATGTAATAATGAACCTTTGACAAATTGGAACTTAATATGAAATTAAAGTGATAGTATGAACTTAATGTGATATGCTTTGCAATTTTGATAAATTGAAATATGTAAAGCCCGAAACTTTTTGTCTAACAAATAAAAATGTCTGAAGCACAGCTTGCACAAAGCAGACCTTTTAATAAATAAATTAGAACTTGAGTTTTCTTCATTTATTGACAGGTGGTTGTGTAAATGAGCTTTTGACAAGCACATCATTGAAAGGTTTTACTGCTAATATGGCGTGGCGCTAACATATATTTTCTCCAATTAATTTAGATGTAGGGAGAGTTTCTTTCGTTTGTAAATGCGCTGGGACCCAATTTTGAAGATTTGTGATCCTTTCATAGTGAAATGGAGGGCTCATTGGAGATTGGAAGCGGTTGGCAGAGCCCTCTAAATTTGCATACTTCCGATTTTTCGCATACTGACAGTACAAATGACAACTGGCCGAGCCCTAGAATTTCATTCGCATTTAATAAAATATATTAAATGCGAATATGAATAAAATATCAATATTTAATATTTTGAATATTATTAACCTAAATATATAATTTTGTATAAGTTAAATTTTATAAATATTTTCCATTGAAAATGTCATAAACGTCTTCCACCATAAACCGTAATATAAACTGTAACTTTCTTAAATTCAAAATTAAAAAAATGTAATATCGCAAAAGTATTATAGGTGGCTTGCTGGATAGGATTGAATCAGAAACAATAATTTTCAGAAATGTTCTAAATCCTAACAGACACCCTAATTTACAGAAACTCTATTTTCCAAAAATTTTACATCTAGCCAGCAATGAAACAAATGTGTTATCTTACCTCAACGCCCACGACCCCTGCGACCTCGGTGCCCACGACGCCTACGACCCCTGTGACCTCGGCGCCCACGACCCCTGCGACCTCGGTGCCCACGACGCCTACGACCCCTGTGACCTTGGCGCCCACGACCCCTGCGACCTCGGTGCCCATGACCCCTGTGACCACGACCGCTGCGCTCGCGACACAGTGCTCTCACAGAGTGACACAGAGCTCTCACAGAGCGACACAGAGCTAGAACAAATTTTTCTAAACATTGTAAATTCGATGTGTGGCTAATATATAAACCATCTTTTGGATGAAAGATAGTTCGGCCGAAAGATAGTTCGGCCGAAATATAGTTCGGCTGAACTATTTTTCGGCTGAACGATGTTTTGGCCGAGCTATCTTTCGACCGAAAACTTATTACCGGAAAGAAAATATCCAGCCGACCAAATTTCTACACGCAAATCGAGGGTGCGGTTATTGCTCCGTTCGATTTGACGTTTATTTTTTCGGCCGAAAAATAATATCTTTCGGCTGAAAAATATTTTTAGTTCGACCGAAAAAAGGTTTTTCGAAATTTTGGAGACCAGATTGTCACGAAAGTGTAACCCACCTTCGTGATTCCACCCTATAGTAATATGATTCTTTCCTATGAAGTTTGTTGTGTTTTATTGTATGATTCCTTGATCACATACATAGGTTTATATTGAGTTTATACTATTACTATCACTTTGGTTGGTTGCATTCTTTTGCAGGTTCATCATTGTATGAGCATTGGAACGAAGCTAGGATGGCGATAGCGAGAGGAAGGGGTGTTTAAATGGTATGTCACCTATCCCTCTTTAGTTAGTAAATTCAATATCTAAAACTTAAGGAAAGCGTCATGTTCTGGTGTGTTTTGTTCTAGATATAGGTGGATCTAGGGAGATCAGTTAGTGTCTGCACCTACCGATTTGTCCGATAACAAAATTGGCGACTCCACTGGGGAACAAATTGTTTCCTAGTTAGTCTAGTTTCCCTTGCTTTGATTGCTTGTTTTCTGGTCTCTAAGTCTGTGGGAGATCCATCCAGACTCTCTGGATCTAGAATTTCACTTAGATTCTCTGTCCTTTTTCAAAATTTTCTTTGATTACAGATATTCTCTCACTGTACCTCTCTACAACCTATGAAAACCATCGATGTTCGCACCCTGATTTTAGATCCAGTACGAACTTCTCGCACCCTACTAGTGTCTAGCCTGCGAGAATACCTAATTCTCACACTGTACTCTACTGCTAGGCTGTAAACTTGTTTGTAAACTTTTTTGGATTGAGTCTTGTCATCTTTTGATGACCTAGTCTTTCTTTGATCAACTAGATTGAAATTTTGGAGCCTATATTGATCTGTTTACAGTCTGCTTGACATTCTTTGAGTTTCTTTTAGCCATCTTTGCTTTGTTTGGTTTTGAAGGATTAGTCTCTTACTTTGAGTGTCTTTCAATTCCAAAGCCTATGTTTTATTTACAATTGTTTAGGGAAAGATCAAATTTCTTCTGAATAGTTCGGTTTAAAAGAAAACTTTTAGTTTGGGTTTCTTTTTTTTAAGAAAGTTCATTATTGCTTTTAGTGAAATTTTTGAAACAAAAAGATTTAATTTTTTGCTTTATATTAGATTGGGGGAATCCTTTGATTTGAAGTAGCGAAATTGCATGATTCTTGGCATTTTTTGGTCTTAAATTCCGAAAAAAGTTCCCCCTCATGGCCGAGGGGGGCCATGAATCGTGCATTGGTGTACAATACCTTTTTTTCATTTCTTGAGAATCTTTATATTGATGAGTTTAATGAATTTTGGGACATCGTGCGTATGAGAATGATAAATGTTTTCTCCTTCTCGTAGCATAGCTTTCATCGAAATGAAAAGATTGCATCTTCATATCTTTGCATAACTTTTGAGTTGGTCAAAACACCATATTGTTCACGCCATTTTCCTATTGAGTAACAATAGCCATAAAATAAAGTGCTTATAAAAATTGATTAAACATTTTTATATTTTATGGTAGAAAACCTACATTAGATTAGTCGTAGGGATTTGGAATAGGTGTGAAAGATAACTTTCCAAAGCTGCAAATAAACATAGTATCTTGTGATAGGGAGAGTTAAATCCACTTACTTCATTTTGTCCTGGGAAGACCTTCTAACACAAGGGTCAATCACGAGGTCGCATTGAGACTGGCAGAGTTACTCATCCTACTTTGTTGGTCTTGGTGTAGAGGTTACACGTATTATGGGGGTCGCTTGAGAGGTATACCCACAATGATGAGTGGAAGCCTTTCAAGTTGATTTCGGGCTAGATACCCTTCCCTTGCGTGTGGATCAGACTATCGACTGTTTCCCCAGGCATCACTGTAGTGATTGGTAACCTTAGTGGCCTATCTCTTTAGGGTCTTTACACAAGGTGACTGTGGAGGGGCAAGTCTTCACGCTACCTGGAATCAACGTTGGCCAAACTCACTCGGGCTCCTTGGAGGGTATACCCATGATTATGTGTGGGAGCTTGCACCAGGGTGTAAGTCCATTAAGAAGGTCGTCAACGTAACTTTTCCACCCGCTCTATCTCAGCCCCTTCTTACATTGTTCCCGCAACATTGGATTTCATCACCAACTAGTGCGTTCATTGTGAGAGGGTTTTGTTTGCTTGCTTGCTTACTAGATTTTTAGTGTGTGTTGTTTGTTTTCCATAGAGGACTCTAGATTTGATATTTATTTAATGACGTCAGTTCTCGGAATGACCAATGAAGGAACCCCTGATCCAGGGGAACCTTTTGTTTTTCCTTCTTATGGAAACATTGGTCCTCCTCACATCGCTACTTTGAGCCTTCCAGGTCTCACTATTGGGTTACCAATATGGTTGTTTTCCACTCAGGTAATCCCGAATGCAGTTAGTGCTTCAATCATAAGCACTTCCCCCCAAGAGAATCAACCTCATGTTGATCCTTCACCTTCTTCACCAGTAAGGTCTTCTTCGCCTTCTTCACTTGCAAGGTCGCCTTCCATTTCATATTCTTCATCGAGTGAAAGTTTTGAAGCTAGTAACCCGATGAATAAGAAGAAGAAGAAAAGAAAGATTAAGAAGAAGAAAGATAAGCGAGGGTCAAAACCTCCAACCACTGTCAAACATGCTGGAAAACAACCAGTTACTGTTAATCGTACTGGGAGTGTTGATGATGTCAAGATCACCCAAACAACCCATAAGCCCAAGTACCCTTGCAGGATTTGTAAGGGTAGCCATCTTCTTAAAGATTGTCCCGGTATACCCAAGGTTATAGAAGTATGGTATACACATCCTTTCCAACCCATGTCGTTAGATTCTGAACAACATGTTGATGACTTCCCGTCGACTAGTCACGATATAGTTGGGAAGAATAAAAGTAGAGCCAAGTTCCCGTGTATGTTATGCAAAGGGAGTCATCTAACTCATCTTTGCCCTCATATGGAAGCAACCCAAAAATTCCTAGAAGACATGAATGTTTCACAACCTCACATTCCAGCTGGTTATCGCAAACTTTCTCTCAACCCACCTGTAGTTGATGGAATGATCACTCTGAACCCGTCACTGGTCAATCTGATTGATCATATCGTCAATCTGGTCACATCCTTGATTGAACCAGTTGACAAAGTGGTCAATCCGATCCCATCATCGATCGATCCCACTCTCCCTTTAGAGAGTGTTAACAAAGTGGTTGATCTAATCCCATCCTCAGTCGATCCCACTCTCCCGTTAGAGAGTGAAACTCAAGTGGTCAATCCTTTTCCAAGCGCTAATCCCATTCTCCCCTTGGAGAATGCAACCCAAGTTGTCCATCTGATCTCGTCATCAGTTGATCCTACTCTCCCTCTCAAGAGTAAACCCGATACTACCCACATTTTTCTCGTTGATACAGACTCTACCGTGTCGAGGGGTATTCCTCTTTCTCTCATGGAACCCCCTCCAAGTAATGAGGCCATCTGTTTTGATTGGGGTGTGCTAACTGTACCTTGTCTTCCCTCTTACATTCCTTTCCAGATTACAGTACAGGTTTGTGGTCAGGACGTTCTTCAAACGTTGATAGATGAAGGTTTGTCTGTTAGTATTTTGTCCTCTATTACTTGGAAAGCTTTGGGTTATCCTCCACTTGCACCGGTTACACAGAATCTGTTAGCTTTTAAGAGAAGAACCAATCAACCTTTAGGGACCCTTCCTCAGTTTCCTATAACTTTGGGAGGGAAAAATGTTCTTATTGACGTCATGGTAGTCCAAGACCCCTTGGATTTTTCTTTACTCCTTGGGCGAGATTATGTCTATGCCATGAAAGCTATTGTGTCTACTCTTTTTCGTGTGATATATTTCCCTCATGATGGACGAGTTGTAACTGTTGATCAACTTTCATTCGTTGACCCTGCCTAGATTGCCTCCCTAAATGGTTCTTATATGCAGATGATATCGCCCCTGCCACAGGTCAATTATGTGGCGTTGTCGCCCATGGCTTCAACTTCTGATGACTTAGATCCAGTAGTTGATATGGTGATCTCTTCGATAGGGTTGTTAGAGCCTGATCTCTTTACTCCTGTTGTGACCCTCTACATGATATCCTTCCAGAGCGTGTTTCTTCCTTCCAGTGAAGACCTCTTGGAAGCCATGATCGAGTTTTGTGCCTTGACATGGTGTCATTCTGGAGAATTGTCTTCTTGGAATCCATGATCAAGAAGAGAGACTCCGAGGATAGTTTTTGTGTCTCTGAGTCAACCTCGTTAAAAAATGAAACGAAGGTCTCTGAGCATGGTTTTATGCTTTCAAGCTCGTTAAAAAATGAAACCATTTACGAGGATAGTTTTTGGGTCTCTGAGGCAACCTCGTTAAAAAATGAAACAGAGGTATTTGAGCATAGTTTTTTAATTTCAAGCTCATTAAAAAATGAAACCACTTACGAGGATAGTTTTTTCTGTCTCTGTGGAAACCTTGTTAAAAAATGAAATAGAGGTTACGAGCATAGTTCTTGTTTCTATGTCAGGCTCGTTAAAAAAATGAAATAGTTTCTCCCCTCTCTGTTTGAGTCAAGTCCTTCATCTAGTATTTGAAGCTTCATTTCCTCCACCTTTGTCATTGGATGAAATGAAGCTTGGGGGGAAATACTTTCAGCCTCTGGACTTCATGCTGAAGCAGAGCCGCTAGTTTCTTAAGCTGGGGGCTAAGTACCAACCGTGCGAATTCATGGATAATGTGTTGGGAAGTTCAAGCATAGTTTTTACTTTGGTTCAAGCTTGTGTAAAAATAAAACCAACTACCTCAAGCATAGTTTCCTCTGGTTCAAGCTTGTGTAAAAATGAAACTAGGTCCAAGCATAGTTTTGTTTAGTTTTTAATCTTGTGTAAAAATTAAAATCTATCTCAAGCATAGTTTTGTTTTGTTTTAAAGCTTGTGTAAAAATGAAAACAATCCCGAGCTTAGTCTTTGTTCTTTCTCATGCTCGTAAATACATGAGAATAAGTTACCGAGCTTAGTATTTGTTCTTTCTCGTGCTTGTAAATCAATGAGAATGTAACCGAGTATACTTTTATCACTTTTTCGGACTCGTAAAGGTTATACGAAAAAGGAACCCCCTAGAGTTTCCTTTAATCTCTTTTTAGACTCTCTAAAAATGAAAAGATTGCCAAGTGACCTTGTTCTCTTCACGCTTGTTAAAGTATTTGATGAAAACATCTATTGAGTGATAGTTTATCTCTTTTTTGGTCTCATCAGACTACTTTACGAAAAAGGAACTGAGAGAGTTCTCTTTAAGTGTTTTTCAGACTCTCTAAACATGAAAAACCCCTAAGTTTTCTTTCTTTGGACTCATTAAATAAACATCGAAAAGCCCATATGGGACCGAACCACTCCTTCTTAGGGTTCATTAAACATACTTTGAGGGACTCATCTGAAGGATGAGCTTACATCACAAGCATATGTTATCCTCCTCAATCTTGCGTAAAAATAAAGAGGTACTCGCCAGAAATGGTGGGGGAAAAATTGGGAAAGAAATGTATCTAAACCTGTATTCTGTGGAAGAGTCACTTTTGAACATGACACCCTTTCACTCGCCTTGTGTCTAGGTTGGAAAATCCACTCGTCTCTTGGTCATACTCCTTTATAAGATTACGAATTGGTCTGTGATCCCTGTTTTTGAGTCAGTATTTTCCAAGACAGTTGTCGTGTCATCAATATGTTCAAAAATATGTCCAACCTGAAAAGCCTTCTATTGCGTCAGTTATTTCTGTAGTCCTTAAGACTTTTATTGCGTCGGCCATCCCTGAGTCAGTCCTGAATCACTTGTTACTCTAATCTACATCAAATCTTGTTACTTGTTTCATGTCATTGATGTGGGATACATTAAGGCCCTCCTGTGACGAGTCTTTTCCTGTCGACTTCAACTCATTATCCAGGACTTAGACTTAGAAACTAATTTGTACCTTGGAAATTGCATGCCTCAATGGCAGGTTTCCTCACTTTCGACAGTGGGTTTTCATTATTGACCCCTAATTGGGAGATTCCACCGAGTGTTCGACCTCAACTCATTGATTCACATTCATTGGATTGTACTAGTGCACCTTGGGAGTCATTGACATTAATGGTGATTTCCCTCACGCTTGTTAATGGTATACACTAATGACCGGTAATCAAGTGGTTTCTACCATGTTCGACTTCGACACATGTATTCACATGGTTAGATTCGTACTATAGAGTGGAGGAGATGAAGACCCTGGTTCTTTTCAAACAAATTCAGGTTGCGTTGGAGTATAGTCAGTTTGTACTGTTGCATAGATCCACATTGTATGTCTCATGGATATGTTCAAATTTGAGTCTTTAACACATAGATCCACAGTGTATTTTTGGTGGCTATGTTTAGATTTGAGTCATATTGGCATGGATCCACAATGTATGTTTGGTGGCCATGACCTGTCTTACTTGAGATGGATCTTCACATGTTGGCATTTATGCTTTGAGTCATTTGTATTTTGAGTATGGGAATTCCTATCTCAGTGATGATATATTATTGTACTATATTTTCTTGCTTGTTGGCAGGTTTTCGACCGATTGTTCCTTGTTCCCTACACACACTCGACAAAGTATTTCAGCTATCACTCTGTTATACCTTCATAATTTGGGGGGCTCTCTGTTACACATTATTTTTGTCATCCCTATGACCTTTAATGATGTAAACCTATCTATTTCCTTTAGAGGGGTCAGTGGCCTGAGTTCTTGAAGAAAGAAGAGAGAAGAACTTTTCCTGAGAAGAGAAGTTGCATTCTCCTTTGTAAAAACCCTATTAAAGAGGATGTTCGCAGGTTGCTATATAGGCAGGGTGTGAGAATGCCTAATTCTCACAGGTTGCACCATAGTTGGGTTGTGAGAGGTTCGCAGGTTGCTCCGTAGGCAGGGTGCGAGAATGCTTACATGTGGGAAAAATGAGCGTTTTCTTGAATCTTCTAGAAGGAGAAACTTCCATGGTGAGGTGGCATCCGAATGGTTTGGATATTACTCGCTTTCATGATTTAGTGGGATCATCCTAACCTCCTCACCTTATCTTTTTCAACTTATAAAAGGAGAGGCTCTCTCATGGAGAAGGGAAAAGTTGGATTTATCTTGGAATTATTAGCTTGGTTGGAGTGTCTTTGAGTTTTGCCTTTGTCAAGATAGATTGTGAATATTATCAGATCTATGCTCTCAAAATTCTTGGAGTGGAAGTGTGTGGGGAATGAAGGACAGTTGGAAGGGACCTTATGACATCAAGGCCATGGTTGTAATATCTCTTTCACATTTAATATGATACAGTAATACGATTCTTTCCTATAAAGCTTGTTGTGTTTTATTGTATGATTCCTTGATCACATACATAGGTTTATATTGAATTTATGCTATTACTATCACTTTGGTTGGTTGCGTTCTTTTGCAGGTTCATCATTGTATGAGCGTTGGAACGAAGCTAGGATGGCGATAGTGAGAGGAAGGGGCATTTAAATGGTATGTCACCTATCCCTCTTTAGTTAGTAAATTCAATATCTAAAACTTAAGGAAAGCGTCATGTTCTGGTGTGTTTTGTTCTAGATATAGGTGGATCTAGGGAGATCAATTAGTGTCCACACCTACCGATTTGTCCGATAACAGGAAGTGCTCTTCTATGGTGGAAGATGCTCCTACCTCAACTAAACATGGCCTTTGAAGACGTGTCATGGGAACTGTTCGAGGAATGGTTCCGAGAGAGGTATTTTTCTGAAGAATTCATTGAGCTTCATCTTAATGATTTCAATTCCTTATGATAGGGTGGTCATATAGTTCTAGAGTATGAGGCTAGATTCATGGAGCTACTTAGGTATGCTCCACATATGAACACAAATATGTTGAAGGTCAAAAATTTTGTGTTTGGCCTTAACATCAACATTCGTGTGAAGGTGAGGATCTCAATGCCTCAAACTTTTCATGATGCAGTTCAGAAGGCCCTCATAGCTAAGGAAGATTTGAACGATGGGGTTTAGGGTAGGAATCCTTCTATACAAACTGGACAGACATCATTACGAGCATAACAACATCAGGTACCATCCAGACATACTGTACGGCATCGAGATACACCTAGAGGACTTGTGTTTACGACACCATGGCGATAGACTCCTCAGCAAAGGAACCCTTACAGAGGACCACAACAGGAGAAACATCGACCGCAACAACTATTTAGGCATGTTCAACAGAATAGAACAAGATCATAGGTTGTTAGACAAATAACTTCTACGTCGGGGGCCAGGAGCATTGGACCGAAGACTAGATGTTGGACATGTGGTGAGCCACAATACCAACAAGATTGTCCAATTGAGAAGGAAAGAGTGACTAGATAATCATGACCCAATACAGTTGGATATTTGGGAAAATACCATAGGATACATGCAATAGTGAACAACCGCCAGGCTAAGCATCAGTTCACTGTGCTAGAGACGTCAGGTAAAATCACAAACTAATTCTACAATATATTGATAGATCCAGGTGATATAGATAGATTTATCTCTAGTGCAACTCTGAAGAGAATTAAGGTAAAGGCAGTCGAGAAGGACGAGTTCAAGTACATAGAAATGGCATCGGGTGCCAAACAAATGGTTGGAGGAAAGGTTATAGGTTGTATCCTTAATTTGGGAGACTTTGTAACACTGTGATTTCATTCAGATTATGGGTTATATATGATGATTTTGAGGTGTTATAATTGATTGATTATATTGATGTATATATATGTTGACATGTGCTTTTGACTAGTTGTCATGAGTGTGCAGGACACATGACAGGTTATGGATGTCGGTGGAATCAAAGGGCTTCCTTGGACTCCATATTGAGTTAGGGAGTGGATTGTATTGTTTGAGTATTTCATTATTATGCACATATAATGTATGATTAATTTTAGTATGATTCATGTATATGTATTTTTGACATTGTTTTTTGTTAGTGGATGCAGGCTTGACAATGATTTCTAATATGAGTCACATAAGGAGTAAAGGGGCCTTGCACAAAAACAAGATATTGAGGGAGAGGTTCAAAAACATCCTTGTCACATCCTGCTAGCACTCCTTCCATGGCTAGAATTGTAGGTTAACAACTACCTAGTTTGGGTGGTCCATGATGTCATGAGTGTAGACTGAGATAGTAGCTCATGAAGATTTCTAAGGGGTGCACAATAAGGTAGAGTCCTTATTCCTTAGAATCCCTTAGTCTCTCACAAGGTCTAATGAATGGAGTTTTCACTCCAAGGGGTTGGACAAACTTCCAAAACAAGTCAACGTGAGTAGCACCCTTGGAGCATGAAGATGTGTCTTGAAGGGCACACTGCACAATTGAAACCTGAGTCAATAAACATAGGTGGCCTAGAAAACATTAGAATAACTAGACCTTGTTGGATCAAAATAATTAATTAAACAATAGATTATTAGTTAGTAAATCCTAACAAAATTTGAAGTCTAAGTCTAAAATTAAATAAAGGACTAAATGAATTCTGACATGAGTTAAATATTTGAAGGAAATCAAATGTTAGTAAATAGTAAGTAAAAACCTAAATAATTGATAAAATGCACATGTGTGCGTGAAATTATTAAAAATGAATCTTTATTTAGAAATAAATAACAACTTGAGAGAATGGGTTGTGCATAGAATAGATTATTGAGTCAACCAACCCTAGTCTAACTAGAAGAATACTACTAATCCATCTCTAAATAAAGTCTAGTTAGGATATACCCATTAATTAAGGGATTGGGGAACTAAGAAACAACAAAGAGGAAAAATAGGAACAGATGGGGAAATGTGAGGAAAAGTGGATTTTAAATAAAAATAAAAGAGAAATTACTTGGGAAACCTAGGGAGAATGTGACACATGTAGTGGGTGAATAGTCCTTTAACTGAATTATTAAAAAATAATGAATTGTGCATGAGGGACAAATGTCTATGAGGAATATTTCTATAAAGGAATTGGCGCAGAAGGGAAGGGGATCGAACTTCTGGGGAACACTGTTATGATGCCAAATTTTTGATTGGATTTGTTTTACTTGTGAGAGTTGGGACTCCATGATTGTGAAAAGAGTGGAAGCTCTTCCTTGTGAGGAAATATTGGAAGCTATTGTGTTATGGTTTTTGTGCTTAGACCCTTTGTGGCTCAAGGGGATAATGGGGAAGAAGAGTACCCCTAGCATTGGCTAGAAGGTACTAGTGAAGTCTCTGTGATTAGCATGCGAAGGAAAGGAAGGAGCACAAGACTTGAAGGGAATATTCATTACGTAGCTTCTATTGGTCCTCGTAATTTTATATTCTGAATTTATTTACATTACAAGTCTATAAGTATAATAGATTGATGGAGTCACTGTAGATTCTTGGAAAGTTTGAATGTCGAGTGTTACGTTTGCTTCCAAATGAATAATAGTTACTGGTTATATTTTAAATCTTTGATGTAAATTTTGGACATCTCCGAACTCTAATTGAGAGGCCTGATCCTCCTTGTACAACATGATTTTATATTGTGTATAAACTATGTTAAAAATCTGTATTTTCATCCATAATTGAAGCATATTGATTAGAGTTTTTTTGAGCTTATGTTAAAAAGTTAACAATGCATTGTGCGCTGGTAAACAAGGGAAATTGTTCCAAAATTTTATCACGAGTTTCTTGTTGAATTTAATTTAAATCCAAATCCAATTTCTTGAAGGTATCTTTGTCAAATCGTATTCTAGATCCAAACCTTGTATTATTTTTCCTGTTAATTCTTATGTCAATTTAATTTTCGTTGCATTCTGGACTCTGTCGAAATTGTTTAAACCTGAATCATTATGAGGTTCTCTGTTGATTATGTTGACAAATCTAGGTTTTTAGTAGCATGGAGTTTTTGTATATCAATATAATAAATCCATATTTTTCAGGATTGTTGGTTACCGTACGAAGGTTTTCCAGTTTTTTTATTTACTTATTACAATCCTGGGCATTAGCCCTTTTAACTTGCCAAGTTACACATGTGACCATGGGCTAGAAACTAACACTGGTCCTAAGAGAGCTATTCGGGGCTCCAGAACTCCGACGCTCCAGAGGTTTCATAAAATTAACACTCACTTCCACCTGAAGTAATTACCATCCAAATTCGGTCGTAAAACGAAGTTAACCGAAAGTTGTAGGGTAACCCCACCCTTCCACCTTCCTTCGTTAAAATTTACGAACTTAATGAAATGATTGGTGGAGATTCTCCTCAAGCGAGAACCTAAGGTGGAGTTTCACTCCGAAACTTCAGACTTCGGGGGTTTTCCCTGTTTCACAAATTTAAACTATATCACCCGGATTGTCGAACCACCAAAGGGCTCAAGATATAACGAATTACACTTTCTTTGATCAACAACTGACGTCTAATCCAGAGTTTGGAACTCCGAGAGTATTTCATCTTTTTGTAACAACTAATCCTTTTGGAACTGCGAGTATTTCACCTAATCTGGAGTTTGGAACTATCAGAGTATTTCGCATTTTCGTAACAATGATTTCAGGGATTCAATCCATGACTTCGAGCTTCGAGGCTCACTTAATGCAAACAACTAAAGTCGGTCGAAGTAGAGAAGCCTGCGGATATTAGGATTTTTCAAGTTCACATCTCATGTTTGATCGAACGGTCATGGGGATTCGACCCCTCACTGTCATATCCCTACCACTACCTTGTTCAAAGGGATTCCACTCGTTGATTTTCTCTCTTGAACCCTACACATGATTCTTCTCCTGAGTGATAGATTCTAAATTTTGAGTGCATGCTTGCAGCTCCCCTATATAAGATTTCTCTGTCCCTCATGAGCTTTGTCCTTCCAATTTTTAAGACCTTTTCCTGACCTGAGGTCTTTGTGCACACTGAATGTTGTTCTCCTGAACCTGGGATTTCAAGGACCCTCTCTACACACTTATGGAGTTGGCTCTGGACAGGTTTCACTGTGACTCCCGAAAGAGAGAGAGAGTTCAATTTCCTTATAGAACTTATTAATTCATTCTCATAATAGAACTTCACTCATTGCTTAATTTTATTCATCACTTTAACAATTAGTTTACAAGGTAAATAGTAAGCTTATTATCTCTGCTATGTGTTGAAGAAATTTTATCTCCTCCTCCTTTCCTCCTTTAATTTGTTAAGTGGATCAAACATCTATCTATTTGGTTGTACCCTGTAGGGTTGTCACCCTCATTCTAGTAGACCTAATAAGGTTGAAATTGTCATATTGATAGATTTCTTATTAAAGGTCTATGGTTTTTACTATATGTTCTGTCTAGGTATTAATGGAATAATTATGATCCTTAAATTGAATAAGATGATGAATTAATGTAATAATAAGCATTGGGCATTATGAAATGGTGATCATGTGACTATATTTTTTTGTGTTGAAGAAAACATAGCTAAGTATGTTGGTAAATATAATTGATGTTTGGATTGGAATAAAAATATGGGAATTAGATACTTCATTGTTCCTCAGAACAGTCACCGGTACTGAGACCTTAAGTGGTCAAAATCGATTGAATGAATCCTAGACTTGATCATTGATTATGTGTCTTGGAGGTCCTAACCTTGCAGGTAGATGGGACAGGTAGATATTCTTGATTGCCTTGTATGATGTTTTATTCTCTTAGAATAAATGATGGTGTGTGATGAAACTGGCTGTGGTTGATCTTGGATAATCGTGATGTTTCACTCTTGTTGTGTGTGACAATTATGGGATATGTAAGATCGTTAATACATTGGCGTTGCATCTAAATCTAGTTTTGCAATGAGATAAATGAATTAAATTGTGTATGTCTGAAGTATGTTGATATCATGTTTAACTTGTTCTAAAGATGTTTTATTAATGTATTAAGGAAAAAGAAAAAAATATCTCTTACTGTTATCAATTGGTTTTGACGTAACACAGGGTCTGTTACATTAAATTGAATAAAGATGGAGTTATTCTAGGCTTAAGAGAGACATAAGATATATTATTATTTTAAGCCTTCAAAAAAATTATTTACATATCCTAAAACACACTTTTCTCGCATTCCACTACCTATGGGATGCATTTCCTAGGTCAACAATGATATTGACAAAACCTTCATATACCCATTTCTTGGTGACATGGAAATTCTAGCATTTATTAAAATAAAATCAAACCTCTAAAGATTGACTTCCAATGCATGTTGAGACTTAATTATGGCTGACAAAAAATGTCCTCTCTAGCACTTGATATTTCTTTTAGTCCTTCTAGATTAAAATGTGGCTGACAAAATATGTCCTCTCTAGCAAGTGGGATCCAAGGTTATAGTCAATTGAGTTCAAAATATCTATCTTTAACATATATGTGTCTGTAGTTTAAGGGTTTCAGGAAGGAATTGAAAGAAAATGTACAAGGTTCAGTTTAGAGACAATGTAAGAACATAAATAGTTACAATGTAATGAGTTCAGAAGCTATGTATGCATTGGATCTATGCAAGGAATTTAAGAATTTAAGGAAGGAAATGAGAATATTATTGAAGAAATAATCAAATCGACCTGAACCTTCTAGAGTTATGGATCAATCTCTATATGGGTTTATATGGGATTCGTACCCAACAAATAAAAAAAAAAAACTTATTAACCCATTTTACAAAAAGTATCGAAAGTATTAAACTAGATATAGCAATGTAACCTATGCAGTGAAATTTTGAATTCTACATAAACATTATGTATAGAGATAATAATAATTACTAACAGAGTTGATAAAATTTGAATTGACTAGAGTTAATATTTCTTTTATCTAAAGGTAATTTAGTGATATTTTCCAATGCTTTGATTCAAGATAAACATAATTAATTTCAAATAATTAGATTATGCATTTAAAAAATATAGATGGTTGTGCGTTAACTTTTATTCCAAATTTTGCAGTATGATATAACACTTTTCCATAGAAATATTTTTCTTGGTTACAATTTACATAAATCAATTATCTAATAACATATAATGGAAATAATAAAAGGCACTCAACCATGTTTTTCTTCTACAATTTATAAGGCACATACGATATCCAATTGAAATTACATGACAATATTTACCGTAACTGTTTGATTACTAAGAGGGGGGGTGAATTAGTAATAGAGAAATTTTATCCTTTTTCACCATAAAATGCAAGTGTTATATAAATGTAGCATTATCATCCAATAGTTGCAGAGTAAATAAACAATGACCAAATGAGAAATCACACACATACACAGTACACCAGTGTTTTACGTGGAAACCCAAAGTGGGAGAAAACCACAGAATGTTTTTTCCTATATGTATTTAAGAATTACATTCATTGGAAGAACCAACTTCCTTTGTTTTCCAGCTGCAACTGGAAGGAAGCTCCAACCCCCTAGTTTCTCAGGGTACAACCTGAAGGAATCTCCAACTCCCCAATTCTTTGGCTACAACCAGAAGGAGGATAAAACCCCTTGGTTTCTCAGGCTAAAAACCTGAGAGAAGATCCATCTCCCCAATTCTCTGGCTACAGCCAGAAGGAGGCTACAACCCCCTATTTTCTCCTTATACAACTAGAAGGTGGCTACAACCACCTATCCTTTCCCCATCCAACCGCCCTGACATAGAAGTAGAATGATGGAACCACTGTCACACTATCATTGTGAGATATATTGTTGCAAACCTGTACCAATCAACATGTAATCAACCTGTAACAACCTGTACCAATAACCCGCGCCAACATGTACCATACATCAACCTGTACATCAACTTGTACCATAAATAGGTGCATCAACCATGCACCAACCTATACCTTAACCTGTACCATCACTGAGTGCATCAACCATGCACTAAATATGTACCAATCATTCATCAAATACACATCAACTATGACTCATCAAGATGTACCGACATCAACAAGTATACACCTCATGTATGTGCCAACTCATCAACTACTTGTCTCAACCATGTACCTCAACCATACACCAAGTACACATACCAATATAACCATCAAAAGTTCTCTAGCAATACATCACACGATCCATAACCAAATACCATAAACCCTTACATCAAACCATGTGCCATAACCTCACTTTTATGTAGCCTCAAGTTAAACCAACAACTTCAGCAACACATGACAACCAAAAGACCAATATCCTTATGCCAAATACCAACAACAAAATGCCAACTGTATCCTTCAACAAATCTGATATATGTGACAATATTGAACATCCAATACCATCTCAAGAGCTAAACACTACCTCACAAAACATACCTCAAACAAGATGTGCCATATCTCTCATAGATAGACCCCAACCATGATGTTTCTGCAATTCTACTACCACACTTTTTCTACTGCACTTTCTTTGTCGTAGTTTTCTTGCCCCAATTTTTCTACCGCACTTTTCTCTATCAATAATACCTGCCCAAAATAACCTTTCAAAAAATAGATATTCAATGATATTCAAGTGTGATTTTAATGAGAGACCCTTGCCTCTTATTATACTTTTATGTAGCTTCCTCAAGGGGTTTCCTTCTAACCATGTTAACTCACTTTCCTTATTTTAGGGTTAGCCCATTTATAACCACTTGTCCACTTAACTTAACCACTTTCCATAATTAGTAAGTTCTCCATTAAACTTATTATTTAAATAATTTATTTTGCATCATCTTTGACTGATAGTACACTCATCACTTCACTTTATTATTTAAATAATTTCTTCTTTGCAAACACTTTGACTACTTTGACCTTTTGTGGCTTCTAGATGACTCATGAGGGTTCTGTAACTTCACATGGCCATAACTCTCTAACCGTGAGGAGTTATGTGACGTTCCACATACCACCGAAAATGGCATGACATGTACTATCCATCTAGAATAGTTTTACCTACAAATATATCAAAAATCGTACCATTATCCATCAAACAAACTTTGGTCATGTTTTCCCAGGGGCATACCTAGGGTTCAATGCTACAACAATGCACCAACAAAACCCTAACTATCGACCCTTTCGAAAACACCTGCGAAGCAGATGAAGTCTCACCTGAGGTAGAGGCAGGGGTGGTTACAGGACTCAGGTGTCTGCAACCTTAGATGGGACATAGATTTGTGATTGTAACACTTAACATAACACTTAACAATGATATTTATCAATATTCAGTTCTTAGTGACAACACAATTAAACCCTAATCACAGTACAATGCAGTGGTCAACCAGATCTGGCATCTAGTATCACTTAGCACAAAGGAATAGATCATATCTAGCAGATTCAAGCACTAAGCACATTCATATAAATCTGATCTAACATCCATATACATCCTTAGTACAAAGAATAAACATATTTATCTATCTATATCAAAGCACTTAGCAAGTAAAGACATAAACACATCAACACATTGCATAAAGCAGAGCAACACAACATATATGTGGTTCACCCCCACCCTAGGGCTACGCC
Source organism: Picea engelmannii (assembly GCA_009831015.1). Lineage (NCBI taxonomy): Eukaryota > Viridiplantae > Streptophyta > Pinopsida > Pinales > Pinaceae > Picea > Picea engelmannii. The sequence continues at coordinate 18,388 of ML790716.1, forward strand.
CACCAAATATTTTTCTTTATTAGCTTCTTCAATAGGTTACATGCACAAAGCCTCAAAACCCTACTCCACATAGGACATGAGATCTACACAGCTCGCTAGATCCTCCTTCCCAGAGTAGATATAAGCACACAACCTTCCACAACATCTTACAATGACTTGCACTTAGCTCTGCAAGTCTCACATAGTATGCACAAAGCACTTACAATTCTTCAATCACATAGATATAACACTTATCATATTAGCCTAACATCACATAGATGCCCCTCCTTAAATTGCCTAGACATCTATTTATACTTTACAAAATAGGCCTAAACATGGGTAAACCCATGGGTTGACATCCCATACCCGTTACATAATCCCAAATCCCAAAAAGGACCCAAAAAGGGGTCGAGATCCTGCGATCTCTGCTTCGTCTTGCGCTCCTCCTTCGACAGGCTGTCGAAGTCGAAAAATAGGTCAAACTTGACCAAGGATCTCCTAAAACTTGGTCAAGGGCCAACAGGTCCATTACCCAAACCTTTGTGCTATTGAAATTTGTTACCAGACTTTCTTCAAGGGTTGACATCAATGACAACCAACCCAATTAATCAACTGAGTTTTTCTTCTAAGAGTTGATAAAATTTGAATTGACTAGAGTTCATATTTCTTTAATCTAAAGGCAATTTAGTGATATTTTCCAATGCTTTGATTCAAGATAAACATAATTAATTTTAAATAATTTGATTATGCATTTAAAAAAAATAGATGGTTGTGCATTAAATTTTATTCCAAATTTTGCAGTATGATATAACACTTTCCCATAGAAATATGTTTCTTATTTACAAGTTACATCAATAAATTATCTAATAACATATAATGAAAATAATAATGAGGCACTCAACCGAGTTTTCTTCTACAATTTATAAGGCATATACTGTATTCAATTGAAATTACATGACAATATTTACCATAACTAGATGGAATTAAATACTGAAGTCCTTTCGTAAATTGTCATAACCTTTCTTAAACTTCACCAAAATATACGTCACTTCGTCAAACTCTATGCCAACTTCACTAAAGCTTCATCAATCTTTGTTAGAGCTATGTCAACTTCACTGGATCTTTGTCAATATTTGTTGGAGCTTGTCGATCTCGGATTGACCCACTCGTTACCATCCTACCAACACTTGTGGGAACTCCTCTTCTCAAAAGTCTCCCAATCTGCAACAAGGTTGTATAAATACTAAAACAACTAGAAAAATATTGAAGTTCAATCTCACAAGCTTTGAGGTTTCCTCATCCAAAAAACACATCAATATCCAAACTCTCAATATCAATTTTCATTACTACAATAGTCCAACAATAGGGTGCAAGCCCTTCTTTCTTTCACAATACCTTCATTTTATAACAATTTAGGTTATTAACACCTATCCTACTCATGCAAAATTGGTATTTTAAAAATTATCTAAAACTGATTATTCACCATTACAAGTGTCATCTACATGCATAGGTGCACATGAAATTATTAATTTTTAAATTTAAATAATTTATTTCCCTCGCCCACCTTCCCTTGGCTTCCTACAATTTCTCCTTGGTGTTTCCTAGATTTCCTCCCAAAATTATATTTTTGTCATGTGAGAATATTTTGTATCTTAGTTATTTAATGCAATCCACTTAACTCTAGCCTACTTTTTTTTAGCTTATGATTTCAAATTGAACTAGAATTATCCCCTTAACTTTCGTAAGAGTTCTCATGAAATTAAAATTTATTATTAATTAATTAGTTAATATAAAAACATGAACATCTTTGAAATCAAGCTTAATTTCTAATTGTTTCTATTTTATTTTGAGTTTACCCAAGGTTACTAATACACATCTTATTTTAGTCTCTTACTTTTAATTTTTTATCTTTCCTAAGTGGACGAAAATAATTAATGACTTTCCTCATTTGTAAAGTCTAAGAATAATTGTTTTTCATTGTACCATGCCCTTAAATTATTTTTCACTTTTACTTTCAATTTATATTTCATAAGGAAACTAAGGGTTCCATGCATGCCATGCCCTTCAGGACTTACTTAATGTAGTCCAAGGGTTCCATGCATACATTCCCTTCAATTATTTGACCTTGAGAACTGGGAAAATTGGCACAACTATGGAGACACCGTTAACTCTTGGCGTTTCCCTTATTTAGAGACTAATAGATGATGAGAAATAAGGCTTTCACCTTATTTCACACCCATTAATTTGTACTCGTGATTGACCGAATCCATGACCTACCCTCAAATCAATGTGAAACCATTGAGCAAAAGTATCCCACACTTTTCAACTCCGACTAAGGTAGGAGTGCTAGTAGGTGGAAACAGGGATGTTGTTTCATATCTCCTAATAGTACATGGTATAGCTCTATATAACCCCCATTACCCATGTGTGTGTTGAATTTTCAAGCATGTTCCCTGTGATTGCATTAACCTAACCTATTCATCAGTATTTTTCATTATTCAATTAATTATACAAAGCATAATTACCATATAAATACTACCTCCTTACTCAATCCACAGTCCCAAAAATATCATCGATGATGCCCACAATAAACGTATCCTTATAGTTCCCCATCATACTTATGAAGCTATTAGTAGTATCTTCAATTAATACATATAACCAAGTCTCGTATAAAATCATTAGTAGAACTAATCCTTATTATTCATTTATGAGATCATTGAATAAAATTATCTATATAAGAATCTGATGAATTTAATTTTATCAATTCCACACTTTTAATATAATCAATTATAGTTAAAATTATTTCTCATCATAATTATAAGAGTCAATAGCCAGGTCGTTTGTGAACAAACGCCTTCAAAGAATACATTTTTCTTATAATAGTAATAAGGTAAAACAATGCACCACATATGCTTCCCAAACATTTTTTTAATAATTTATTCACGTATTGATGATGATTTCAGATCAAATGAAAGAAAAAAAAAGGTTATAATATCAAATGGCCAATTCTTCAAATTCCAGATCATTCCATATCATTGCAAGTTCTTCAAGTTCTCGCCCGCCATTTGTAGTAAGTCTAGATTTTATTTATAATTAATTTATTTGATTGAATTAATGTTGTGTATGCACTTACATTTGAATAATTGTTCATTGAATTTTGTAGGATCATGATTTAGGATCAATTTCATATTCAAACGATATTCAACTAGTCCAAAAATGCCACAAGATATTATCATGATAAAGATGTCAAGGGAATATGTTTGATGAAAATGAACAACTGCTTTACCCTACCATTTGTAACATGTCATCTTCTAGCAATCAACTCGGGTCAATGGTATTACACCACGATTTGGATCTCTTTTATGAAACCCCATTAGTATTTGGTTGTCAAAATGTAGAGGGTTGAAGGAGAACCCTTGATGTGTCACATTGTCCCATTATATTAATGATTTAATACCCAAAGTTAGCAGTCGAATACCTCTTACTATGGTCAATAATCCAATAGGTAATATAGAACATACACATAATAACACTTCTATATGATCCTTTTTTGAAACGTTGGAAGCTAGATCAACTATTTTTTGTCCTAAATTGACCAACCTGCCTCCTTTTGTTGAGTCAAGGGAGAGTTCTAGTGAGACAAGTATGATATATTTGTTGGAATTATTGTCAGTGATGTAAACGGATTAACAACGTCATTGATTTCATATTATGGAATTACATTACACACAACATTTTCAATAT
>ML790716.1:29827-58005 GCA_009831015.1 Picea engelmannii
TCCAATGAGCTATTACACTGAGAGGTTCCTCCAAGTAATGTGCCCAAAATGACCTCTTCAGTGAATTCCATTGACTTATAGCTCAAAATAGTCAAAATCATGGAAATCGTCTGAATGCAACGAAACCAAAGCCAACCTGTGCGGAATGGATCATAATGATGGAATATGATCATCAATGTAAGATGGACCCCACAATACCTCTCAAATACCCCTGTACTCTCTCTATCACCCATCTGGCTACTCTGGTCATCATAAATCTCTGCCCTATGATGATGTCCCAAAGTGGGGACATTACAAAAAGTTCCCAAGACACTGTGTCTGGGGTAAGGTGCAATTGTATTTCCAGGTTGCTCCACTAGTTCAAGGCGTTGTCTCTTAACTGAAAAATGGTGATCTTTGCCTTTGACTTGGACACATAGTCCCTTAAGGCAAAACACCTTGTCATGCCTTCCAACCATGCTTTCGCGCGTTCACTGGCGCGACCCCCCAGCAAACTCCGGAAGTTTGATCTTCTGTAATTCTCGCGTGATGTCTTCGGGTGGAGGTCCTCCCCCTGAATCCCTTGACACTTCTGGATTACCCGTTCCAGACGATGGGGGTTCCACTTCAGTCCCTGCCGGTTGTCGCCCCTCTAAAGTCTCGTTAATGGCTTCCAACGAGCGCAGTATAAGGGCTAGTTCAGGCGATGGTGGTAGTGGCGCTGGTGGTGTTGGCGATGCTTGTGACGATGCTCCCCTGCCTTGATTCCCTCGAGTCCTGACCATCCTATATTCTTTGACCTGCATCAACCAAAGTTGTCAGGGTGAGTTCCAGGATGTTTCAAATTCGTGCTACTCAAACTAGAAATAGGGTTAGGCGTAAGTTTTCTTTACTTGTCTGTAAACAGACATTACTCCATTAGGAGATTGGCTAGGTTAGGGTTAGGATTAAGCGTCTAAGCTTGATTTCTTCACCCCTACGAAAATAACTATTGGTTCCTTTTCCCTGTAGCTACGCTAGCCTTGCACCTTACTTGCCACTTCCTATGCTTACTCTCCTAGTGCATATGTCGCCTCCTTCCCACTTGTCCTAGTCTAAGCCCTTTTAACCTTCCTCTTACAACTTGATTAAAGTGACTTCTGACCTTGTGTTTATTAATTTACGCCGAAAGGCGTAGACCTATTGACAATGGGCACAATTAATGATCTTTTAATCTTATTTAACCTTAAACCATTATCTGATGGCTATGCATTGAAGATGTTGTTATATTCTTAGTCGTCCTCCAAAATCAATGGGTCAGATTTATTGTTCATAACTTTCTTGCATTTATCAAGGCATCCGTTAACATGTTTACTTTTTTTTTTTTAACATTTACCTAATGACATTAAAAAAAATGTTGTAAGGTTATATAATTACCACGTTTAATGATTAAATATGATTAAACCGCGACATCTAAACAATTATCCCCAACTGCCAGCCACGTTTTGGCGTTCACCAGCGCTATGTACCTTTCAGCGTTAGTGTTCTTCTTAAGACACTTTGCTTGGTGGGTGGTCTTGGGTATGACAATTAAAGTATTTATATGTGAAATTATTTGTAAAAGTCACATCGTGTGGTGCATTGGCAGGGCGGACTTTGTAAAGACTTGACCGGTGGGGAGGTCCGGGGTTCGATCCCCACAGACTCCATAAATTTTTCTTAGCCCTATATTATTAAATTATTTAAATTAAAACTCACAAGTATATATATATAATTTAAATTTACACTAGCGTATTAATACCTTTAATAAATTATAAAACTAAAATTTAATCAAAATAAAAAAAAAATGAAAATTTAATTATTCAAAAGGCGTATTAATACTTTTAAATAACTATTAAACTAAACATTAATATAAAAAAAATATAATGGAGAGAGTTTAATGTGCTTAACACTTAATGAGAAACGAGGCATTATCTGGCAGCCTTTAAGGTCAGGCTTCTGGCATGAGGCCCACGTGCCCGGCCTCCGGCTCTCAGCACCAAACACCTGTCTCTTTGACCCTACGCGTCCTTCCTCTGGCGCCTCTCGCCTCTGCCACCTCTTCACTCTGCTCTTGGCACTAGTGTTGGTCTGGTCTGGCTTGCTTGAATAGAGGAGTAGGAGGAGAGGAGAGCGAGCACACGAAGAGCCTACACAGGTTCTTCTTTTCACTTTTCTGTCATCAGATTACTCTATGTTAATGTTAGTTAGCTTCAGTGGCTCTCCAAAATAAATAAGAAGGCCCTATATGAAGCGCTTGAAAAACTGAAAGTAGAGTTGATGCTTCTGGGTTTCATATATCTTCTACTGACAGTTGGACAGAAGCCCATTTCTATGATTTGTATATCAAAAAAAAATTAGCTTATACTATGCTTCCATGTAAGAAGGAAAATGATTCTAGTGATATAAAGGTGGAAGGAGATAATGACCAAGGAGAGGAGCATAGCCGAAAATTTCTCTGGGAATCTATGTATTCTGAACAGGAGGTCCCATGGAGACACATCTTAGCTGCTGCTGAGAGTAGTGAACATTGTAGCTCCGCACATGGTAAATATCCCCTTGTCTCCCAAAGTGGCATGAATCAACTCCACATCTTCATCTTTTTGCTGGCAGTTCTCCATGTGTTATATAGTGTGTTAACTGTCTTGTTGGAAAGAGCAAAGATGAGGCATTGGAAAGAGTGGGTAAGGGTTTAGGAAAAGGTGGTGCCAAGTGCCATAGGAAAGTTCTTCGTGATAATATCCAGGGTATTAAAAAATCCATAAAGTAATCATTTATGTAGAAAGTAATCATTTAATCGATGCAGTCATCCAATTTGGTGCAGTTCTTCCGCTACTCGATATTCTCAGGATGGGAGATATGGGCGATATGCCTTAGTTGCAGTTTGAAGCATCTTGGATTTTGGCGGTGGCACATTGGCATCTCGTGGTTGTTATGGGTGTTGAAGTCCCCAGTGTGAGAGAAACACGTTCAAGCCATCATCTCGGCGTGCTCGACCTCTCGAGTCTGGGTGTCGCGCTACGTGGCGGAGTTGAAGAGGCGACTAAGGAAAACTCACAACTGGGCGGTGGCACTCAAGTCCCTCATACTCATCCACAGGCTCCTCCGGGAGGGCGATTTCATTTTACAGGACCAGCTCAACGTTGACACCTTCACCAGGGGACATTGTTACAATAGTGACCGCACGGTATAGAACCCTACTGATACACTATTTCACTGCAATGTTGTGGATTTTTAATTTTAGTAGCCTAAAATCGAGCTGACATTAACTGTGGAATATGGTGGCTTTCTGCTTATATTCGGCCTAAGAGCTGCAGACTAGTGGGTAGATTGAATTTAGCGAGGATTTTGCAATTAAATTTGGGCCAGGGTGTTTGCTTCTATTGTCGAATGGGTTTATTCCTAGTGTTTGAAGCAACAACAAGTTTTGTCGTGGAATGAGAGCTGACTGATTGTTTCACAGCTGAAGTCCGCTCCAAGCGATGGTTTTGCTCCTAAATTTGGTAATGATTGACGTTATCCTCAGCTTTGTAGCATTTCTGCATTTATAGTTATATTTGACACGGGGTTTAGCTAATTGTGGTTGAAATAATTATGTATCATGGTTTTGAATTTGATTATCAATGACTAAACCCTAAATTTTTTAACCTAGAAGCGCCCACTTGCTGAATTTGGAAGATTGTGGTGTTTTGTGAGGGAAGATTTTCTAGATTTTTTTCCTTTCATTTAATGTCACATGTTTTCACCTACAACAAGCTCCTCCATTTTCACAAAGGCCTCACACTTGGACGCGAATGACATTCTGTTTACAAAGTTCTTGGTAATTTTGACAAATTTCGTGATCTATTCCTTCTCTTTGGATGAGGTCATTACGCTGATAGACATCCTGCTAATTTTTGCAATAATGGTGTGAATTATTTTGAGTGTTTACATAAGGTCATTCCGCTTATAGCCTTTATATGGTATATTCAATTGGGTTGAACCATTTCCTTTTCTTAAAACAACTATAAATAAGTTTCAATTTGCTTCCTTTCTTTACACAGTTGATTTATCTTTTCACTTGCTAATGGTTGACCACATGTGTTTGAAGTTTAAACCTTGCATTTCGACACTTGCTAATTTGCATTTTGTTCATTAACAAATTAATTCTTTCATAAATTTATCATGGTTAGTAAATTTGCTCTAAGTAATATGAGTCGATAAAAATCTGATCTTCATAATGCTTTGATGAATGGTCTCATGTTTCAACATATGGACATTTTTAATTCCTTTTTGGACTAATTCATACAAATCTGAAATAACCTGGAATATGTCTCTATTTTTGCATTTATATTTCTTTATATTTGTTTTAAAATTTCTATGTTTGGTTTGCAGGTTAAGCGTAGCTGGAGTTAGTGCTTGGAGTTTTTGGAACTTGGCCCATAGGCCCAGATTTCAAACTAAGACGCTATAATACCATATGTAATAGCCAAATAGATTTAAACATCAATTTATTTCATAAACTAATACAGTAACTTCATAACAACATAATAATCTTCATAATAGTAACTTCAGTAACTTAAATTTAACAACGAATAATAAATTTTTATAACATATTAAAAACAATGCATAATTTAAATACCTGAGTCTGATGCTAATAACCCTCCATTTGTCCGCTTGCTGATGCACTGTGTAAACACTACCCAAAACCTAGTTCCTCCCTTCCAACTAGGCGACTTCCTAGCTCCAGGATATCATATGGATATCCTGGCCCCCGTGCCCAAAACCTCCAGCAACCCCGGTGCCTGTACTGATACAATCCCACTCCAAAAATCCACTCCTCTCTGCAAATCCAAGAGCCCCTCAAATCAATCCCCCATCTCCTGTAGCATGACCTCCCATAAACCTCCTTCCCCTCCATATTCCTCCTTCACCGACTTCCCCCTCATTTACTTCCCTACCTAACCCATTTATTACCTTATCTTATCCTTTCGTCCTTAATGCCCCTTATCCCCTTTATTTATTATTTTATCCCATATTTAATGTCTTACCCCTTTGAATTAATACCTTATCCCTCTCCGTGTACGTAACTCTTAATTTAATAAAATAATTTATTAACCCCCCTTTAATCCTTTACTTAATTAATTAATGAGTCAATTAATAATTAACTAATCCTTGACAATCATGAATAATTAATTAATAATAAATAATTAGTTAATGTTATTATAAGAAATAATTATTGTTTACCTAATCTTTTAGTACAATTAGATTATTAAATTAATTATAATTAATAATCATATACATCTATTTAAGAAGGGTTGTTACACTTATGGCGTATCTCTAAGCATGGCCCTCACAGGAAGATGCTTTGAAGAAGTCTACAAGATACCCCTAAGCATGGTTAAGGTAATCGAAGTTGAATGAGGAATATGAACATGATGGACATAGTTAATACATGAAAGACACTCATATATGGATAATTCTCATCCAAACATTTTCAGTGATATGCAAAAAACCACATGGTTCCTCACGGTTAGGGAGATATAGTCTTGTAAAGTTGGAAGTCCCGAAGAGTGGATAAGAAGCCCCTAGTTTGTTATAATTCTTGTTCAAAGGGGTAAGGTTGTTGTAATAAGAAAACCCTAGAAGCCATAAATTAAGGAGAGGATTTACCTGGCACAAGTATATAAGCACCTCAAGGAGTCATTCACAAGTACACTTACACACTCATTCATTGATTATCTATCTTGTGAACTAGTGATCTTTTGATAAGGTTGTGACGACATTTTTTTGAGGTAGTGAAGGAAGGTCAAAGGAGAAAGTCTCGAGGTTGTAGTAAACCCTAGTTTCTGAGGTATTTGTAGGTTGCACGTCAGAAGGGAATGCATTTACGGGGGTTGCAGTGAACAAAAGCACGGATATTCATAGGCTGTAGAAGAGAAGTTCGCATATCTGTGAAAAGCTAATGAAGGTTTGAGTAGATGTTGGTACCAGGTCCCTAAAGGTTTGAAGGAAGTATATAGGTTAGCATCTTACTATTTCAGGTCAGCTTTAGAGGTATTGGCATGGTTATATACTCATTTTGATGGTTACTTCTTGTTATGATATGTGCTAGAAACTTGGGCTGACCTAGGTTCCGATCTCAAAGGTTTCCAACAAAACCCTCAAACTATCGACCCTCCTAGTAAACCAAAAGGAAACACTGCACATAGAGGGCACAACACAATCTCACCCGAGATATATTTATGGGGGACTGCAATACTCAGGTTTTTGCAGTCAAGGAAGGGATTGGGACTGTCTTCTGATCCTTTTCCTCATGCATTAACATTATTATTCATTCATCTAATTTGAATATTCATTCATTACTTGAACTATGCATGCATGTTGTCATAATCAACTTAATGATTCATTATTTAACTGATAAATACATAAAAATAAAACAACCATTCATGACACATAAACACAGTGGATTTGTTGTGGTTCACCCCTTGGGGTTACATCCACAAAGATCTGCTTCTTCTTCTATTTTATTCTTCTTTCTTCAAAATATGTGTTGCATGCATTACATATCTTGGCTTACAATAAAAAAAGAGGGTAAGTACCCTCTATGAGGCAGACTAGACTACACCAAGCTCCACATCCTCTGACCTAACCCTCAAGAAATTAGGTTATTCAGACCAAAATATCTCTCCTTTACTAACTGACCAACCTCTACTAGACCTCCTAGGCCTTATCTATACTCTTCTATTGGATTATAGCCATTACATGCATGTCCAAAATCCTAACCATAACATGGCTAGGTTTGTCTGCATGCACACGATGCTTATTTTCCTCCTTTCGCATGTTGATTTTTCTTCCTCTTCTGCATGCTTCTTTTTCGTCCTCTTCTGTGCACTGCATTTCCACCACATAAGGCACGTGCTCCAAAAATAGACCGTTCTTTCCAAAAATAGGACTGTGCCCAAAAATAGGATTTTCTTTCCCAAAATAGGTCTACACCAACAGTCCCCTAACACTGACATGTGGCGCATCCCGAGCCACTCAGGTGGTGTGCGATCCCTGCACAACCTTCTCCAAATTGTGGAAATTTCTTTCTAGTTCCTCCCCTTTTTCTTTCACCTTCGTAGATTTCTCTATTAGTGCCTCGACCATATGCATTGTAATATGTTCATGCAACACTGCTGAGCTATCTGTATGGACCTTCTCCATCCTTGTTTTTTTTTCCTCTAGTTCTGCAATTATCTAAGCTACTTTCTTCTAGAGGTGCTCCAATTGGGCTTGCCTTGCTTGCTAATTTATCTACAGAGTCTTTAATTCCGTCTGTAGGTTCTTCATCTCCTGTGTGCCTTTCAACCTTTCTGTGATACTCATTGCCTTTTTTCATTGCTTCAACTCCTGCATTGCAACTTTAAGTTTTTCCTCTTGTTGGTCCAACTATTGGACCTTCTCATCTTCCTCCAGAGTAGTCCATATGTGCACAGTCCTATCAAAAGGTTCTGTGACTTCCTTGGCTTCCTTTTCCATCTCATTTTTCTGTAATGTCGCCTACTATTCCCTCTCGACAAAGAACTTAGGAGGGGTTTTCAGTGTTATCTTCTCCTCCAAATCCTCTATCTCCTTTTTGTACCCTTTGATTTTCTGCGCGATGAGCTGGATTTGTTCTTCGACATTGCTCTCAGCTTCCTACACGCTGTTCGAAATCTTTGTGAAGACTTCCTTCAATTTATTCTCAAGGTTATCCATGCACTACTTCTCTTCATGCGTCTCCATATTGAATTTCTCTACGACAAGTTATAGCACGTCCTTACCATCTCTGGTGACTTCCAGATCTGTCACATATTCCCTGGTCTATGAGTGTACTTCCTGTGTGACACTGACTTGCAATCTATACAATTCCTTCGTTGGTATTTTTTCTAAAACCAATTCTACTTGTTCCAAGTCCTTAATTGGTGTATGAGCCATGTCCTCCTAGAATTACAACATATCCATTGTAATGTGGAAACTTGGAATCGCCTATGCTATGAGTTGGATAGTTTCTTCCTCTCCCTCCACGATTCAGTCCCCTGTCTCTATCAATAATGGGATTGGTTCTTTTCCCCTATTCTATGTTTGTGTCACTTTTATCCATTCCAGGACTTGTTTAACCTCTGCCAATTCCTTCATGATTCTTTCTCTTTGGTTCTTGTCCTCCTCATATTCCTCAGTTGTGTGGTCACGAACCCTCTCTACTACCAATTTAGCATCATCCTTGGTAATTATGTATTCCGAAATAACCTTATGTTCATTGGCCTTCTTGCGAGGCCTCCCTATTTGTATGATCGGTATTTTAGGTGGCCTTGCATATTTTGGAGTTGTCTTCGTTGGGGTTTCTTGTGCCATTGTGTACCACCCTACTTATTACTCCTGCACGGGGACATTTTCCTTATTACCTGGATACCCATTCTTCTTTGGGGCATTTTCCTTCTTCTATTGCATTGGATTAAGGCCTGGTTTCTTCTGTTGTGTTGGTTTCTTCGTTGTTGCACTTCCTCCTACAGATGTATTCGATGGTCCTGCATAAATTTCATTTCCCTTGGGAATGTATTTGGTTATGACTAGAAGTTTCTAGTCATCCACCCAGTCCTTAATTGCCCATCCTATTTCTTCTGCATTGACATAGTACCGAAGTTTCATCCATTCTTCGCTTGGATATCTGTGTGCTTGGATCCAGATGTTATGTCTTGCAGCCTTGAATTTGGCTATTCCTTGGTACTGTGAGACCACTTCCAAATTTATCCTCCAACTATTGGAAATCCTCTCCTTCATGTCACTCAAGTACCTCATAAAGGTACTCACATTTCCACTCCTCTGTTTTGGGTTTGATGTACTACCTAAGGATTTTTACCATGATACACGACATTGTCCTACTCTATCACAGAAGTGTGAATATGTAGGATCCTTCCATCCGATCAAGGCTATAAAAAATATTGGCCACGAATAGTGTAACTCGATCCCTAAGTCCTGCACATCTTTCTAGTCGTCTAGGAATAGATTCAACAAATAAGGCTCCCAACTTCGCATGGTGTCATTTGAGCATTGCATTGTTGCTGCTACAAATCCCGTGGGGACATCCTCCTTGCAACATTTCCAAAGGAGTTTGCACACCATCAACTTTGTTTCCATCTTGGCGGTGGTATCACTAATCTGTTTGATGATTATGCTACGTGACCCTCTCTCTGTCCCATAATTGTTTTTCATTTCCTCAGCAGGTTCCTTCTCCTTCATTTTTTCATCCATGTACTGCATGGGATTCTCACCATTTGATGGTAGTCCTATGATGAATGAAATTAACTCAAAACCGATGGACACTAGTCTACCCATCCACAAGAATCCTCCATGGAGGATTGCTAGTAATTCTTGGCGCAACTGTTAATATCTTTCCCCCTGCTAAAATGAGGAATCTACATCAAATTAAGTATCCCTATGTTGACCAGTCCTGATATCCACTGCTTCGGCTGCAACACCAGATCTCTGAGTGGCCCTGTGCCCAATATTTCCATGTAAACTTGATGTGAAAATTATGGGAACTTGCTAGTGTCAGACACATTGTGGTATACATATCTCAATTTCTCGTCACAACCCATCAATCCTTGTGTAGCATGAAACCCTTTTGGAATGCATGGTAAGACTATAGATTCCTCAGGCCTCTTGCACAAGGATCTCAGAATGGGTTGTTTCCCTTTCCTCTGTGTTGGTGCATTGGATGGCCCAAGCTCTGGTTCTCCTTCTTCCCCACTTGACTCTAGTTATTCTATTATATCATCGATTTTCACTTCATCTTGTTGCATGGACCCTACCATGGGTTGTGACCCTGGCCTATCAGATTTCATTCTTTCGCTATCGATGCCATTCGTTTGGTGGCCTATTTCGACCTTAGATGGTTGTTGCAGGTTTCCTGTCACAAACGGGTTTTTTTCCCCCGCATGACCCTATGAGTCAATGTCCATCCCTACCATCATCAGAGCCTACCCATCCTCCTCTACAACTGTGGCATTCACTGGTTCGACTTGTTATGAAGGAATAACATTGAAATCGATGATTCCCTCCGGCTATGCATGCACTTGTTCTTCCCATGAGGGTTCCTGTGGTGACCTAGTTCTGCTTTGTGTTTTTCTTGCCACTTGGCTTGGTGCACCGGCCTTTAGTGGTATCATAATACATATATCTCCCTCCTATTACTGAAATATAGCTTCTAAACTATTCGTAATCTCCTGTTCAACGCTCATCTTCATGCTCCTTAGCTCTTCGTATGCTTAAATTCACAATGAGGGTTGTTTGGCCTGCTTTTCGGTTATATACAGGGTGTCATAAATTTCGTGAATCTTCTCGGAGATTCTTCCTTATGTGTCATAAATGTTCTAAATATTATTCGACATGCTTGGTTAAATTTCATAAATGCTCATTTCACGCCTTGTTTTCTTGATGACCAGTTTCTTCTTTTCTGACTGTTGGCTCCTTTTCCGCTGCACTATAACTTTACGGCATGTCGCACATTTTTGTTGTGAATTTTTTTGGTGCGCTATTTTTTATTTCTTCCAGTCATATCCTATGCACGATAACTTTTACTTCTTGTCTCCTTGGTTTCGGTATCTTCTACGTGCTACTTTTTCCCATTTTCTACCATTCAATCAACTTCCTCCTCTTTTTGTATTGTTCTTAGTTTTATGCTTTTTATGCCTTTTTGTAATTTTTCTTTCCTAACTGCTACTATAGTACACTATACATAGGGATTCCTTACGACGCTGCAACTAATAAGAGTTAGTAGGTCAACTGTGCCTATACAGTTTTAGTCGACTAACATTCACCATTTCTTACATTTATGTTCCTGTCAAGTCCTTTCGCTGCAAAGATTCTCCATCTGTGACATACTTCACTTCATATGGCCCTAGAAAATGTATTTAGAACTTACCAGGATGTTGAAAACATTTGTTTTGATAGAGGATAAATAGGTCTCCTTCCTTAAATATCTTCTTCTTTATGTGTCATTCATGCCAGGATTTGTCCCTTTATTTCTTCACCTCTTGGTGGAATCCTATGTTCTTCCAGTTCCATCAGTTGATTTAACCTTTCATGTACTACACCTCTTTCTGTCATATTTGTAATTTCTACAACACGTAGACTGGGTACCAAAAATTCCAATGGAACCACTACTTCTTGCCCATACACCAATCTGAATGGTGTATGTCCTGTCAACTTCTTACATGTAGTATTGTATTCCCATAATATTGTTGGTATTTTTAAATCCCAATCATCTCTATTCACATTACAAATATTTGTCAGGGAATTCTCCAAAATCTTGTTGAAATTTTCTACTGTCCCATTTTACTGAGGATGATATGGTGTACTCTTCTGGTGATAGAATTCAAATTCCTCAGTCATAGCATGTATGGTACTATTAATAAAATGGGTGCCTTGGTCACTCATAATAATCCCAAGGCATCCAAATCTTGTAATCACCTATTCAAATAAGAAGTGTGATGATGTTTCTGTGTTGAAATCCTTGACTAATGTTTCTTCTGCCCATCTGGTTAAATATTTTTTCGCAGTAATGATGTATCTTTATCCTGACCTTATTGTTGGTGGATTCATAGGTCCCAAAAATGGAACCATTTTTTGGACACCTGGGCTAACCCAGGTTCTGATCTCAAAGGTTTCCAACAAAACCCACAAACTATCGGCCCTCCTGGTAAACTAGAAGGAAATGTTGCGCTCAGAGTGCACAACATAGTCTCACCCAAGATAAATTTATGGGGGACTACAATACTCATGTGTTTTAGTTAAGGAAGGGATCGAGAATATATTTTGATCCTTTTCCTCATGCATTAACATTATTGTTCATTCATCTACTTCTAATATTCATTCATTACTCGAACTATCCATGCATGATGTCATAATCAACTTAACCATTCATTCTTTAAAAGACAAATAAAATAAAAATAGAACAATCATTCATTACACATAAACACAATATATTTACCACGATTCACCCCCTCTTGGGGTTACATCCACAAAGATATGTCTCTTATTCTCTTTTATTAATATTTCTGCAAAATCTGTGTTGCGCGCATTACATCTCTTTTCTTACAATAAAAAAGGAGGGTAAGTACCCTCTGTGAGGTGGAGTAGAACAAACCAAGCTCCATAACATGTGACCTAACCCTCAAGAACTTAACTTATTTAGACTAAACTATCTCCTCTTTACTAACTAACCAACAAAACAACGAACAACTGACCAGCCTCTACTGGACCTCCTAGGCCTTATTTATACTCTTATATTGTCTTATAGCCATTACATGCATGTCCAAAACCCTAAACCTAACATGGCTAGGTATGTATTCATGTGCACCATGCTACTTTTCCTCCTTTTACATGTTGCTTTTCCTTCCTCTTCTACATGTTGCTTTTTCGTCCTATTCTGCATACTGCTTTTTCGCCACATAAGGTGCATTCTCAAAAAATAGACCTTTCTTTCCCAAAATAGGCCTCTATCCAAAAATAGGATTTTCACTCCCAAAATAGGCCTTCGCCAACAATATGGTGTATGCTTGAGGCATACTTGGTATGATTTGATATGGTATATCTTGGTTGACTGAGGATCACTCTTATATCTAGTTCAACATATGACATGGTTCTTATAGTTCACATCTTTGAGTTGATTGTATATGGTTAAGATACATTCATGTTTTATGGTGGAATATGGATGAGGGACATGCATTGTCTCTTTGATATACTTCATTTATGATATGGTACAAATCTACAAATGGTTGATGTTATGGTATATGGTACAAGTTACACATGGTTGATTCTCTAGTTCATGATTCACTATTCATTGTTGATATATATTTTGGTTCATGATTGATGCATGAGATAGTATGTATATTGGTATACACTTGATGTATGGTATGGTATAGGTCTAGTTGGTTGATGATCAGATATAGGTTGATGTGATAGTGACAGGTTTTGAGTATCAGGTTTACAATGATAGTTTTGATAGAAGTAGAGATAGTGACAGTGAAATGGGGTGAGTTTGTGGTAGTTCGTGAGTTTCAGTGAGGATAGATGCAGACTTCCGTGAGTTGCAGTTAAGAAGGGCATAGATACTCATGTGTTGCAGTGCAGTCAGGTCACAAATCTAGAGTAAAGTTTTGAAGAAGAATTGGATCAGTGACAGTGACATAGGTTGTTAATGACAATGATAGAGGTTGGAAATGATAGTAAAAGAGGTTAGCAATGAAAATTAATTTGATTCAGTAACAATGATAGGTTGTTCACATTTGAGACTTATATTTCAGGGTGATATGATGGGGCAAGGAAAGGTGGTTGTAGCCATTTTCTGGTTGTAGCCGAAGAACCTAGGGGGTTGTAGCCTCCTTCTGGTTGGAGAAAGAGAATTAGGGAGTTGTAGCTTCCTTTAGGTTGGATCCTGAGAATAGGGGGTTGGATCCTCCTTCCATTTGTAGATGGAAAATCAGAAGTTGGTGCTTCCAATGAATGTTTTATTTTGATAAATATATAAGAAAAAAATTATGTGGTTTTCTCCCATTTGGGTTTCCATGTAAATACTATTGTATTGTATATATATTGTGATGTGATGTTGTTTATGTTTATATTATTGATGATCTATTGAATTTTAAAGATAAATTGTTAAATATTGTTGAAAAATAAACTATGGTTAAAGGAATAAATTGTTCATTATTGATTCACCCCCCTCTCAGTAATCCAACAATTTGTATCAGAGCAGGTCCTTTAGAAAGTAGTATAATCACTGAAAGGAGATCATGGAATATGCTAGGATTTGGGTACCATAGTTTAATGGTTATAACTTTTAATTTTGTAGCGTACGAATGAAAACATATGTAGAGGCACATGGATTTGATGTTTTGTGAGTAGTAGTAGATGGATACAAAGAACCAACCACCCATCGATAGATAAGGATAGAAAGAAACCAGAAGAAAATGATTCTAGAGAAAAAAATGCTATCATGAATGGTTTGACTGAATCATTATACACCAATATTATGCAGCATGAATCCGCAAAAGAAATATGGGACTAAATGAGAATATATAGGAAGGATATGCAAAGTTAAAGGAGCCAAACTTCAAACATTTAGGGTCATGTTTGAACAATTGAAGATGAAGGAGGATGAAAACATTTCCTCCTACTTTCTATGAGTTGATGAGATAATCAGTGCCATCAAATTTTTGGGAGAAGAAATAAAGTAAACAATCATTGTTCAAAAGGTACTGAGGTCTCTACCTATGAGATACGATCTGAAGATTCTAGACACCTTAAGCATGGATGATTTGCATGGGATACTCACAACTTATGATATGAGGACAAATAAGGACAATCCAGTCACTAAGGAAGTAAAATTCAAGGCATCCAAGAAGTCAACTAATAAAGACAAAGAAAATCCAAAGTCATGTTGTAGCTACAATAATGATTCAATTGAATATGAAGAGATGGCTAACTTCATCATAAGGCTAAAGAAGGGAACCGACAAATACAAAGGTAATCTTCCATTGATTTGTTTTAATTTCGATGGTGTTGGTAGTTTTTCTAATAAATGTCGTTATAAGAAAAAGAAAAAAAAAAATGAAGAAGAAGATGATCCTAAAAAAAAAATTCAAAAGGGTAGAAGAAACAAAAATAAGTTTTTCAAGAAAATTCTTTGTACCAAGGAAGACAATTCTTCGTTAGACGAAGATGAAGTTAGTGATAATGATACATAAAGGGTTCTATTCATGGAAATAGAAGACTCTGATGATGAAGGATCCGAAGAAGCATATGAAGAGGAGGAAGTTGATTACAAAGAAGAATTGTTAAGTTCCATAGAAGTAATAAAAAGAGAAAAGAAGAAAAACAAGTCACTCCAGGAAGAACTAAATAAGAAAGAAATTTATCATAATTACAACTCTAAAGAATTAGAGTATATGATTACAAAGTTGAAAGTCCGAAAAGAAGAAGACAAGAGAATAAATGAAACACTCAAAGAGAAGTTAGAAGATTCAAGAAAGAGACAAAACCATTAAACGTTTGGAGGAAGAAGTAGTCACTCTAAGTAAAGATCTCCAGAAGAAGGATATGCAGCAAAAAACACCAAGTTATTGGATAATATCATTAGTAGTCAGAGGCCTTATTATGACATATCTATACTAGGATACAACTAGACAAATACAAAGAAAGGTTCAATCTCCCAAAAAATAGAACAAGAAGAAGAATCAATAAGTTATGCAAAGATAGTCAAAGGATTCCCTAAAAAAGAAGAGTAGATGAATATTCAATAAGAAGACTACAAAGAGACTGCACCACCTAGAAGATTAAGAAGTCAATATCAACCACAGATAGAAAGAACCAAAGATGAAGAAGAATTCGGGAGAGTCTCACCATTCAAAAGAACCTCCACTCCCAGGTATCATACTGTATTTCTTGGTTCATGTTATTCATGTAATAACTTTGGACATAAGGTTGTGAATTTTAAAGAAAATATAAAAAATAGAAGCAATGATGAAGGATACACAAAATTTTTTTATCCAATAAGAACTCATGAATCTCATAATAGAAGTTACAACATATATGGATCATTGAGTAATAAGATGGAATGATCCAATTGCAACAACTTTGGACATATATCTAGAGATTGCAGACTCATTGTTCCTCCAAGGGAACCAAAGAAAAATATCAGTAGTCATAAGCAGGAACCACAAAGAATATGGATATGAAAGAAGGATCAATTCAACACTGAAGAATGGAATCATTCTTTGCAAGCTCAATACAAGAAACGTGGATGGTATGTTGACAGTGGATGCTCAAAGAATATGACTGGTGATAAAGATAGGTTCCTGACATTGAATAAGGAAAGAGATGGATCAGTTTCATTTGGAAATGACAACTCGGGAAAGAATACTGGAAAGGGTACAATCAAGCTCAGAAGTAAGGATGCCACAAAATAAAATTTTTTACTGATCAAAGACACAAAACACAATCTGTTAAGTGTAAGTCAAATGTGTGATCAAGGAAACAAACTTGTGTTTGATTCAAATAAGTGCGAGATAAGGAAAGCATAATTGAACAAGTTGGTAGCTACAACTTTAAGAACTCCAAGCAACATATATGTTCTAAATGAAATAGGAAAGGGAAGATGTTGTTTAGGGAAGGATGATGAAAGTTGGCTCTGGAACAAAAGAATGGATCACATAAATTTTGATAATATTGTCAAAGTCAACATAAAGGAATTAGTAAGAGAAATGTCTGATATCTCGAAGCGAACAAACATTCTATGCAAGAATTGTTTACAGAGAAAACAAACCAAGACAAAGTTAAATTCAATAGAGTACTCCACAATAAAGACGCTTGAAATTGTGCATACTCATCTAGTTGGACCGACTAGAAAAAAAGGATTGAAAGGTGAGAAATACTTTATGCTACTGGTTCATGATTATCCAAGAATGACTGCAATATATTTTCTTAGGAAGAAGTCAAAAGAATTTGAAAACTTCAGGATGTACAAGGAGATGGTTGAAACTGAAACAGATTCGAAAATCAAGTGTTTAAGATCAGATAACGAAGAAGAATTTACATGAAAGGAGTTTATGGACTTCTGCAGTGAGCATGGTATAAAAAGGTAGTTCTTGATATCCAAGACACCTAAACAAAATAGAGTTGTCGAAAGGAAGAACAAGACAGTACAAGAAATATATAGAACCATGTTGATGAATTCAAAATTAATAGATGTCTTTTTGGTACAAGCAGTGCATACAATAGTTCACATTCAAAACATAGGGATGCTCATAAGTAATAGTGATGTGAATCTATATGAGATACGTTAAGGAAGAACAAAAAATGTAAAACACTTCATAGTTTTCAGAAGCAAATGCTACATCAAAAGAGAAGATGGAAGAATTAGAAACTATGATTCTCGAGTTGATAAAGACATAGTGGTTGGATACTTAAGAAAAATGAAAGCATAGAAATGTGTCAATATGAGACTCAACAAAATAGTGGAAAGAATCAATGTGACAGTTGATGAGACAAATGCTTGAAAGATAAAAGAAAGTAGAAAATATTCAATGGAACAGGATCAAAAAGAAGATTTGAAAGATGAAGAAGAAGAATCAGATGAAGATGAAGAGAAGCTAGAAGCAAAGCAAGAACAACAGGATATTCAAGTACCTCCAAAGGCACCCAATAAATGAGTGAAGAAGAATCATCCATCATATCATATTATTGGAAATAAATATGCAAGAGTTGAAACTAGAAGACGAATATGTTCACCAGAACAAGAACATTTAAAGCTATTGTCTACAATTGAACCAAACTGTTTTGAAGAAGCCAACAAAGATGAAAAATGGTTCAAGGCCATGGATGAAGATTTATATCAGATAGAGAGGAATAACACATGGGAACTGTTTCCAAGACAAAAGAACAATAATTTCATCGGTACAAAGTGGGTATTCAAGAACAAATTGAATGAGGATGGACAAGTTACCAGGAACAAAGAAAGATGGGTATGCAAAGGTTAATCTAAAGTTGAAGGTATAGATTTTGAAGAGATGTTTTCCCCAGTCACCAGGATGGAAGTAATCAAAATAATACTAGCTTATGCATACTCTGAGAATATTAAAGTGTATCATATGGACGTGAAATCAACATTCCTAAACAAAGATCTAGAGGAAGAAGTCTACATTGAGAAACAAGAAGGATTTCAGTTGTCAGAAAATAAAAAATATGCATGTGGGTAGAAGAGGGATTTATATGGTCTCAAACAAGCCCCTAGAGCATGGTATTCTATAATGGACATGTATCTACATTAACAAGGATTCAGGAATGGAAATGCAAATAGAAATATCCACATAAAGGTGGATCGAGACCGTATATTGATCATTTAAGTCTATGTGGATGATATTATCTTTGGAAGTAACCATGAAAAGATGAGTCATACGTTTTCCAAAGACATGCAACACGCGTTTGATATGACTTTTCTTTGTGAGTTAATTTTCTTTTTGGGAATACAATATGTTAGAGAAATAAAGGTATCTTCATATCTCAGGAAAAGTATATCAGATAAATGTTGAAGAAGTTTGGAATGACATATTGTAAACCAGTTAGTACTCCTATGCAAACAAGTTGCAAGTTAAGTAAGCATGCTGATTCCAAGGATCCAGATCAAAGAAAATACAAATCAATGACTGGTAGCTTACTTTATGCATCAACTTCTACATCAGACATTATGTAGGAAGTTATATAGGTTGAAAGGTTTCAGGGAGAACCAAAGGAATCACATGTTTTGGCAGTAAAGAGGATACTCATATATATAAAAGTTACAAAAGAGTTTGGCTTATGGTATCCAAAAGGGAAGGATATAACTCTTGTTTCCTACATAGATGCGGTTTGGACAGGTTGCATTGATGATAAAATAAGTATAAATGGAGAAAATTTCTACTTGGGTGAGTGATTGGTATCATGTTTAAGCAAGAAACAATCATTAGTGTCTTTTTCCATAGTAGAGGCATAATACATTACAATAGTGACATGTTTTAATCAAGGTCTTTAGATGAAGCATACCTTGCAAGATATGCAAGTAAAGTATGAAGAGCCCATTTCAATACTTTGTGACAACAACGACGCCATTAGTATTTCAAGAATCCAGTGATACACTCTAAGACAAAGCACATTATGATCAAGTATCACTTCTTATGGAACAAGCTACAAAGAATAACATCAAGCTAGAGTATGTCAGGACAAAGGAGAAGATTGCATATATCTTCACCAAACTGCTTGCAAGGGAACCTTTCGATTATCTATGACAAAACCTTGGAGTAGTTTATACCCCACAATGATCCACTCAACATCAAGATTAAATGGATAGGGAAGAGAAACCAAAGTCTTGAAGAAGTTCAAGTAACAAAATTTTTGAATTCTTTTGATATATACATTAAATAATTACACGCGGAAGCACCATGAAGAGAAAAGTCTGTAGAGTTAAAAAGGTCTTGTAGATAGGGGGAGAATCCTCAGATGAGGAGTACCCATTTCCATTGATTTCAAAGGGGGAGAGATAAAGAATAAGGCATGGAGAGATATAGGAATGCAAATAGGGGGATCTTGAGAATAAGTATTATAATGCCTAAGTGTTTCCATCAATGCCAAAGGGGGATATTGTTGGACAGTTGGTTGTCATTGATGTCAAAAAATATTGGATCGATATCAACTGATGTGATGAGTGTATTTGGAGAAGTCTCCAAAGTGGTCCCCTTATGGCATAGCTCTAAGAATTGTCCTCATAGGACGATGCTTTGAAGAAGTCTACTAGAAACCCCTAAGCATGGTTAAGGTACCTGAACTTGAATGAGAAATATGGACATGATGGTTAGAGATAATACAATAAATACACTCATATATGGATAGTAATCATCAATAATTTTCCAGTGATATGTGGAATGCCACGTGGTTCCTCACGATTAGAGAGATATAATCCTGTAAAGATGGAAACCCCTAAGAGTGGACAAGAAGCCCCTAGTTTGTTATAATTCTTGGTCAAATGGGTAAGGTTATTGTAATAAGAAAAACCTAGAAGCCCTAAATTAAGGAGAGGAGTTACCTAGAACAAGTATATAAGCACCTTAAGGAGTCATTCAAAAGTACACTTACACACTCATTCATTGATTATATATCTTGTGAACTAGTGATATTTTGCTAATGTTGTGACAACATTTTTCTGAGGTAGAAAAGTAAGGTCAAAGGAGAAAGTCTTGGGGTTGCAGTAAACACTAGTTTCTAAGGTATCTGTGGGTTGTAGGTCATAAGGGCGTAGATGTACGTGGGTTGTAGTGAAGGAAATAATGATTATCCATGGGATGTAGAAGAGAAGGTTGTGTATCTATGAAAAGCTAATAAAGGTTTGAGTATATGTTGGTACCAGGTCCCTAAAGGTCTGAAGGAAGTCCATAGGTCAACATCTTATTATCTCAGGTCATATTCAGAGGTATTGGTATGGTTATATAATCGTTTTGATGGTTACTTCTTGTCATGATATGGTGTATGCTTGAGGCATACTTGGTCTAATTTGATATGGCATATCTTGGTTGAGTGAGGAGCACTCTTGTATCTAGTTCATCATATGACATGGTTCTTATAGTTCACATATTTGAGTTCATCATACATGGTTAAGGTATATTCATTTTGTAGGGTGGCATATGCATGAGGAACATGCATTGGTTCTTACTTCATTTATGATATGTTATAAATCTACATATGGTTGATGGTATGGTATATGGTACAAGTTACACATGGTTGATGCTCTAGTTCATGATTCACTATTAATTGTTGTTGTATCTTTTGGTTCATGATTAATGCATGAGATAGTATGTGTATTGGTAAACAGTTGTTGCATTGTATAGTATATGAATAGTTGGTTGATTATCAGATATAGGTTGATGTCACAGTGATAGGTTTTGAGTATCAGGTTTACAGTGACAGTTTGACAGAAGCAGAGACAATGACAATGAAACACAGTGAGTTTTTGGTAGTCCACAAGTTGCAGTGAGGATAGAAGTGGAAATCTGTGAGTTTTAGTTAAGAAGGGCATGGACACCCATGTTTTGTAGTACAGATAGGTCATAGATATGAAGGAAAGTTTTGAAGAAGAATTGGATCAGTGACAGTGAAAAAGGTTGGCAATGACAGTGACAGAGGATGATAGTGATAGTAAAAGAGGTTAACAATGACATGTTGTTCAAATTTGGCACTTATATTTTAGGGTGGAAGGATGAGGAAAGGAAAGGTGGTTGTAGCCACCTTCCGGTTGTAGCTTAAGAACCTAGGGGGTTGTAGCATACTTCTAATTAGAGCTAGAGAATCAGGGAGTTGTAGCTTCCTTCAGGTTGGAACCTGGGAATAGGGGGTTGGAGCCTCCTTCCAGTTGTAGCTGGAGGATAGGAAGTTGGTGCTTCCAATGAATTTTTTCTTTTGATAAATATATAAGAAAATCATTCTCTGGTTTTATCCCATTTGGGTTTCCACGTAAATAATGGTGCACTATGTATCTATTGTGATGTGATGTTGTTTATGTTTACACTGATAATGATCTATTGAATGTTAAAGATAAACTGCTAAGTATTGCTGCAGAATAAACTGTGGTTAAAGGAATAACATTTGCATTATCGATTCACCCCCCCTCGCAAAAATCCAACATCTACAAGTATATTAAAAAGGGGTGCATGTGAAAAAGTAAAAATTGAAATGGTGGTTTCAAACCCATGGGTTTGGGGTATTTTCCCATGGTTTGGGGTATTTTCCCATGATATTTGGGTATTTCCCCATGGTATTGAGAGTTAATTATTTAATTAAGGGACATGTACCTTGATGAAGGGTTATGAAAAAGTATAAAAAGAGAAAGAATTGAGAGAAAGTGTGTGTGTGAAAAAGGGATTAGCAAAGATTGAATTGTGAAATTAGTTTCAGGTCATCTTGGCATTCGTGTGATAACTTTGTTTCTAGGATGTTTCAGACCCTAGAATTTGGAAGAGACAAAGGATAGATATTGATGTACATATGGGACAAAATTCATATTTTGATTCACTATAATGTTGGATATATTACCTGTGGAAGTTAGGGTTCCTGAATACTCTTGAAATCGTTTTCAAACATGTAAGCTTGGCACTTTCTCTATAAAAAATTTTCTAGGATGTTTAGACCTTGAAACATTGTAGAGACATAGGAGAGAGAATGGTGTACATGTGGTGCAAATTTCATATGTTGGTTCACTATACTTTCAGAGATATACCCTGTGGAAGTTAGGGTTCTTGAATGCTCCTGAAATCAGTTTCAAATAGGTTATCTTGGAACTTTCTCTATGACTTAATTTTTGTGATGTTTCAGACCTTGAATATTTATGAAGAAAAATGATAGATATTGGTGTAACTATGGTACAAATTTCATATTATGGTATGCTATACATTTGGAGATATGCCTAGTTGAAGTTAGAGTTCCTTAATTCTCCCGAAATCAGTTTCAAACATGTAGGCTTGGAATTTTCACCATAACTTCTTTTCTGAGACTCTTCAAAATATGAAAATTTCAGAGAATAGATGATACATATAGAAGTACCTCATGTAACAATTGCATGATCATATTTGAAAAATTGGATACATGACATGCTGTACAATTGCATTCTCTGTAAGAGATTCATGTCTCTTGCTAATTTGGTTCTTAGTGTTGGGGATTGGTGTCTATGAATATTCGTAAGAATAGGTTTATGCATATCAGGATTCGTACATGGTGGTTGGTGTCTCTAGTAGGTTGGTGCATACAAATATTTTTAATAGTAGGTTGGTGCTTACAAATAATTATAAAGATAAGTTTTATGGTTTTCCCCTGAAAGGGTTTCCACATAAATATTATGTTCCATGTTATGCAATGTGATTATTTTATTATGGTTTATGAATGTTTAAAAAAGTAAAAAATTGTATTATACTAATTCAACCCCCCCTCCCCCCCCCTCTTAGTATAAGTGTGTTCTCAACAATTGGTATTAGAGTAGGTTTCTTTGGAAATATTCTAACTATTGGAATGTAGATCTCAAGAGAACATATGGTTGGTTAAGAAGGTTTCTCTACAAACAAAGATCCATTGTTTGATAGAACAACCTATGCATTATGGAGCATAAGGATGAGAACATATCTAATGGCCCTTAGGTTTGATATTCTAAAATAATTCATGACTAGTTATATATCCACAACAATTCCGACAACATATGCGGTCAGGAAGAAGCCTAGTGAACATAATGCAAAATCCATTAATGCCATCTTATGTGGTCTATCAAAATCCAAGTTTGTAAAGGTGACACATTTTGGATTGGAAAAAGAAATTTGTGACAAGATTCAAAATATTTATGAAGGAAATGACAAGGTTAAGAAGAAAAATCTCCAACTTATAGAAGATAATCTGAGGGCTTGAAAATTAAATATGAAGAGAATATTACAACCTATCTTCTTTGTGTGGATGAAATTGTCAACACCATCAGAGGACTTGGTGAAAAGGTTGAATAACCTATGATTGTACAAAAGGTGTTAAGGTCACTTCCATTAATATTTGATTCCAACGTTTCTATTGTTGAATAAATGAAGGATCTTGATTCATTAACAATGGATGTATTACATGGGATCCTCATGGCATATGAAATGAGAGCAGAGAAAGAAAATCCATCAAATAAAGAAGCAACTTTTAAATCCTTAAAAAAGACAAAGAACAGAGAGAATAAATTAAGAGATATCTTTGACAATGGATCAGATGCAATGGAAGCCCATTTTGTGAGGAAAATGAAGAAATGATCCAGAAAATATAAAGGTAAGATTCCCTTTAAATGCTTTAATTGTGGAAAAGTGGGACATTTTTCTAATAAGTTTCCATATTCAATGGATGATAGTAGTGATGATGAATAATAACATAATGTAAAGAAAGGGAGAAAACATAATCAACACAAAAAGAACCACAAACAAGAAAAAAACGAAAAGAAGAACTCTTATAAGCAAAAGAATAATCTCTACTCAAAAGGGGTCAGTGAATTATTTGAAGAAACCATTGAAAGCAATTTATATAACGATAGAGAAGAAAATCTCTTTATGGAAATTGAAAAAAAGATTGATGAAGACAAAGGTATAGAAGCAATGGACTCAAATGAAGAGGAAAATGATGAAACTAATGAGGAACTGAATCTTGAGAAGAACTCATTTGTGCCCTACGAGAAATAAAAAATCTTAGAAAAAATAATTTGAAACATAAAGAGAATCTACAAAAATATGAAGAAGACGATCATGATTCAAAAGAAAAAATGTCACAAATACTTGAAGAAATCGAAAATAATATCATCAACCTAAAGGTTCAATTAGAAGAAGAAATAAGGATGGAATAAGTGGTGAGAATCCAACTGAAGAAAAATGAAGAAAATTGAGAAGAGCTAGAATATGAAATTGTTTTGTTAATAAAGGAACTGAAGAAAACAACTATTAAGTTGAATAGAAGCTTTAAGTTTGAAAAGAGTACTAAAATATTAGATGATATCATCAATTGTCAAAGGTCTCCATTCACTAAGACTAGTTTTGGATATGATGTTGTTGTTTCCCCCCTACCTACACCCAACCTTGCTACAACCAGGGAAGTTTTATTTGTTGCAAGTGGAGTTTAGAGTGATTCTCCAGAAGAGAAACCTACTGTTGATTGTGCCAAATAGATTGATGAGTTGATTATGCCTCACATGGCATAATTTAATCATACAAATGACATTTTTGTCGATATGCCAGGTTGTTCTACTCCTGTAAGTGAACTTGACCCTAATTCTACATCCTCTTATCAACCAATGAAAAAATATATTCCCTGTCATTTTCCTCACCATAAAAAATGTAGGAATGGAAATCAGCCTTTAAGATCTTTGTAGAAGAGACATGAAATACATAATTGTAGACCAATGTTGACTACCATGATAGATTTGTTAGAAAAATAGGATTACAGAGAAATAAACTTCAACAAAGGCAGAAATAAAAAACAAAATATGAAAATTACATTAGAGACTGATCCGTAGGATCTTTTAATGACTTATGGTTGAGTTTTAATTTTGCATGCGTTAATTAACCATTTGAGAAACTTAGTGAAAGAATGAGGAAAGAAGAGGAATTATGACAGCCATATACATATATGCAGATCTGAAATGAAATAATAAATAGAAAACCATAACACGCAGATTGATAATGGAGTTCGACACAACTTTGCCTATGTCTCTGGGCCTTTTCTCTGTGGGGAAGGCTTCTTTATTTCTGTTCAAAATCTCAAAAGTACATCACTACAATGCCAAATGGCTACAATACTGATCTGGTCATGTTCTTCCAGATCTCTAGAACCATGCAAAGAAAACGGCATGCAAAACAGATGTCTGGAGCTCCCAGAAATGGTCCAACAACGTCTCCTCCTCAAAAGCTTCTCTGCCTCAAAATGGCTTTGGCTTGGCTTCTCCTCAGCATAATTCTGCTTTGAATGCCCTATATGGCCTCAAACAGGCCTGGGTTATATAGCTAGGAAGTTGGTTACTCATCTCCAACTTCCTCCCAAAAATTAGGCTCCAAAAATGCCCAATAACTCCCAAAAATGGAGTAAATACATTAAAATAGGCCTAATTACAATTAAAAACCAAAAAATCAGTTATAAACCCACTTTTAACTATATTATATGGGTGCTAGCCCCCTATCCCCGGGCGTGCGCACCTTTGGAATGGTCATATTCTTTTAATAAGGCTAAGCGCTAGCCCAAAGGGCTAAGCGCTGGCCCCAAACTGCGTTGACACCCGGTCGCATGATATATAGGCATATGGCCGTGGCTAAACCCTTGTAACCGTGCCTTAACTATCGTAACCGCCCGCGCCATTGGTTATGTGGTATGAGTTACATGTGTGATCATATGATAATATGCCGAGGGCTGGGGTTAAGCCCCGACCCTTTCCCCCCGCGGCTTTACATAGTTTTCAATTCAAATATACCCAAACACATATTCATAACAAGGTACATACGGTGGTCTATTGGCACAGTGAACTTTGTTAAGACTTATGCGGTGGGGAAGGTCCATGGTTCGAATCCCGTTAACCCACAAAATTTTACATATAAACCAATAGCCAACCATGGGGTGCCACGTGGTAGCCCACGACTGGGCCACGTGGCACCTTAACCACCAACCATAAACTGACACTTGTCAATCCCTGATTGGCCCACGTACATGCCACGTCAAACTGCCGCGTCAACTTCCATACTGTCCCATCATCCTGCCACGTCAATTGTTGACGTCACCCATGCCACGTTTCACCCTTTCAGTGGTGACATGTGTCACCTCGGGATAGGTCCAGCTGTACGCCCAAATGTCCAAAACTGCCTGACACGTGTTGTCTCCTGGAGATGCCACATGTCGCCTGTACGGAACTACCACGTCATCGTACAGACATGCCACGTCAGCATACATACATGCCACATCAGCGTCCGTACGGACTGTACAGACTACACAGTCAGCAATGTTTTTGCCTGTTTGACTTTTCGAACAAAATGCGATATCTTCTCCATACGGAGCCCGTTTGACAAAGTAAATATACCGCCTAAATTAGGAAGATGAGACGGATGCAATGGCATTGGTTTCGTCGCATTCTGAGCACTTTCATTTTTGAGCATTTTTCAAGCCCTGTCAGGCTTCTAGATCTGATTTCGGATCACACCTCCCCACAATAAGACCTTTTGGTCCCCAAAAGGTTACTGACCAGTCAACAATCTCAGGATAGGCCACTCGGCTTGCACTCTGTCTCTAAACTCTGTCCTGTGCACCTGTCTCATCAAGATCAATTGTAACACAATCATGACAACTAACAGTATATTGTTAGCCATTTGAAACCTGTTACATCTTACTGAAGCCACTATCATCCATGTAGAAAACATTGCTAATGACAGTATCAAAAGGATGAATGCAAATGAACTGATATACTTGAAGTATTTGCACGACATGAGCTTATCTTGAAGCAATTTATGATTGATTTTCCATTCAACAACCATGTCTTGTTCTTGCTTAAGATCAATTACTTCATTTGAAACAATTATTGGTTTGTTGCATGCTTGCACTGCATTTGTTAATTGTTCCCTTGTTTGAAGTGTTTTATTTGCTTTAACATGATGAGCATGCACCACATAATCATGACCTGCTTTAGTGAATTGATATTGATTCTTTGTCCTGTAGAAGATTGCCTTACGATCAAATAAGTATGGACTACCTAAAATCATTCCACATTCTCTTAACGACACAACATCACAAGTTAATTCATCAACATACTTAGATGAAATTGCAAATTTGATTGTGCACTACTTTGTTATGTGCATCTGATGATGATTGCTTATCCATTTAAGTGTGTAAGGTTTATGATGAGTTTGTGTTTTTAACCCCAATTTCTTAACCAACTCTTATGAGATTATATTAGATTGAGATCCACTGTCGATTAATGTGTCTATCTTAGTGTGTTGCATGATTACCCTTATATGAAACAAATTACTTCTACAATCAATCTCTTCACCATTCTTACCTATCATACCAACCAATGAAATCTTTGACTCATCACCTAAATCCGATCCCAAGTCTGTGGGATTTGATGTCGTTGCCACTGTTTGCATTCCCTTCTTTTCTTTGAACCACTTTGGCCTCTTCTCGGGATGCAACTGCCAACATCTGTCCTCATCATGTCCCTCTTTCTTGCAATGCTTGCAAGAGGGATTTCCTTACTTCTTTGACACTGCATTCGCATTCTTGCCATTGCCATGCCTTTTCCTCTTGTCCTCTTTCCTCGAAGATGACGATTTCCCTGACACACATGTTTTCCCTGCTTCAATATACGTAGCTTGAATAGAAACCTCATCAAGGTTAGTGGGTCCAAACATAAAAACAATGTTTCTAATATGCGCAGGCAAACCTCCTATATACTTCATAAGGGTTTCTTGTGTTTGCAAAGGAATGTCTAACATTAATGCCATTTTTCTAAATCCGTCAGTGTATTCTTGCACTGTTTGTCCTTTTCTTAGTTTTAAAGATTGCCATTCAATTATTGCTTTTTCTTTATAACCCAAAGGATAGAATTGTTTCCTAAGTGCAGAAATGAAATCCTTCCACGATGGAAATACATTACCCACATTTTGTGTTCCTTTTTGCAGCTTTCTTTGCCACCAGATAAGAGTTGTACCTGCAAGTCTCAAAGATGCCAACTTGATTTGTGTGGCCTCATCCTTGATCTGTTGCACACTGCAGTATACCTCCATCTGCCTGATCCATTTATCAAGTTTTTCTGCATTTACTTCACCATCATATATGGGCAACTCAAATTTTACATCAAGTTTTAACAATGGCATTTCATGTTTATTCTTATGAACATTATTCTTTCCACTAGATTTAGAACTTGAACTTGAAGAAGAAGGAGAAGAAGGAGGTGTTGATGGAGGTGAAGGAGGAATATATGGATGGTCCTCTTCCTCTTCACTTTTTCCCTTTGAAGAATCACCCAAAACTGGTCGCTTCCGTTCCAAGTAATCTTCGTACAAGACTTTCACCATCTCTGACATAGCAAGGAATGTTTTCCGGAACTCTTTCTCATCTTGAGA
>ML790716.1:58055-68401 GCA_009831015.1 Picea engelmannii
CCTCTTCACTTTTTCCCTTTGAAGAATCACCCAAAACTGGTCGCTTCCGTTCCAAGTAATCTTCGTACAAGACTTTCACCATCTCTGACATAGCAAGGAATGTTTTCCGGAACTCTTTCTCATCTTGAGAAATCCCTTCTTCCATTGCCATCTTCTCGCTGTGAGAAGCTCTTTTTCTCAATCCAATTAATGGATTCTCTGCAACAAGCTCGCCTTCACCATGCTGTAGTTTTTCCCTAGTTAACATGCAAAACTCAAATCCAAACATCAACTAGCTCTGATACCACTTGATCCGTAGGATTTTTTAATGACTTATGGTTGAGTTTTAATTTTGCATGTGTTAATTAACCATTTGAGAAACTTAGTGGAAGAATGAGGAAAGAAGAGGAATTATGACAGCCATATACATATATGTAGATCTGAAATGAAATAATAAACAAAAAACCATAACATGCAGATTGATAACGGAGTTCGACACAACTTTGCCTATGTCTCTGGGCCTTTTCTCTGTGGGGAAGGCTTCTTTATTTCTGTTCAAAATCTCAAAAGTACATCGTTGCAATGAAAAATGGGTACAAGAATGATCTGGTCATGTTCTTCCATATCTCTAGAACCATGCAAAGAAAACGACACGCAAAACAGACGTCTGGAGCTCCCAAAAATGGTCCGACAACATCTCCTCCTCAAAAGCTTCTCTGCCTCAAAATGGCTTTGGATTGGCTTCTCCTCAACATAATTCTTCTCTGAATGCCCTCTATGGCCTCAAACAGGCTTGGGTTATATAGCTGGGAAGTTGGTTACTCATCTCCAACTTCCTCCCAAAAATTAGGCTCCAAAAATGCCCAATAACTCCCAAAAATGGAGTAAATACATTAAAATAGGCCTAATTACAATTAAAAACCAAAAAATCAGTTATAAACCCACTTTTAACTATATTATATGGGCTCTAGCCCCCTAGCCCCGGGCACGTGCACCTTTGGAATGGTCATATGCTTTTAATAAGGCCAAGCGCTAGCCCAAAGGGCTAAGCGCTGGCCCCAAACTGTGTTGACACCCGGTCGCATGATATATAGGCATATGGTCGTGGCTAAACCCTTGTAACCGCGCCTTAACTGTCGTAACCGCCCACGCCATTGGTTATGTGGTATGAGTTACATGTGTGATCATATGATAATATTCCGAGGGCTGGGGCTAAGCCCCGGCCCTTTCCCCCCGCGGCTTTACATAGTTTTCAATTCAAATACACCCAAACACATATTCATAACAAGGTACATACGGTGGTCTATTGGCACAGCAAAATTTGTTAAGGCTTATGCAGTGGGGAAGGTCCATGGTTCGAATCCCGTTAACCCACAAAATTTTACATATAAACCAATAGCCAACCATGGGGTGCCACGTGGCAGCCCACGACTGGGCCATGTGGCACCTTAACCACCAACCATAAACTGACACTTGTCAACCACTGATTGGCCCACGTACATGCCACGTCAAACTGCCACGTCAGCTTTCGTACTGTCCCATCATCCTGCCACGTCAATTGATGATGTCACCCATGCCATGTGTCACCCTTTCAGTGGTGACACATGTCACCTCGGGATAAGTCCAACTGTACGCCCAAATGTCCAAAACTTCCTGACACGTGTCGTCTCCTAGAGCTTCCATGTGTCGCCTGTATGGAACTGCCACATCAGCTTACGAACATGCCACATCAATGTACGAACATGCCACATCAGCGTCCGTACGGACCGTACAGACTGCACAGTCAGCAATTGTTTTGCCTGTTTGACTTTTCGGACAGAATGCGATATCTTCTCCATACGGATCCCATTTGACAAAGTAAATATACCGTCGAAATCAGGAAGACGAGACAGATGCAATGGCACTGGTTTCGTTGCATTTCGAGCACTTTCATTTTTGAGCATTTTTCAAGCCCTGTCAGGCTTCTGGATCCGATTTCAGATCAGAGACACAGATATATGTGGTTCACCCAGTGTGGGCTACATACAAAAGAGAAACTTCTAGGTCCTTCCTTTATTATTATCCACAAAAAGAAGGGATACAACCTACAACATACCTATTGTAACTTCCTTTTATTTCTCTCACAATATCCTCTCTTGGAATACAATCTTCACTCGCTCTCACAACAACAATACAATTCCCTCATACATAAAAAGAGGGTTTCATTCTAGGGAAAATATCCCTAACATAAATTCTATCGCCAGATCTGCAACCTTATAATGAATGGTCTAGATTGACTATGGAATTGCAATATTTTACAAGGAAACATTTCCCAAAATTTCGCTTTGAGGATGATTCCCCTGAATATCCCGCTAGGAGGGGGTTGGGGGGGGGGGGATCCAAAATTTCTCACCACCCTCCCATGGACCCCCCTAGATAGAGACGTGAGGGGGGAAATCCCCCCACACCCCCTTGCTAGGTAATGGGGTCCACCCGTGTCTTAAACAAGACCTATGAATCATGAATATAATTAGGGTCCATAACCAACACGATTATCATTAGATTGATGGATGGTCATGGAATGATTTGACCATATGTTTTAGGAATTCATATTGTTATGTATCATCATATTTAAAATTATACAATGTTCCTCTTACTTATTTATGATTTCCTTGAAAGTATTCGACTGAGGATTGACCCAACATGATAGTCAACTAGAGTTTCAACTAAGTGCTTAAGGAGAAGCAAAGTTCAAGGGGAACATCCCTTTTCCATTGATGTAAAAGGGGGAGATTTGTATATAGGGGGATAATTATTTCCATTTTTTGGATATTTTCAAATAGGGGGGTAATTGTAGACATGGGGATAATTCTTGTTAGTCCTGGTGGACTATGTGTTTCGTTGTAGGATTGACATCAATAACAAAGTGGAATATTGTTGGAATTATTGTCATTGATTTAAAAGGATTAATGATGCAATTAAAGTCATATTATGGAATTATAAAACACACATCATTTCCAATATTGATTTATATATATAGTTATACAAGTATATTAAAAAAGGGGTGCATGTGAAAAAGTAAAAAGTGAAATGTGGTTTTGAGCCCATGGGTTTGGGGTATTTTCCCATGGTTTGGGGTATTTAACCATAATAATTGGGGTATTTTCCCATGGTATTGAGAATTTCATGAAGGTTTATGAAAAAGTATAAAAAGAGAAAGCATTGAGATAAAGTGTGTGTGTGTGTGAAAAATGGATTAACAAATATTGTGAAATCAATTTCATGTCATCTTGGCATTCATGTAATACTTTTGTTTATAGGAAGTTTCATACCCTAAAATTTGGAAACGATGGAGAAGATATTGTTTTGTACCTATGGTACAAATTTCAAATGTTGGTTCACTATAATTTCGGATATATTCCTTGTGAAAGTTAGGATATCTGAATTCTCTTGAAATTAGTTTCAAACATGTAAGTTTGGAAATTTCACTATAACTTGTTTTATGGGATGTTTTAGACATTGAATCTTTACAGAGATAGAGGAGAGATCTTGGTGTGCTTGGGGTACAAATTTAATATGATGGTTCTCTATGCTTTCAGAGATATGACCCGTGGAAGTTAGGGTTCTTGAACGCTCCTGAAATCAGTTTCAAATACGTCATATTGTCAGTTTCACTATAAGTTATTTTATGGGATGTTTCTGACGTTGAAAAATTGTAAAGATAGAGGAGATATCATGGTGTACATCTGATAAAAATTATAGATGATTTTTTAATACACTTTCAGAGATATTCCCTGTGGACGTTAGGGTTCCCAAATGCTCCTAAAATCAGTTTGAAACAAGTCAGCTTGGTATTTTCACTATAACTTGTTTTCTGGGACTCTTCAGACTGTGAAAATTTCAAAGAATAGAGGAGACATACATAAGTACCTCAAGTAACAATTTTAGAATCATATTTGAAAAATTGGATATGTGGCATGTTGTACAAGTTCATTCTTGGGAAGAGGCCCATAACAACAAGGTTTGAGAAGGTTACCATTTGGAAATTTAAATTTTGGTCAGACCTTGTAAAAGCAAAAGTAGTGAGCGGATCTAGTGAAGGAAGAATTAGTGAGTAGACCTAATGAAGGAAGAAACAACAAGAATATGTAGTGAAGGTACAAGTAGCAAGCAGAATCAATGAAGGTTTGTGCAGCTCACACAAACAGATTAGTGTCTCTTGCTAAGTTGGTGCTTAGTAGTGGGGATTGGTGTCTCCAATAGATTGGTGTCTACAAATATCTATAAGATATTGGTGTCTCTTGCTAAGTTGGTGATTAGTGGTGTGGATTGGTGTCTTGAGTATATTGGTATCTACAAAGATATGTAAGAATAAGTTGGTTCCTACCAGGATTTGTACCAATGAGGATTGGTTTCTCTAGTAGGTTAGTGCCTAAAAATATTTGTAATGGTATGTTGGTTCTTACAAATAATTATAAAGAGAAGTTTTGAGGTTTTCTCCCGAAAGGGTTTCCACATAAATCTTGTGTTCCATGCTTTGCAATGTAATTCTTTTCTTATGATTTATGAATGTTTGAAAAGGCAAAATACGTTGATGTCAGTGGTAGCATCATACAAGTATTTCCACACATGCTTGGTGTCTAGCATGCAAAAGTCATCCAAAGCCTTCTATCTTAGTAACTTTACTCTAATTAAAGGAATTAATAAAGTAAAGTGATTTTATTATTAAATTGAGTTATTTTAGGAAATGCTAAAAGTTGGCATTTAATATTAGTAATTAAACTCAATGAGGTGAAAAGTAATCTCAATCGTTAATCACTTTGGATAATAGAAATATATTATAAATCGATATTATAAAATCAATGCTAGGGTAAAGGAGAAGACATTTGACAGGAGTTGTGTTGAGAGATTCAACACAAAGAGGGTTAGATCACAAAGGACTGTGATTAAAGGAGATATCATATAGGTGCAGATAGAATTCCATATAGAAATCATATAGGTCAAGGAAAAGAGAGAAAATAGGCATTTGTAAGTGGGGTTTAGTCATGCAAATCCACATGAAAGGGTTGCTTGTACGAAGATTGTTGTACATTATATTTGTATGTGTACATGGGTGCTAGTGAAGACAACTTCATATACATGGAGGAACTTAAGGATAGGCACGTACACCTTGAAACACATGTAGATATGGGTCATACAATGGAACATACTTTACCAGGTTTATCTGTAGTTGTAATTTTCTCAGCGTGCCATTATCCCTGTTACGAGAGCCATGATTTTAGCATAATAAAATCATTCTCAACACTGGTTTTACCTATGGGATTTTTACAAGGGTATCTACTGTTACCCATGATTTTGGTCATCATGATGATGTATTGATGATGGTGTATTCAGTCTCTTCATTATAACTTTTTCCTGAGAAAAGTTACCTTCATCTCTTTCCAGAAATCACATTTTTGAGGACTATTCGCACGCTGCTAGTATATTTGCCTGCGAGAATGCATGATTCTCGCAGGCTGCCTTAAGCCAGGGTGCGAGAAGTTTGCACTGTGTTGAACTTCTAGGGTGCGAAATCTTTTTAAAGAAGGGAAAAAGATGAATTCTCGAAGCTTCTAGAAGGGAATATTCTAGAAGGATGAGATGGCATTCGAATGGTTATGCTAGTACTGGATTCCCTGATATTTTGGGATCATTCCTATCCAAGTAAATAATTCATTCTCTCCTATATATTGAGTGAATTCTCATGTAAAAGGTTAAGCAAACAAGGATAAGCAAGTCTCATTGGAGAATTGGTGAAAGATTGTGTGAAGGACTGAAGCTACAACAACTAGGAAACTCCAGCAAGTTTATCAAAGGTGGTTGATTTTCTTCATGCAAGTGAGCAAGTGTGTGTGTCGGAGCCAAGGGCCATTGAAAGAAAGTTTGCAACATCAAGGCTCAAGTTGTAATCTTTACTTTCCATTAATATGATACAGTAATATATCCCTTTCCCATAAAGTTAGTTCCACTTTATTGTATAACTCCTTGATCATATACATAGATTGACTGTTGAATAGATTGTGCTTTCTTCACTTTGGTTGGTTTGTATTGTTTTGGTCTTGACTGTACGAGAGCACTAGAGCGAAGCGAGAGCAACAAAGACCAAAGGAAGCGATCATAAGGTATGTTCTTTGTTCTTGTCTCTTACTTAATTCAATGGTTAGAATCTAGGGAAAGAGTCATGTTCTGTCTTTCTTTGTTCTAGATCCAAGTGGATCTAGGGAGATCGGTTTGTGTGCGCACTTATGGATTTATCGAATAACATCTACCCAAAAAATATTGGTTTTTATGTGTGCATGGTTTGGTTTCTAGTTTTTCTTCCATTATCTCTATTGAGTTGAATATTCCAACAGTGTATTTTTGTTTTGTGAGATGCTAAACTGATTTGCAGTAAGGAAATTGTTAGATAAAAAGATATTGTTATAGCGTCATTTGACACCATATATGATTATGATGATTCATTGGCCTCGGTTACATCCTTTTCCCTGCTTGCGAGAAAAAATCCCCCTTTTCCTCTAAAAAATACTTTAAAAACCCCATGTTACTTGTTGTACGTGAATCTCCTTAAAGTAAATCGCATATGTATTCCCCTTGCTAGTTAGCAACCCATATACATGATATTTTGGCTCAAAAAAATAATAAATACTGACATTTCAAGTGGATTAAGTGGGGAATACTCTTTTTTTGGGTTGTTAGGGGTACTTGCTGTTCTCATTTACTTTGAATATTTTTCTCTGTCTTAGACCTTTATTTAGCATTCTCTGAAGTTTTTCAATCCTTCCCGAGTCTTCCAAACCCTTCTCTCTCAAGTTTTAGAGGATTTTACAGGGTGTACACACTTCTCTTCTAGTACAGTCGCATACATATGCAACTTTCCTTGAACACAGTCGCGTACATATGCTACTTGCCAGTTAGACATTGGCATACATGTTATGGGTTGGAGTTTTTTTTATTTTTTCATATCACTCAAGGTTAGGGTTGTGTTACTATAGGGTATTCCTAGATCATGTTAGTATTTAGAGTTGCTTTTTGGTTTCATCAATTGTTTTCTTTTGTTTCAATATTATAAGAAAAGTCCAAAAATATTTTTCAAATTTCTTGTTTTTTCGAGGTTGTTTTTAGATTTTTGTGGTTTTAGGTCATGAGAAAGATTCGTCAAGTGTATACTGCATTATGAAATGTTATTAGAACTCTTTATATGGTGAATGGTAATCTATTTGCGAACTTTATTTCCTTCTACTTTCTTTTTTTTCTTGATTTACTTAAACAAAAGTGTAAGAGTGTGTGCTTGTGAGCTTTCATTCTTACCCTTTTCACTTGCATTTAAAAAGAAAATTTCATTGTATGCATGTTTTCTTCCATAATTCTCTCTTGTACTTTCTAAAAAAAAAAAATATTCCAGTTTGAATAAAAGGTTAGTTTCAAGGGTGCATATTTATCATATAAAGTGAAAAGAAAAAAAGTTGCATTTTTCATTTAACTTAGTGCATTGCGTAAGCTATTGAAAATTTCAATCAAATCATTTGTTGCATGAAAAGTGACAGATTTACATTTTCATTGCATCTAAAAGGAAACATTTATTTGAAGAAAAAGTGAATTCATATCTAGATATTACACCTCTTTGTTTTGAATAATTTATCCTGTTTCATATCAACAATATTCTTAAAGAGTAATTGTTTTTGTTTCTACAAGTGTCAATACTCATCACTGAGTTTCACGTTCATTCCTTTATTACTTAAGAAAAAACAATTAAAATGAGAATTAATAACTAAAATTAATTACTAACTTTCTTCTGGGGTTGATTAATAGCTTAGTCTAGGGCCTTGGACTAGGGTGGAGAGTAAAATCTCTAGGGCCAACCAAAATAAAACGTAGGAGTCTGTGATAGGGAAAGTCAAATCCAATTTTAGTATAAGTATAGATGGGAATCTCCTCTAACACAAGAGTAAAAAATGAGGTCACGTGAAGGAGAGTTGAGGATATATAATCCCTCCAAATTATAACTGAACTTAGTGGAAATATATTATTTGGGGGTTTCTCTAGTGCCCTTACCTCTGTGAGAGGTGGTGCTTCTGAAGCTTTGGTCTTTGCTAAATTTACCGTATGTTCAATACCGATTGTCCACTGTACCCCCCTAATATTAACTGTGAGTTGGTATCCCTATTTTATTTTCCTAGGTATCACAAAGGTGACTATGGGAGGTTTCCCATGGTACCTAAGAGAGACTTTGTATCACACTTTTCAGTATTGTTGGAGGGTGCCCCGCAAACCATGGGTATGTTCACTGCATAAGGTTGATTAGTGGAGGGTGAGTTAACCATTTATCATTCCTTTGTTCAACAATTCATGGGACTTAATAAACCCATTTCACATGATTGCTATTGCGATCTCAGGACCTAATCCACCTAATTTGGGATATCGATAGAATTGTTTGCATGGTTTGTATCTTTTAGGGATTTTTATTTTTAGTGATGTGCTCTTTTTGCATAGAGGACTTAGGTGGGTGTGTTGGCCAACATATTGAATATTTGATTTAAATTGGTTTATCAATCATCACATACATTGTGGAGATTTCAAGGTCTTTGTCTTGAATATCTTCCTATAAATGATCCACCTCCTCCTAAGAGGTGTCGATATAATCCAACCAACACTTTTGAACCAGTGATTCTAGTTGAATTTATAGAAATTAAGGATGTAGAGAAAAACTCATCTGCACTAGATGTTACTCGTATATATATTCGACAACATAGGTATTCCAATAGAGTACAAACACCTTTAGTAACAACACACACAACCAAATCAAATATCAACACACCGATATTTTGACGTGGTAAAACCCCTACGGGGAAACATCCACGACCCCAGCCAACACGGCCATTTGGAGAAATTTATTAATGCAAAAGAAAAAAATTACAGAGAGATTTTACGAGAGTTTCTCACAACCGATCATTGGAAAATGACCCTCCATGCTATTTAAATATAGATCATGGACCAATTGGGTGTTAAGACATAGATCAATGTAGTTTTTAAGATCAATGAGAATATGAACCATTGGATCACTTTCTGTCGGGAACATATCGTGGCCGTCGTATTACTAATGAATTGTAATATATCCCAAACTAAACTGCACCCCAGACATATTGAAGTATCCTTTTAGCTTCTTTCCAATCGATTTCATGGGGTGTTTTCATATACCGAGAAACAATACCAACAACAAAGGAAAGATCAGGACGAGCATGAGTCAAGTATAAGAGGCTACCAACTAACTGATGATACATAGTGGCATCAACTTTGGGAGAAGTACAAGTGGCAACAATATTGACTCCAAACTATAAGGGAGAAGGGGTTGGTTTACAATCTTCCATTTGGAAGCAATGAAGAAGGCCACAAGCACATTGGGAAAGAAAAATTCCTTCCTTGGTTTGAAAAAATTATAAGTCTGTCATTTCAAATTTCTTCTTAAGGCTGTTTTTCACATGGTTTAAAAGTTTTGGGTTACTACTAGTAAGGATAAGGTCATCAACATAAAGGACAAGGATTAAGAGATGGCTTACTACTTTCTTGGTATATATATTAGGATCAAAATGGCATCTGGAAAATCTAGTGTCAATAAGAAAGATGTCCATTTTGGCATACCAAGCTCATGGAGCTTGCTTAAGACCATAAAGAGATTTCTTAAGGTGAAAAACAAGGCTAGAGTCATTTTGGACATAGCTAGGAGGTTTTTCCATGTAAATTTATTCTTTCAAATTGTTATAGGATAAATCCGTGAGTGCAGACACAAACCGATCTCCCTAGATCCACATGGATCTAGAACAAAACAGGACAGAATAATACACTTTCCCTAGATCTAGCCTATTGAATGAACTAAGAGATAAGGAAAGTGTATTATTCTGTCCTGTTTTGTTCTAGATCCAGGTGGATCTAGGGAGATCGGTTTGTGTCCACACTCATGGATTTATCCTATAACAAAATTGGCAACTCCGCTGGGGAACATCCCTTTTGTGTTTTTGGTTTTTGAACTTTCTGTGGCCATTTTCTCTGTTTGCATTTTTCTCTTGATTTGTTAGTCTCTGAGTCCTCAGGATACCCTGAGAGACGTTCTGGGTCTATAAGCCAGATTGATTTTTATTTTCTTTTTCAAAATTTTCATT
This sequence comes from Picea engelmannii, assembly GCA_009831015.1. Classification (NCBI taxonomy): domain Eukaryota; kingdom Viridiplantae; phylum Streptophyta; class Pinopsida; order Pinales; family Pinaceae; genus Picea; species Picea engelmannii. Next base: position 68,207 of record ML790716.1, read on the forward strand.
AGTTTCAGGGATTCTCGCACTGTGTCCATTTGCAGCCTGTGAGAACCTTGACAGTTCGCACTCTGCATATACATTTCAGTGCGGATAGTTCGCATGCTGCATCAAAGTGGCCTGCGAGAACTATAGTTTCTCGCACTGTGTTCCACACTGGCTTGCGAACAGTTTTTTGAAATTTTTGAATTTAAATTTTGACTC
>ML790716.1:84409-126002 GCA_009831015.1 Picea engelmannii
ATTTGAACATAGCCACCAGACATACAATGTGGATCTATGCAACAGTACACTGAATATACTCCAACGCAACCTGGATCTATCAGAAAATATCCAGGGTCTTCATCTCCACCACTCTATAGTACGAATCTAACCATGTGAATACACGCATTGAAGTCGAACATGGTAGAAACCACTTGATTACCAGTCATTAGTGTATACTGTTAACAAGTGCGAGGGAAATCACCATTAATGTCAATGACTTCCAAGGAACTTTAGTACAATCCAACGAATGTGAATAAATGAGATGAAGTCGAACACTCAGTGGAATCTCCCGATCAGGGGTCAATAATGAAAACCCACTGTCGAAAGCAAGGAAACCTGCCATTGAGGCATGCAAGTTCCAAGGTACCAATTAGTTTCTAAGTCTAATTCCTAGATAATGAGTGGAGTCACCAATTTTGTTATAGGATAAATCCGTGAGTGCGGACACAAACCGATATCCCTAGATCCAGCTGGTATCTAGAACAAAACATGACAGAATAATACACTTTCCCTAGATCTAGTCTATTGAATGAACTGAGAGATAAGGGTTATGGACATACCTTATGAATGCTTTCCTTAGATCTCTGTTATTCCAAGCTTCGCTTCAATTCTCTCGTCCCGTCCAGATCACAACAAAACAAACCAATCGAAGTAAAAGCAGATTAATATATTCAATGACTAGTCTATACATATGATCAAGGAATTATGTAATAAAGTGACATCATCTTTATGGGAAAGGGACATATTACTGTATTGAATTAATTGAAAGAGAAACTTACAACCTGAGCCTTGATGTCATAGGTCTCCTTTCGATGGCTTCTAGCTCTGACACACACACTTGCTCATGCATGAAGAAAATCAACTACTTGTGATGACCTTGCTGTTGTCTCTAGCTGTTGTAGCATCAGTCCTCCATACAGTCTTGCACTGATTCTCTAATCAATATCTTGCTAACTTTCTGCTTGCTTAACTTAAACCTTTCCATGAGCAACCTCCTCAATATATAGGAAGAGATAGATTAGTTACTTGGATAGGGAATGATCCCAAGATATCTGGAATTCCAGTACTTGAATAACCACTCGAAAGCCAACTCACCCTTCTAGAAGGTTCGAGATATTTATCTTTTTCCCCTTTAAGATCATGTTCGCACCCTAATCATGAGTACAGTGTGAAAATTTCGCACCCCAGCTTAAGGTGGCCTGCGGGAATCAGACATTCTCGCAGGAGAATATATAAGTAGCCTGCGAACATGTTTCAAAATGTGAGTTCTGGAAGAAGACAACTGTAACTGTTCTCAGGAGAGTATTCTTAGTAAAGATCTTGATTTTCCATCATCATGATATCATCATGACATCATCATGACATCATCACAATGAACAAATTTGTGGATAACACAAATCCCCATGCATAACGAAGGAATATTTAACATCCAACTGATGGACCTCCCATTTATGTGAGGAAGCAAGGGAAAGAACAAGGTGGATGGAATTCATTTTGGTGACAGGGGAAAAGGTTTAATTGTAGTCAATTCCTTCAACTTTTGAAAATCCTTTGTAAACTAACTGAGCCTTTTGTCTTTCAACACTTCCATCTAATTCATACTTAGTTATGCAGACCCATTTAAGTTTGCCAATTTTTCTTCCTTTCAGAAGAGGTATAAGATCCCAAGTATCATTTTCCATTAAAGAACAATACTCTTCATTCATTGTTGTATCCCAATCTAGATGACCTGAAGTTTCTGCAAATGTCTCTAGACCATAAGTCTTTGAACCTTGAGCCAAAATAGAAGAGGCTCATTGGAACTGTGAATATGGATGACACTGATATGAAGGATCACCGACAAGATCACCAACTGCTTCTTGTGTTGAATAGACCAATCTAGGAAGTGGTGGTGGTGGTGTTGGTTCAGGTTCAATGGACTCAAATGGAGGAAGGTGAGTATGCAGAGGTGGATTTTCATCCTCACTGTCATCACCTAAAGAAGAAACTAGAATAGGAACATAAGAAGACATAAACATAAAAAATGGATCGTAGGCCAAAGAAGGCATAATCGTTGAATTAGCCTCGCAAGCCAAGATATTTTCATCAAATTTAACACCTCTTCTAATAATAATTTCATTACAATGTGGTTGAAGAAGTATGTAACCTTTGAAATCTTCAGAATAACCAACAAATATACACTTCTCACTTTTGGGCTACAATGCTTTCCTTTTCTCATTAGGAATGTGAGCCCATGCTATACTACCAAATACACAGACGTGACTTACATATGGTTTAATTTTAGTCCATGATTCTTCATGCGTTATATTTTTAAGATCCTTTGTGGGAGTGTGATTTACTATGTAATTTACATAGTTGATGGCTTATGTCTAATACTTTAGACTTAATCCCTTATATTGGATCATACAATTAGCCATTTATTTGAATGTGCGGTTCTTTCTCTTAGCAACACCATTTTGTTGTGGTGTATATGGAATAGTGTGTTTCATTTGGATGCCCTGTGTAGTGCAGTAACTTGTAAAATTATTGTTCAAATATTCGCCTCCATTTTCTATTCTTAACCTTTGAATTTGATGTCCAGATTGTTTTTCCACAAGGGCCTTGTAGGCCAATTTTTTTTTTTTAAATTTGCTCTTGATTTTTAAGAAGTAAACCCAAGTACGATTGGAAAAGTCTTCAATTAAAGCTAATAAATACTTGCACCCAAAAAAAGGAGAAGAAAGTGGACCACACAAGTCACTATAAACAAGATGCAAAGGGCCATAGGCGTGCTAAGAGGCATGTTTGTCAAAACTATCCTGATGATGTTTGTCGACAATACAACCGACATAAACACCATCTCTGCATGAAGAAAGAGGAAGACGAGTTACCATCTGTTGATTACGTAGTTGTTGGAGTGAGCGATAGTTTAGATGACCAAACTGCTCATGTCAAATTTTTCTCAAGTCATCGCTATGAGAAACAAAAACCAATGGAAAGGACGATGACCCAAAGTTGTCAAAATTGTATAACCTGGTAATATCATCAACAATTCTAGTTGCAAGAACATGTTGAGGATCTTTTATATCCTTGATTAAAACTTGGTGAGGTGAAAAATATACAGTTTTACCTTCACCTGAATGAGTGATTTGATATACTGATAAAAGGTTATAGGAAAGAATTGGAACACATAATATATCATTGAAATGACCATTATATACCTGAATTGTTCCAGATCCTACAACACTAAGAGATCTATCATTACCAAAAAATTGTTTCTTGGTGTTACATTCATTTATAGTAGAAAATATGGCTTTCTCCTTAGCCATATTATAATATGCTCCAAAATCAATAAGCCACTCATCAAAAGAAGAATTAGAAGTTGCATTGAAGGAGAAACCAAAAGACGAAAGTGCATGTCCACGAGAAGAAGAAGAAGTAGTAGAATCAATACTGATGTTGTGCTTCTTCATCATTTCTTCTAAAGCTACCATATTTTTGAAACATTTGGACCCATCATGAACATGCATGTAATAAAGTTAGATAAAACATTTGGTTTCATTTTTATTTGATTTAAGTCAAATCTCAGGTTTCAGTGGGTTAGGCGCTTCTTCAAAAGTGCTTCTTAGCTACCGAAAGCCTTAGCTTTCGACAACTTAAACAAAGAAATTCAGGGCTATTTTAGCCACCGAAATCGCAGGAGTGTGGGGGGAGTCAGCATGTCCTTTCACACGCCTAAACCGTCGGGATTGAGGTTTTATGATTGCAATTAGCCGCTGAAAAGACAAGAGGAAAATCATTTAGAGACTTGGAGATGATATCTACATGATATATTGAATCTTTTCAAATGGTTGTTTCATCAGATCACATGGTTACATACTTCCCATCATTACAGTCACCAACCATGATTGTTTCAAACTTAAGCCACTCTTTCACATCCCCTGTAATCAACACCACATTCTAATGCACACCTCATACTTATCATCGTTGTCACAGTCGAGCCAAAGCTTCCTAAGTCTACGTTGTGTAATTTTTCCCCAAAACCCGTTTTTTCAATTGCAAGTGTACAGGAACATTGCGATAGATAAAGAAAGGAGGTTCAACTCTGAGGAAGGAGCTGTACGACATTAGTTACTTGGAATCACACCCAGAGGTATGCCAACTTTTCAGGGACGCAGGTTGCTATAATGTTTGTAAAAAATTACAGATCTCTCACCAGCAGGTGGTAGAATATTTTGTCTTTACTTTCGATGGAAGGAAACCAATCATTGGTCAAGATGAATTCCAGGTTGATGAAGCCCTCATAGCTGAGGTGACAAAGCTTCCCAGGACTGGAGAAAACTGGTTCAAAGCCAATGTCACAAAGAATGTTGAATTCAGGTCCTACTTCAAAGCAGAACACAAGGGTTTGGTATGGAAGAAAGACATTCCCGTGTCTTTCCTTGAAGAGAAATGGCAACAGTTATTAAAATCTATTATGGTTTATATAACTTGTGAAGGTAGATATAATAGGGTGATGATTTACCATTTCAATTTCATGAATCATTTCACTGGTAGAAACCCACTCAATATTCCCTATTATCTCCATAGAAGCTTATCTAAGATGGCTCACCAGGTCAAGGCTAAGCCCAATAAAGTTGCAAGCAGGCTATCCCACCATGGTTTGATTAAAATCTTGGTTTATGAGTTGTTGCAGAGAAGAAGCAAAGAATGGAATTACTTCTTGTTCTGGAATGATTTTCAGAATGATTTACAACCAGAGGGTAAAAAGAGTCCTCATTCCAAGAAGTCTTCTACTCGCAAGAGTGGAAAGAGGAGGAGGAGAGCTATCTCTCTAGTTCCAGTTAACCAACCCTCTCCTTCTTCTAAGATTAATAAAACTAAGAAGAAACTAAACTTCAGCAATGAAACAGAGAAGGCCAAAGAACCCCCAGTGAACAAGAGAATTCTTAATCTTCCCTACATAGACTCAGAGGATGAAGAGCACTAGATTGAAACAGGGCATGAAGATTCAGTTACCATAGGGCATGAAAATTCAGTATATTTAAATGTATTCACAACAAGGTATGAACATATTCCATCACCTACACCCCAAGAAGAACAAGAACTACAAGTTGCAGATGCCTCATCTAGCAAAAAAGTGAAGCAGAGTAAATCAAAGGAAATCAAGAAGATTAAAAAGAAGTTAGCTCAACAAGAAGTGCTAGAAAGGGTAATTAAAACCAGATATGAAACCCTGTCGAAGAATTTTGCAGAAAGCAACTCATCCTTAGAAAGATTAGCACATGAAAGAATAAAGGAAAAGAAAAAGAAGGACAAGATTGTAAAAGATTACAACAACTTATGGAGAGTAGCTCAGGACTTGAAGAAAAAGGTCAGGGCTTTAAGGAAGTAAGCTATGCCTTCAAAACACCAGTCGCAAACACATGCTACTCTTGAAACCCTAATAGAGGTAGCAGTTCATTGAAATGAACAAGAGGCAACCAACAATCATATAGGATTTATAGAAGTTGAGCAAGGTCCAGAAGCCTCAGAAGGTCATCCCTAAGGCATTTCAGAGCTAATACACAAGGTATTTTGAAATATGATAATTTCACTAAGACAGAACTTTCGGTGGCTTAGGAGAACATTTCGATTGTTCATTAGCCACCGAAAGCATAGTTTTTGGTAGCTAATTGATCCAGATTTTGTCTATTCTAACTACCGAAAGCACTGACAGAGAAGAACGTTAGTATTTTTCCACAGATCTAGGTTTTTGCTCGTCCAAAAGCCTCAGGAATAGTTCCAATCGATAGACAATAATTAATGACATCCTTATCAAGAGTCTGTTTTGATTTTGAAGATGCTCTATAAGGCAGAAAGGTCAAAATTGGTTAGCTATTTTCAGGGACAAAATTGTTTTATTGTTAGTAGGTGTCATTTTCAACTTCTCTCATATCTCATAAAAATCCATCAGCCTTGGAAGGCTTACTACACCTGTCGAAGAATCTGAAGGAGATGAAGATAACCCAAGAATAGGAATTGACCTATTTTATAGGATCTTTGCCTATTTTCTTGGGACAGAAATTGACTTTATATTTTTGGTAAAATTCGATCCAGTATCCTAGGATGTTGAAATTATTTGTAAGGCTATAAAGCCAAAAATATTGGAAGAATGAAGGGTTTGACTTTGAGTTCTATACTCTACTGTTATTGTGATACAGACACTTTCTTTAATATATTCAGCTTGTAAGCTTCTTTGATTGTTATTGTCAGACTTTCTTTTCATTTCTATCCTATGCCTATGAGTTGAATTTATTTCTTTGTCTCTGTTTAAATGTCCTATGGTAACTGTCATCTTACCTTTGATTATTAAAAAAGAATCATAAGCGACCACTGCTAGTTTGTTGACCCATCATATATATGGTTTATGTCTGTTCTAGTTAATTGATTGGTTTTCTATCCATCTGATTTACAAACCTATCTGATAATAGCTCTTGAAGGCCTTGTGATGTTTGAATATAATTAGACTGTCTTGAAGATTACAATCCAGTGATTTAGACATTCATCTTGATCCAACCTCACACCCATTATTGAGTAAATAATTACAAAAATAGTTAATTTACCAGGCATCTCTAAGATACAACCTAGGAGAGTTTCCTAGAGTGATAACAAATTGGCGTTGTTGCCAGGGATGGAGATTCAAGCTCAAATTCTTTGGGAAATGACATAGATCCAACTTTGATGATAGACAAAATGTGGACACTATTTTGGTTGTAATCATCTACCTGGAAACTCCATTAGAATGAAGTGGCTCCAAGAATGGATCATACCAGAGAAAATCAAGAAAGGCCACTGGCAACGCAAGTTTTAGACCCTAAGAAGATCATCAGAAGTGGAAAATCACTACAAAGACAAACTTCCAGATATGCTAGAGAATCTAGACCAAGTATTTCAAGAAGAACTTCTTCATTTGTATCTAGAGAACCTCTTGTCGAATCCACTTCTGCTGAAACTTCTAGTTCTCAGAAAATTGTAATTGAGTAGAAAATCTTGAAGGGTGATGAGCCTTCAATTTCTTTTGATGTTATAGATCCTATTTCTAAGAATATTACTATATCCAACTTAGGAGGAGAAGTTTTAGAATTTATGCAGGAAGAGGACTCTTCCTCTTCCTTGAACTCTTCACAAACTGAGCCTAGAATTTTTTTTTTCTATACCCATACTAGTTTTCCCATTCTTGAATATATTTTACAAGACCTTTCCTCTAAGGGTGAAGAAAACTTGTCCTCGCTGCTTGGCCAGTTTTACAGAGCTTCTTATTTCCCACCTTATTCAGGAACCACATTCCAGGGTAGTCATTCTACCAATGCTTCCAGTTCATTCATCAGTGAAATAAAACCACCATTATCCATAGTCCCACCTATCCCATCTCAGTCGTCATCTATAGAAATGTCTTCCTCTGCATCAACCCCTAAGATCACCATGGATTCTCCTTTGACAAAAATGGAACATATCTTAGCCAATAGGTATGCTCCTCTTGTTTTTCCCAATCCCTTGTCAGCCATGCCAATAGGAGATTATCAAAAATACATGCCCAATTTTACTAGATCTAGATATTATACTGCTAAAGAGAACATAGAGGCTTTCTATGCATATGTTGAGAACATTAACATTTCTTAGGAAGATGTTTGGACCAGAATTTGTGTGCAAAGCTTGGATGGTCAAGCTAGGAAGTGGTTCAAGGAACTGCCAACTAATTCAGTGCAGGTATTAAGCAATTGGATGAAGTGTTTTTGAAAAATTGGGGAGAAAGAAGATACCTTTTGTATTATATGACTGAATTTGGAAATCTAAAAAGAGAAAATGGTGAATCTGTATCAGACTTCACCAAAAGATTCAATAAAATGTTTGGCAAGATCTCTGCAGATATCAAGCCAACTGACACATCAACGAAGATTACTTACTCTTCTTCCTTTGATCCAGAATTATGCTTGATCCTTAGAGAAAGAAGGTCATCCACTCACCTTAATGCAAGATGTTTCTCTTGAGGTTGAATCTAACATTGTAGCATCCCAGAAACTTAAAGGAAAGTTTGAGAGAAAGAAGTCATATGATGATCCTCCTTCTTCTTCAAATACCAAAATGGAAAAGATGGCCAAGATGTTGGACAGCTTGACCTAGGAGATGTCAAAATTGAAAATTCAGAGTCAACAACCAGCAAGAAGTAAAGATCCTAATGCCTATGCTCCAAGGAATCCTAATGTATTCCCTTACATAAGGAACAACCAGTAGGTCTAGATCCTCCAGAGAGACAAGAATGCAGTTGAATATTAAAGGATCAGGGCCCCTTTCCAAAATGTCATGTTAGAAGAAGAGAAAGAGCTATCTCATGGTGAAGTTGAAGAAGAATATGACATCAATTTCTTTGGGGATGATGTTGATTCCTCCTTCTTGACACAAATAGATTATGAGGAGGCCCTCCTGAATGAGCATATTAATGAGGCAAGCATTGAAGAATATTTTTATCAGACAGATGATCAGCCAGGTTATAATTTAAGATCTAAAAATGTTGCTTCAAATCCATTGCTTGCCGCCCCCGGAAAAAATAAAGATGTTGCTTCCAAGCAGCCTGCTGCTCCTGCAAAGCAGATCTCCACTCCCACAAAACAACAGCATAAGCAATTGCAGCCCCAAGATAAAGAACATGTGTCCCTCAAAGCTCCCTCTAATGAGGTAAGACCTTCTGACAAAATATCATATTCATTTAATTTTGAATCAGAAATTCATAAGGTAAAAATACCTATGTCATTGACTAAAATTATGAAGAATGATATATTCAAGTCTGCTATCTTGAAGTCCCTTCAAACAAAGACTCCCATAGTTGCTGATTAAGTAAACCTTCAATATGAAAATCCCACAGTGACTATAGGACCTATGGTAGAGGACCAAGATGATTCTTGTCCACCCTTCTACATATCCCTGAATATCCATGACAAGATCCTTCACAACTGCTTGCTTGACTCAAGAGTGTCACACAATCTTATGCCTAAAGCAGTGATGGATGAGCTTGGGATTGACATCACAAAACCTTACCATGATCTCTTCTCTTTCAACTCTAGGAAAGTCAGATTCCTTGGCCTCATAAAATAGCTTGTCATAAACCTTTCCCAACTACCAATGAGAAGCATGGTAATGGATGTTGTAGTGGCTGATATCCCACCCAAGTTTGGCCTCCTCTTGTCATGTTCATGGAGAAAAAAGCTAGGTGGTACCTTACATATGGATCTTTCTTATGCCACAGTACTGGTGTTTGGAGGAGAGGTAAAGATAATTTACAGAGAAAATCAGCTTGCCTACATCATTAGTGATGAGAAGAATCATGTAAACCATCCCATCTATGCATTGGACATGGACTTTGGGGCATGCATTCTACAAATAGATGATTCTCAGCCAGCTCTTTTGCAGCTCACAAAGCCTACTCATAAAAATTTTGATGGAGAGAGTACTCCCATCTGGAGCATGTTCTTTGATGGTGCCATTACCAAAGACTCAGCAGGTACTGGTGTAGTTTTGATTTCTCCTTCAAAGGAGACTATTCATTTGTATTTTAAACTTGATTTCAAGACTACTAACAATATAGCAGAGTATGAGGCTTTGTTGTTGGGTTTAAATTCCACCAAGGAGATGGGAATCAAAGGTCTAAAGGTGTTTGGAGATGCATATCTCATCATACAACAAGTGAACAGTACTTTCCAAGAAAAACATGTCAGGTTGAAAGATTATAGAGATGAGGTATGGAAACTCAGGGAATATTTTTCCATTTTTGATATTTCTTATATACCCAGAGCTATGAATCACCTAGCTGATTACCTTACTATCTCAGCCAGTATGTTCATTCCTCCTATGTTGTTATCAGACAAATCAATATGTGTGGACACTAACAGATCTCCCTAGATCCACCTAGATCTAGAACAAAACAAGACAGGACCCGACTCTTTCCCTAAGTTGTAGTCATTTAATCTACTAAAGAGAAGGAATACGTGACATACCTTGATATCGCTTCCTTAGGTATTTGTTGTTCCCACTTCATTCCGGTTCTCTTGTGATGTCAAGTCCAAGACAAATTAAACCAACAAAAGTGAATATAGCAAAGTATATTCAATGTCAACTTATGCATATGATCAAGGAGTTATTCTATAAAATAAGAATAATTTTATGGGAAAGGGACATGTCGTTGTATTGTATTAAATAAAAGCAGAAGATACAACCTGATCGCCTTGATGTCACAATCTTCCTTTCAGTGACCCTTGGTTCCAACACACACACTTTCTCTGCACTAGCATGAAGAAGATCCAATTCCTCTTGATAAACCAAATAGAGTCTTCAAGCTTCTGTCCAAGCAGGGTTCTTACATAATTCTTTCACCAATTCTTCATTCAATCTTGCTTAACCTTTTCCATGAGAAACCTTTCAATATATAGGAGAAGGAGAGATAGTTACATGGATGAGGATGATCCCACCAAATCTAAGAAGTCAGTAGAATGACAACCATATGAATGCCAACTCATTTTCTAGAAGATCCCCTTCTAGAACCTTCGTGACCTCTTCTTCTTTCCAAGATTAAAAAAAGGTTCACACCCTATATATAGAGCAGACTGTGAGAAATTCACACCCTAAATGTAGGCGGCCTGTGAGAATGAAGGATTCTCGCACCCTAGACCATAGGTAACCTGCGAACTCATCTTAAAAGTATGTTTTTGGAAGAAGACAAGAGCCACTTTTCTCAGGCAAAAAGTCCTTGTTGGGAGCCTAGATACATCACTGTTGATACATCACTAGAGTGACCAAAATCATGTGTAACAGAATGCCCCCCAAAGTAAGAGGCTGAAATCTGTGACAACTGAAATACTTTGTAGATTACGTGTGTGTGTCAGAAACCAGGAGTGCACCTAATCGGAAACCTGCAACAACCAAACATCTATAGAATGTAATACCAGTTCTGAGGTAGGCATTCCCATACTCATATCACAAATGAATGAAATCATAAATGTAGGTCATGGGCACCAATCATACACTGTGGATCCATGCCGTCAAAATGCTACATAGCCACCAGGAATACACTTTAAGATGACATAGCCACATGACATACAAAGTGGATCTATGTGTTGATACAAATCATTACTCCATAGTATCCTGGATAAAAAAGATGAGACCCGGGGTCTTCAATCCCATCACCTGGAAGTACGAATCTAACCATGTGATTACATGTGCTAAAGTTGAACACGGTAGAAACCACTTGATTACCATCCATTGATGAAAATTGTTAACAAATGCGAGGGAAATCACCATTGATGTCAATGACTCCCAAGGTACCAAAGTACAATCCGAACGAATGAGAATGAATGAACTGAAGTCGAGCACTTGGCGGAATCTCTCGATCAGGGATCAATGATGTGAAACCCCTATCGAAAGCAAAGAGACCTGCCATTAAGGCATGCAGGCTCTAAGGTACTAAATAATTTCTAAGTCTTATCCCGGATAGTGAGTTGGAGTCAATGGAACAAGCCTCATCACAGGAGGGCCTTGATGTATCCCCCATTAATGACACAAAATAAGTAACAGATTTTTAGGGTGAAATAGAGTATGAATACAAGTTGAAACAGACACTGGGAAGGCCGACATAGTAAGAATGGACAACTACAGATGGCTAACTCAATAGAGGGCTTGTGTGAACTTCTCTTGAATATATGAACGACATGACCAAGGACTTGGAAGCACCTACTCAAAGATGACCCAAGATATGACCTTGTAGCAAGTCGAATGAGAGACAAATTGATTTCCCAACCCGGATTCAAATGACGAATAGGGGGTGTCATGTTCAAGAGAAACGCTTACTATCATTGATATGAATACGAAAACACATCTCTTTCCCAAAATTTCCCCACCATTTCTAGCGAGTACCTCTTTATTTTTACACAAGATTGAGGAGGATAACATATGCTTGTTGATGTAAGCTCATCCTTTGAATGAGTCCCTCGGAGTATGTTTAACAAACCCTAGGAAGGAGTGGCTTGGTCCCATTACGAGTCTGTCGATGTTTGTTTAACGAGTCCAAGGATAGAAAACTTGGGAGTTTTTTTATGTTTTGAGAGTTTGAAAAACACTTAAAGAGAACTCTCCCAGTTCCTTTTTCGTAAGTAAGTCCGACAAGACTGAAAAAGTGATAAACTATCACCCGTCAAATGTTTTCTTCAGATACTTTAACGAGCGTGAAGAGAACAAGATTGCTCGGCAATCTTTTCATTTTTACGGAGCGTGAAAAGAGCTTAAAGGATACTCCTCTAGGGTTGTGATTTTCGTGTTACCATATGAGTACAAAAAGACGAGAAAAATTATACTCAGTTACGTTCTCATATATTTTCAAGTGCGAGAATGAACGAACATTGAGCTCGAGGTTTTTCTAAAAACCCTAAAAAGTAGTCGTACATGCGACAAAAAGAAAAAACACCCGTACTCCTTCATTTGGACATCAAAGTTGCGATATCTGCAAAAACCACACTCATAGGACTATTAGGGAATTAGGTTTTATAGACAAAATAATATAAAAAATCAACAAAAATGGTAAAAAGTGAATAAATATGGGTAAAAAGGGATTTTACCATTTCATTGTGATTTTGCCAAAAACTTTACCCAATACACCTCATTTTCCCCCAAATTTGTTTTCTCGATCGTGGGAGGCACAAGTGACCATTTGGAGAACTGTCTCTACCAACGAGGTAAGCTCTTAATCTCTCACCTTTTCCATGGTTTATTTTTAGTTTTCATTGGCAATTTTTCAGGGTTTTGGGTCCATTTTAGGGCCATAACTTGCGCCCAAGCATTCTCGTAGGCTGGCCATGCAGAACCTACGATAATATAATATTCTCACAGGTGGCCTTAAGGGAACCTGTAAGAATCTTGCATTGTGCTAAAGGGGTACCTGCGGGGGCTGAAAAATGAATTTTAAAATTGTCTATTGCTCAATAAAAATTATGCCAAGGTTTGAAATAAGTTGTTGACTCTTCTCTTATGGCTCTTGTGCAGGTATTTGACCATCACAATGCTGGAGTGGTGAGAAACAGAACATGAGGAAGAGGATTCCATTTTCTTGAATGAACCGAGCACCATCGTTGCCCTCCGAGAGTATGGGCTCTTGAAATTATTCAGGATTCCAGGCATGAGGGCCCAACAGTTCATATGTGGGACGTGGACCAACAGTGCTAGCTCGACTGGTGGCCGAGGTGGAAAACTCCCTATGAGTGAGTATTGTCGTCAGTATTATGTTCCTGAGGCAGAAAGAAGCAAGGGAAAGGTCTCTATTTGGGGGGTCCTAGACTTGACCTTGCGAACCATTTTGTTCACTATAACATGCATGTTCGGGAGCACGGATCCACACATGGCTCTCCAGAGCTACTTCCAATACGCCATAGAGTGCACAGAGCCATGAGTCTTCAACTAGTTGGATGCAGTTCTCCGTAGTATGAAGAGGAAATTGACGAAGTGCAGGAGGAGCAACTTGAAGCAATTTGGGTACGGATCACTTTTGGTGTCCTTCTTCCTCGAGAGGGTTCCATTGTTGAGACTACAGGTTGATTGGGGTTCACCGACCCCATAGGATCTGAGGATGCTGAGGTGGTATAACCTTATGGCTTGACATGTAGTAGGGCCCATCATCAAGTACAATGATTCATTTTTTGACTGGTTGCGGCCCTAGATGTTGATGATTGACGACTACGCATATGCTAGTTTGGATTTCCTAGGGGATCCGGATTTGGCCTTGCCTGAGGATGCTCAGTGGGGTGATTTAGGTAAGAAGTACACCTTTTTTTCTTTTTAAATGTTTTTGTAATTTTTATCATATGAAATGTTTTTCTGTTTATCCAAGAACTAAACAAAAATCTCTTTTTGATGGCATAGATGTGGGGCCATATCGACCTCCGAGAACATCTCCTATTCAGCGGCGAGGAGAGGCAGCTTCAGTGGCGAGATGGGATGCCAAAGACTATGAGTCAGTGGAGCATAACTTGGAGGGGTTGACTGTTGGAATCATGGATATGGCTATTGGGGAGATCCCTAGACGTTGCCAGCGCCATATTGTGGGGGTGTCCGAGTCTATCAGTCGACTACTTCGTAGGGTGGCCTGAGCAGTTGTGTGTTATCATGAGCGTCATCCATGACGCTATTTTGTAGATGCCATGGGCTTTGTATTTTTGAGATTTTTGTCCTTGGACAGAAACTTTTTGTAAAAACTTTTGATCATTATATACATATATATGGATTCTACCGGCTTATCTTGTGTTGTGTTATAAATGTAATGTGTGATTGGTTTATAAATGGCCCAAATGCTTGTCTATCACATAATTAGCTAATGCATCAATCAATGTATTTAGACATATAGGAATGTGTTGATACTCAATATAATCAAAATAACGTTCCAAGAGGCGAATTCGTAAATATACCTGTAATAAAGTAGGACTTCAAATAGCATAGACATTACTTAGCTACAATACTACTAGTTGCGAATCGATTTGTATAACGAGGTGGCGGATGCCAAGCGAAATAACATCAATCAACAATTTGACGATGACACTATATTCTACAATATTATTGGTCTCACGGCCCACACACACACCTCGTAGACTGATGAGTTCGTTTGTAGGTGCGTAAATTGCCCATGCAACATAAGAAAGATTATGAGTACTACGGCTAGCTCCATCGGTGAAGCCAATGTGGGGTAGAGAAGACTCTGACATCTGGAAACCAAGCACAACGTAACATAAGAGGTTGAGGGCAGAGACCAGATAACGAAAAAGAATACTACAGTAACACACAAAGAGTATGATACAATAAAATACAAGCACTCATGCACATGTGATCTTAGGCATAGTACATCTTTAAGTACAACCCATTTTTGGGTTCACTTAAGGGGATACCATCATAGTCTACTAGCTCGTAAGCTCCTTTCTTCAAAACTCATCTGACGATATAAGGACCTCGCCACATAGCTTCAAATTTTCTAGCTCCTAGCATATCTTGTTCATACAGAAGAACCAGATCACCTTCGGAGAAAATGCGTGGCCTGACATGTTTTCCATATTGGGCTTTGATGTGTTTCTTCTGGGCTTCTATAACTAGAGTGGCATCGTGATGGGTTTCGTCTAATTTCATAAGATACAATAGACGTTCTTCTTTGGCAGAAGTATTTGGGAGAATTTTGACGGCTAGTTTTAGGGAGGGTATCTCACATTCAATTGGCAGGATGGCTTCTAGACCATAAACTAACTGGAATGGTGTAAACCCCGTAGTAGACTTAACGGATGTCCGGTAAGCCCACAATGCTGAAAACAACATCGTGTTCCAACTTGTTTTGTGAATCCCTATCATTTGTCGAAGCATGGTAATGAGGACCTTGTTTATTACTTCAACTTGGTTGTTGTCTTCTGGGTAATAGGGTGTTGAGTTTTCATGGTGAAGACCCAAATTTTCAGTGAGTTCGGACATCATGAAGTTTCTAAAGTGGCTACCGTGATCAGTAACGATAGCCTGAGGAACACCAAAATGAGCTATGATGTGATTGAATATGAATAGTGTTACAGTCTTTCCAGTATTGTTGAATGTTGGCATCGCCTCGACCCATTTCGTAAAATAATCTATGGCTACAATAATGTATCCATGCCTCCTGGCCGAGTGAGGGTGACATGTCATGAAATCGATACCCCATTTCGCAAAAGAACCAACAAAGACCACAGGGTGTAGAGGAGCGGGGTGTGATCGTATTTTATTGTTGTAAGTATTGAAAGCATGGTATTTTTGGATGACAATTATACAATCATTGAATAAAGAGGGCCAAAAATACCCTACTCATAAGATCTTCTGGGCAGTAGCATACCCAGACATGTGACCAACACAAGCTCCATAATGGCAGTCATTTAGGGCTTTCTCAGCTTCGTCAAACATGAGGCAGTGTCGAAAAATAGAGTCAATCCCATGACGATAAAGAGTATCACCGAGGATAATATACTGACGGGCTTGGTAGCGTATATGAAGGCGGTCAATGCTAGACAAATCGGGACGAAAAGTCTAGGTCTGGAGATATATGATGATATCTCTGTACCAAAGGTCATCAGAACTAATCAAGAAAAGGGATTCATCAGGTAATGAATCGACTGCTACATTTTCCATCTCAGAGTAGGGAAGGTCGCATATCAACTCAGAAAACACCAAGGATTTCTTGGACTTAGCATATTCGAATTCTAAGTCAAACTCTTGGAGTATTACGTTCCATTTGGAGTATTTCCCCCCTAGCAATTGGAGTGTAAGAATGTGCTACATAGGGTTGCAGGTAGAAATTACCATAGTCTTGCGAGAAAGGATATAGTGCTGGAAACATTGGACAGCTTGGACGGCTGTCAAGGCCATCTTTTCAACATGTAAATACTTGGTTTCTGTAGTTGTGAGGCTCCGACTCAAGTAATAAATGACATGTTCGTCATGAGAATCATCCACCTGGACGAGAACCATAGCGATGGTATAGTCCGAGGATGTGAGGTAAAGGAAATAGTCATGACCGTAATCAAGTGGGGAGAGTAGTGGGGTATGTGTCAAAGACAGTTTCAAGGCTTCAAAAGATTTGTTGGCAGTGGTGTCCCATATGAAATCAGAACCTTTCTTGAGAAGTCACGTAAATCCAAGGGTTACCTCAGCATATTTTGGGATGAAACGACGAAGAAAGTTTGCCTTCCCTTGCAAAATTTGTAACTGGCGAAGTGAGGAAGGAGGAGGGAGATTGAGAATCACCTCAACCTTCAAAGGATCTACCCTGATCCCTTGACGTGAAACAATAAAGCCTACAAGTCGGTCAGATTCTATGCAGAAAACACATTTGTGGGGATTCAAGCATTTATGGTAAAATCGACATCGAAGGAAAATGGAACGGAGGTGTATTGGATGATCTACACGGTGCATGGAATGAGTGGGTAAGTCATTGAGATATGGCTGCACAATGTGCTTTATTTCATGAAAGGCGTAAGACATAGCACGTTGAAAATTTGCACCGACATTCTTTAAATCGAATGGGAGTTTTCGATAGGCGAAAGTTACCCAAGGACAAATAAAAGAGGTCTTGTGTTGGTCCAATGGTACGATATTGATTTGATTATATCCAGAGAAACCATCCATCAAAGAGAATATTTCACTTTTGGCGTAATCGTCGACGATCTGGTCAACGAAGGGGGTAGGAAAGTTGTATTTAGGACAAGCTTTGTTAATGTCCCTATAATCAACGCACACGTGGATTATTCCTTGTTTCTTGTCAATGGGAACAAGATTGGAAACCCAGTCAGTTAGAGCCACCGGGTAAATGAAGCCAACCTTAAGAAGTTTCTCAACTTCAAGTTTGATAACAACCGCTTTATGTGGGTGGACCGGATGAATTCGTTTCTAGACGGGTTTAGCGTCCGGGTATGTCTTAATCTCATGTATCACAATGTCAGAGTCAATACCCAACATTTCTTCATAGCTCTAGGTCAAGATGTCACAAAATTATTGGAACAGAGGCTTATAGGTGATCAATTCATCATGGGAACACGAAGCTCCGATATGCACATTTTCAACAATTCCAGGTTTTATGGATATGTCAAGGGGGATGGTGGGTGAGATATTACTTAAGTTCCCTTCGTAGAACAGATCATGTGGAGACTCAGGAATGGTAGAAATGATGACAATGGTCGACGGGGTCGAGATCCGTTGGTAACCCTCGATGGTGTGTTGTTCCAGGAAGAGAATGGAGCGATGATGTCCATCATCCCAAGGGGTGTCTTCCATGGACATAACAAATATAATCATCTCATCCATGGGAAAAATGACAAGGAATGGATCTGGATATAAATCACCAACAGAGGGGGTCGAAAGGGTTGTCGATTGAATGGCTTGATAAGTGGATTCAACTGGAGTTAGTGGCATTTCATCTCCATATCGAAGATGATCATCTGGGTTGGGTACCATCCATGGATCGTAAGACGCAGGGGTTCCATGAACGGAAGTGGAGATCATGTTGATCGAGGAGACAAACAGATGTGGAACATCAGGTGGTGTGATGGGGAAAGTTCCCATCAATGAGGAATCTTTAAGAAGACCCATACCGACGTTCTCGTATCTGAGGTTTTTTTTTTCAATGAACAGTATGTTGTCGGTACGTGTATCGGAGTGGAAGAAGGCCAATTGGTCGACAGTCACTACTTTTCCTTGATGTGAGAAATGCACGACATGAAAAAGAGTTGACACAACTACATGCATGGAATCAATCCAGCTACGACCAAGTAGAAGGTTGTAATCGAGAGGAGCGTCAAATACCTCCACTTCAACTTGGACTGTTTTTCCTTCTAACGTAATAGGAAATGAAGGGAGGACATCATAAGGCTTAAAACGAGATCCATTTAAGGCTTTAAGTGTGTTGTGGAATTCAGTCAAAGGAGGAGAGCCGATGGCTTTCCAGCAGGTAATAGACATGACACAAGTCGAGTCACCCTCATCAATTACCATTCTACAAATGTTTTTTTCGGAGACAACAACTTGTATTTGGAATGCGAGTTGAGGGGGTAACCTTGGAATGTTATCGTCCAAGTAAAAAATTATTAAATTTGTATCCATGGGGTCGATTCCACAAATAGATTTCAACAGTGCCTTCCATTGTATAGAACAACTCTGAAGGACTTTGAGGTCTGACATCACGGACGATGCTTGGGCCAGATCTTCGACAATGTTGTAGTTCTGGGAAGCACGTGCATGAGGATTGAAAGCCAATTTTCAAACAACACCCTTTGGAAGAGGGCGAAGAACTGTATCTAGGTTCAATCGTTCGAGATGAAGAGGACCATTAGTAGGTGGAGTCATGGGAGATTGTTGGACCAACGAAGGAGGTATCGCATCAACCTTCTCTTTGGAGGAAGAATAATCTTTGGCTCGAGTGGTAAGTGTGACATCATTCTTGGAATTGCCAGTACACATTAAGACATAGGATGTATTGGAGGGGGAAGGTTGGTCATGAATGACCAATTGGGCTTGTTGTTGATATGGGAGGGGTTGTGACAAAAGGACCAGAGTGGGGGTTTTCGTGGTCCCTTGAAGGAACTTAGTAACCTCGACTCATCATGGACAATCCTTAGTGTAGTGATCATCACTGCAGATAAGACAAGGGTATCTGGGTTTGCACTTATCCCTATCATCAATAGGTGGTGTTTTAGTTTTCTCAGTTTGAAAAATATTTTTTCCCTCCTTATTCTTACCCTCTTCTTTTCTAGATTTGTTTTTGCTGACAGGGGTAGATTGAACAGAATTTACCTCATAAGTCTTGCCGGTGGGAGGGGTAGGAGACAGAGCATTTTGAGCATTAGAATAAATGGGTTTGGGGTTGTTGCTAGAGGTTTGGATGGAATGAGGTTGGGCATGGAAAGTGCCAATCACACTGTCGGCTACATGGGAAGCAGCAAGGGTAGTTAAGGTAGCAGAAGTAGAAGGATGAGGCGCATCAGGGAGTACGTCGTAAAGAGTACCCGTTTGTGAGTAAACAAGGTCTAGGTATTGGGCACGACTGATTTCCTGCTCTTCAGTGACCACTCCACCTATAGAAATGTCACGACCGATGTTGTTCATGAATGATTTCAAGAACCACTCTGCCAACAATTGATTGGGAAGTTCAAGTTTGATGAGACATCGTCTCCATCACCACTCATGAATGTGATCAGAAATATGAGTGGCCTTAGTTTGTTTGAAAGAACTCAAAATCTCGGTTCCCGTTTCGTAGAGAATTTGTAATTGGTAGTGGGTGAGGAAATCCATAGCAAGGGTGTTGAAGTCGGTGAAGAAGCCTCGTGGTAATTCTATATACCACTTCGCGGTGGAACCTATGAGGGTTCGCTGAAAAAGGCGTAAACAAATAGAGTCATCCATCAAGGAGTTGGATGAGCACCAGAGGTGAAAAGTCATTACATGATTGTTCGGGTCCTCTCCTGGATTACCATCGAATTTAGGTATATCGGATGGTAGTTTGGCCGGAGTGGTGGGCCATTAAGGAGAGTGATGGATAGGATCATTTAAAATTATCGACAGATCTAAGAGGTCTAGGGTGGCTAAGAAAGGTAATTGTCAATTCACATCTGGGTACTGGTGACTTTGGGGGGGAACTCCCATCGGTAAACCAGTGGGACCATAAACAGTTTGCATGTAATGCGAAGATCCAGGAAGATTCGATTGTTGGTGTGGAAGAAAGTAATTCATAGGGTTGTACCCTTCAACAGGGGCATGGGGTGGAGCATTCGAGCCCCAAATAGGATTAGACATACCTAGATAGGGTTGGCCTATACTAGGGGGTATGACAGGGCTAGCATGAGGTGGTTTCCCCCCAGTAGAGTGAGAATTATGTTGTATAAGATGATTCCAATACTGGTCCAAGGATGGAGGTATGTTTTGTCCATAGGGTGGGTTTGGTGGGGGTTTTCCCCCAATCGTGGGTTGCATCCTGGTTGGGATTTGTACTGCAAAAGGGGGTTGAGTTTGGCCTCCTTGGTGAAATTGTCCACCAACAGGAATCTGGTAATTCGGTGTGAACAACAGAATGGTGCCACTAGGATCAATGCCTCTGATAGATGATGGAAGAGGTCCTCTGAAAAGGGGTGGAGGAAGTTTTGGAATGAAACCAGAAAAATGGTGCCCAGAAGGAGTGGAACCGCCAGGAGTCCCAGATGAGATTTTTGTAGGAGCGGGAATAGAAGCATTCAACATATGATATCCGAGTGGAAGTGGTGGGGTGTTTCTGGGTGAAAGTGGTGTGCTAATGGGGGCTTGGCTAGCCGTTGTAATCCTGGTGTGAGGATTCGTAGTATCCGAGACCATTGTGTAATGGACCATTTGTAGAGGGAGAGTCAAGATGTCGTCAGCTGGTGAGGTGTCTGTACCAGGAAAATAATAGACAATAGTAAAAGGTACCGTGGTTGGATCAGATGTTTCGGGTAGCTTAGGTGCGACAGTGATATCAACGCCTGCTTCTAAGCCAAAGAGATCCCGTCTAAAAATGCCATTAGTCCAAAAAATATCTTGACCCTCAGGTCCTATGAAAGGTCGGGTTGGTGATCCAAAAGACTGAAAAACTAGATCTCTAGAAGAATTCACTCGAACAATACGTCTCTCAGAGTCGGTAGGAAGTCAAAATTCCTCTCGAGAATTAGTAATTCGGAATTGTTCTAAAGAGTTAGTTCTTTCCACTTGTGGAGTGGCGACGTCTTGGACTTCACTCTATTGAGGAGATCCCTCCAGTGGGTTGGCAGGTAAGGGTTGAGAAGCTTCCAGATTTTCTGGGGGTAGGCCTTGCATTCTACGTGAACGACGTGGAAGGTCAATTGTGATCGAGTTAGAATCTTATGAAAGAATTTCTATGGCTGACTTAGGTAAAAAAGCACAATGCGCTGGTAAAATCTAGGAAACAAAACCAAGCAAACAAGACTTTCCAATTCTGAAGTCACTAGTTGGTGATGAAATCCAACTTCGCGATGATGAGACAAGAAGGGGTTGGGCTAGGGTGGAAAAGTTACGTTGACGATCTGCTTAACAGACTTACACCCTGGTGCAATCTCCCACACATAAATCATTGGTATACCCTCCAAGGAGCTCGAGTGATTTTGTCCAACGTCGATTCCAGGTACCGTGAAGACTTACCCCTTCACAATCACCTTGTGTAAGACCCTAAGAAGATAGGTTACTAAGGTTACCACCAACAACAATGATGCATGGGGGAACAATCGACAGTCCGATCCACACGTAAGGGCATGGTATCTAGCCCGAAATCAGCTTGAGAGACTTCCACTCATCATTGTGGGTATACCTTCAAGTGAACCCCGTAATACATGCAATCTCTACACTGATATCAACAAAGAAGGGTGAGTAACTCTTTCAATCTCAATGTGACCTCGGGTTTGACCTTTGTGTGAGAAGGGCTTCCCAGGACAATATGTTGCAAATGGAATTTGACACTCCTTATCACAAGATACTATTATGTGTTTTGTGCTTTGGAGAGTGTGTCTCACTGCCTATTCCAAAGATATAGCCTAGCTAATGTTGGTGTAAAAGAGTCCTAGAGAAAGTTACTAGTTGAATTTTAAAAATTGCACAATATTATTACAGGTTGTTGTTACTCAAAAGGAGACAGAAATGAAACCGATGTTGTGTGAGACTCTGACCCAAAAATGCATAAATAGGAATGAATGATGCAAATTTTTTTGTTTGATGAATCCTATTTACAGGAGGGAGAGAGGAGTTTTCTGGAGTAATGTGAACTACAACGTATGATCTTCTCTGAAATGTAATATCAAACAACCATGAACAATGCAAGTTCTCTATTGATTCCTTTTCAGTGCTTGAATGCCAATATTTTGAATACAAAGTTGCTTAAAAAAGAAAATGTCTTTAATTTTTTTTTTGTTAGAAACCAAACAACAGAGGTGGAACTAATAAAAACAAGCAACCAACGAAAAGTAAATATACAACAAAAACCCAAACCAATCTTTCAATGAAGACAAAAATAACAAATTGACAAAACCGGACTCTTCAAATGCATATGGGTAACAATTTTCCAAGTAATAAGCAATTGAAAAGAACAATTGATCTCAACTTTTAAACCAATCAAAGGCTCCCAACCAAACAAGCACTCGGATTTCAAAACCATAGATTATACCCTTGTTGCGAAAAGGTCAAGAGATAAAAATTGAGAAAACATGATCAAGAGGAGCTTAATCATTCACGAGATTTGAAGCCAAGAATCATTCAATCACTGGCCAGAGAAGTTCTTCCTAGACACACAAACAAATCTGGGCATCTAAGGACACAAAAGACTTAAACCAAAAATTTGCAAATGGGTTTGCAGGCTGAAATTGTGGTACAGTGTGAGAATCAAGGATTTTCGCAGGCTAGACACAGGTAGAGTGCGAGAAGTTTGCACTGAACTGAACTGCAGGATGTGAAATTTAGTGGTTCTCGCAGGCTATAGAAGGGTGCAGTGCGAGAAGGCCTAAAACCAAGCAAATTTTGGAAAAAAGACAAATTTTTTGAAGGAACTTCTGGATCTAGGGAGTCTATAAGGGTATCCTCAAGACTCAGAGATTGATGGGAATGAAAAATGGTAAGCTAAGAGAAAATGGCCAAGGAAAAACTGCCAAAAATGGGTTGTATCCCCAGTGGAGTCGCCAATTTTGTTATCAGACAAATTGGTAGGTGCAGACACTAACAAATCTCCCTAGATCCACCTGGATCTAGAAAAAAATAGGACAGGACACGACTCTTTCCCTAAGTTGTAGTCATTGAATCTACTAAAGAGAAGGAATAAGTGACATACCTTGATATCACTTCCTTAGGTCTCTGTTGTTCCCGCTTTGTTCCGGTGCTCTTGTGACATCAAGTCCTAGACAACACAAACCAACCAAAGTGAAGATATCAAAGTATATTCAATGTCAACTTATGCATATGATCAAGGAGTTATGCTATAAAATAATAATAATTTTATGGGAAAGGGATATGTTGTTGTATTGTATTAAATGAAAGTAGAAGATACAACCTGATCACCTTGATGTCACAAGCTTCCTTTCAGTGAACCTTGGTTCCAACACACACACTTTCTCTGCACTAGCATGAAGAAGATCCAATTCCTCTTGATAGACCAAATAGAGTCTTCAAGCTTCTATCCAAGCAAGGTTCTTCACATAATTCTTTCACCAATTCTTCATTCAATCTTTCTTAACCTTTTCCATGAGAAACCTTTCAATATATAGGAGAAGGAGAGATAGTTACATGGATGAGGATGATCCCACCAAATCTGAGAAGTCAATAAAATGATAACCATATGAATGCCAACTCATTTTCTAGAAGATCCCCTTCTAGAACCTTCGTGACCACTTCTTCTTTCCAATCTTAAAAATAGGTTCACACCCTATATATAGAGCAGACTACGAGAAGTTTGCACCCTAAATGTGGGTGACCTGCGAGAATGAAGGATTCTCGTACCCTAGACCATAGGCATCCTACAAACTCATCTTAAAAGTATGTTTTTGGAAGAAGACAAGAGCCACTTTTCTCAGGCAAAAATTCCTTGTTGGGAGCCTAGATACATCACTGTTGAGACATCACCAGAGTGACCAAAATCATGTGTATGCCTGCTAGACTGAACTATGAAATCCAAGTCAAATACAGACCATCTTTACCTGATAATGTCAAGTATTGGAAAGTCTTTGAAGATGATGATGAGCTTAGTAGATTTCTCCAGGTTGTAGATGAATTTTCTAATATGCATATTGACCAGGAAAATCAAAATGTAGAGGAATCCAAAAAGACTAAGTTGAAGAAAAAAATGGGTCAACATGATATTGTTCAGCTGCCCAACAATTATATACCTCGAGGTTTGATGCCTCTTAAGAATCTTTTTGACCAAAACGATGTCCCCTACAAACCTGATAAGAAGGAGAAGGATCCTGATGTCCATGAGCACAATATAGGAAGCTAGAGTCATCCTAAATTCATAAATCTGTCCACTGAGTTAACTATTGATCAGAGGTCAGAATATTGCAGCATTATGAAGGAATTTTTTGATGTTTTCTCCTGGAAATACAGTGATCTGAAAACCTATAATCCAGATGTCATTCAACATAAGATTCCCTAGGAGAAAGACACCATCCCATTCAAACAAAAGTTGATACCTAACAGTCCTCTCTCGTTTCTTGTAATTGAAAAAGAAATAAAAAATCTCCTTGATGCCAAAATCATAATTCCACTGAGATACTCTAAATGGATTGCAAACCTAGTGATAGTGAGGAAGAAAAATTATGAGATCAGGTTATGCGTTGATTTTAGAAACCTAAATAAATGCTCCAAGAAAGACAACTATCCCCTACCCAAGATGGAACACTTGCTGCAGAGAATTTCAAGATCCAGTGTCATGTCTTTCCTAGATGGCTTCTTAGGCTAAAACCAGGTTTCTGTACACCCTGATGACCAAGAAAAAACTGCCTTCACTA
Organism: Picea engelmannii; assembly: GCA_009831015.1. NCBI lineage: Eukaryota > Viridiplantae > Streptophyta > Pinopsida > Pinales > Pinaceae > Picea > Picea engelmannii. Next base: position 109,483 of record ML790716.1, read on the forward strand.
CTCCTTGGGGTACCTTCATGTACGCCAAGATGGCATTCGGGCTAATGAATGTCGGGGCCACCTTTCAGAGGGCCATGGACATAGCTTTTGTGGGAGAGAAGGACAAGTTTGTCCTCGTCTATCTAGATGATATCACAGTTTATTCCAACAGTCATGAAGAGCATCTGAAGCATATAAAAAGAGTATTTTTGAAATGCAGACAGTTCAAGATTTCGTTGAACCCAAAAAAATCTTAATTTTCTCTCAAGAAGGGTAAGCTCCTAGGCCACATTGTTTCAACAGAGGGAGTGAAAATTGATCCATCTCAGGTGGAAGCAATTCATAAGTTATCCATACCAATATCAAAGAAGGATATCCAATCCCTACTCAGTAAGAATAACTTTTTCAGAAGGTTTATTCCTAATTTCGCTGAGTTAGTGAAACATATAACCTCTATGCTAAAAAAGGGGTCTGAGATTAAATGGACAGACAATGCAAGAAGTTCATTTCAGGATATCAAACAGGCTATCATGGAATTTCCTACTCTAATCAATCTAGATTACACCAAGAAGTTCTATATTTTCTCTTTTTCTTCCTATGACACAGTGGCAGTAGTCTTGTTACAAAAACATGATGAAAGTCTTGATCACCTGGTGGATCTCTTCAGCGAATCACTCAGGGATGTTGAACTAAGGTATGATCCTATAGGAAAACAAGCCTATTCTCTCATTAAGTCATTAAAATCTTTCAAAATTTATATCCTCCATGCAAAGGTTGTTGCCTATGTTAAAAGTGAAGCCCAATGGATTGCAAAGCTGATTGATTTTGACATAGAAGTGAAGCCCACCAAGATGGTAAAAGGTCAAGGCCTTTCCAAGCTCATGACAGAAGAGAACTGTGATATTTTAGGCATAAATTTCATTGGAGTAAGTTCAACAAGTTTGCAGATAGGGGTAGCAGTAGAAGAGCAACATGTCAACCAGCAGGTGGCCAATAATTTGTCTTCATGTAAGTGGTATTCAGGTATTGTTCATTTTTTGCAAAAGTTGGAGATTTCTCTTGAAATTAGCATGACTCAAGCCCGAGCTCTTAAGCTCAAAGCAATTAAATTATACATTAATGATAATCTTTTGTATTGGAAAGATCTTTTTGGTTTACCGTTGAGATGTTTGGACAAAGACGAGTCAGTTGAAGTCATGCATCAATTCCATTCAAGAATTTGTGGAGGCCATCATTACTGGAATACCACAGCTCATAAGATCCTAAGGGCTGGGTACTATTGGCCTTCTCCTTTTTCAGATGTGTGCACCTTTGTGAAATCTTGTGATAAGTGCCAAAGATTCACAGGGAAGCAGCAAATCAAATCTCTGCCCCTGAGACCTATTGTAGTGAATGGTCCCTTTCAACAGTGGGGCTTGGATTTCATAGGCGAGATTAATCTTTCATCTAGTGGTCAGCATAAGTGGATCCTGGTAGCCACTGACTATTTTACCAAGTGGATAGAGGCAATCCCCACTAGAAATTCCACTCATCAAGTTGTCATGAAGTTTCCCTATGAAAACATCCTGATCAGATTTGGCTGCCCAAAAAGGCTAGTGACAGATAATGTAGAAGCCTTTAAAGATGATGCATTGGTTGACATGTGTAAGTAAACGGGCATCCAATTGGTACACTCTACCTCCTACTACCCTCAAGGCAATGGCCTTGCCAAGTCATCCAATAAGAGTCTAGTAAGAATAATCAGAAAGATGCTGGAGAAGAATCAAAAGAGATGGGATTCTAAACTAAAGTTTTCTCTTTGGGTCGACAGAGTGACCATCAAGAAATCTATAGGGACTTCTCCTTTCAAACTGGTTTATGGCATTGATGCCATTTTCCCCATTCAGCTAGTCCTACCAGTGGCTAAGTTCTTTTAGGAAGAACAAACCGAATCAAATGATATGGTGAGAAGAATGCTTGACTTAGTAGAATTGTAGCAAGTCAGGGAACAGTTGGTGGATAAATTAGAAGCTCATCAAAAGAGGATCAAGGATACTTTTGACAGGAAAGAAAAGGTGGACAACTTTCAGATTGGTGACTGGATTCTGAAATGGGATGCTCTCAGACAAGATAAAGGAAAGCATGGAAAGTTTGACTCTTTGTGGACCAGTCCTTTCATGATAACTCAAGTACAACACAACAACACTTTCATTCTACAAAATCTGGAAGGTGAAGAAATTTTTGGTGGCCCAGTCAATGGGCATTTTCTGAAACTCTATTTTATCTAAGGCTTCAAAGCCTTGCCATTATAAATTTTATTATTAGTTTTTGTTTTTGCAAAATAACTCCATGCCCAATGGAAACACTAGTAGATAGGTTTGAATATTTGTCTTATAGGAAAGGCATTGGTTCTTTGGTTCTTGAAACCTCATAGGGAGGCTTTCACCCCCAATAGGAGCCAGTGTTATCTCCTCAAATAAATTAATCAAGTTGTTTTATTTTAGGTGATAGGATGTCATTTGAAAATACATTTTTAAATTTTTAAAAGCTCATTTTTTAGGGCTTTATGCATGTAATAAATTTAGATAAAACATTTGGTTTCATTTTTATTTGATTTAAGTCAAATCTTAGGTTTCGATGGCTTAGGTGCTTCTTCAAAAGTGCTTCTTAGCTACTGAAAGCCTTAGCTTTCAACAGCTTAAACAAAGAAATTCAGGGCTATTTTAGCCACCGAAATCGTAGGAGCGTGCAAGGAGTCAACACGTCCTTTCACACACCTAAACCATCGGGATTGAGGTTTTATGATTACAATTAGCTATTGAAAAGATAGGAGGAAAATCGTTTAGAGACTTGGAGTTGTTCTTTGCATGATATACCGAATCTTTTCAAATGGTTGTTTCATCAGATCACATGGTCACGTACTTCCCATCATTACAGTCACCAACCATGATTGTTTCAAATATTAAGCTGCTCTTTTGCATCCCTTGTAATCAGTGCCACATTCTAATGTACACCTCATACTTCTCGCCCCTATCACAGCCGAGCCAAAGCTTCCTAAGTCTACGCTGTGTAATTTTTCCCCAAAACCCGATTTTTCAATTGCAGGTGTACATGAACATTGCGGCAGATGAACAAAGGAGGTTCAACTCTAAGAAAGGAGATGTATGACATTAGTTACTTGGAATCACACCTAGAGGTATGCTAACTTTTCAGGGATGCAGGTTTCTATAATTTTTGTAAAAAATTACAGATCTCTCACTAGCAGGTGGCAGAAGATTTTGCATTTACTTTCGATGGAAGGAAAGAAGTCATTGGTCAAGATGTATTCCAGGTTGATGAAGCCCTCATAGTTGAGGTGACAGAGCTTCCCAAGACTGGAGAAAACTGGTTCAAAACCACTGTCACAAAGAATGTTGAATTCAGGTCCTACTTGAAACCAGAACACAAGGGTTTGGTATGAAAGAAAGACATTCCTGTGTCTTTCCTTGAAGAGAAATGGAAACAGTTATGAAAATCCATTCTGGTTTATATAACTTGTGAAGGTAGATATAATAGGGTGATGATTTACCATTTCAAACTCATGAATCATTTCACTGGTAGAAACCCACTCAATCTACCCTATTATCTTCACAGAAGCTTATCTAAGATGGCCCATCAGGTCAAGGCTAAGCCCAATAAATTTGTAGGCAGGCTATCCCACCACGATTTGATTAAAATCTTGGTTTATGAGTTGTTGTAGAGAAGAAGCAAAGAATGGAATTACTTCTTGTTATGGAATGATTTTCAGACTAATGTACAACCAGAGGGTAAAAAGAGTCCTCATTCCAAGAAGTCTTCTACTCCCAGGAGTGGAAAGAGGAGGAGGATAGATATCTCTCCAATTCCAGTTAACCAACCCTCTCCTTCTTCTAAGCCTAATAAAACTAATAAGAAACTAAACTTCAGCAGTGAAACAGAGAAGGCTGAAGAACCCCCAGTGAACAAGAGCATTCTTAATCTTCCCTACAAAGAATCAGAGGATGAAGAGCACCAGATTGAAATAGGGCATGAAGATTCAATTACCACAGGGCATGAAAATTCAGTATATGTAAATGTATTCACAACAAGGTATGAAGATCTTCCATCACCTACACCCCAAGAAGAACAAGAACTACAAGTTGCAGATGCCTCATCTAGTGAAAAAGTGAAGCAGAGTAAATCAAAGGAAATCAAGAAGCTTAAAAAGAAGTTAGCTCAACAAGAAGTGATAGAAAGGGTAATTAAAACCAGATATGAAACCCTGTCGAAGAATTTTGCAGAAAGAAACTCATCCTTAGAAAGATTAGTACATGAAAGCATAAAGGAAAAGAAAAAGAAGGACAATATTGTAAAAGATTACAACATCTTATGGAGAGTAGCTCGGGACTTGAAGAAAACAGTCAGGGCTTTAAGGAAGAAAGCTATGTCATCAAACACATGTTACTCTTGAAACCCTGGTAGAGGTAGCAGTTCAGTGCAATGAACTAGAGGCAACCAACAATCCTACAGGCTTTCCAGAAGTTGAGCAAGGTGCAGAAGCTTCAAAAGATCAACCCTAATGTGTTTTGGAGCTAAGACAAAAGGTAGTTTGAAATTTTTATAATTTCACTAAGACAAAACTTTCAGTGGCTTAGGCGAACATTTTGATTGTTCATTAGCCACAGAAAAAAGAGTTTTCGGTAGCTAATTGGTCCAGATTTTGTCTATTCTAACTACCGAAAGAATTGACAGGGAAGAATGTTAGTATTTTTATACAGATCCAGGTTTTCCTCATCCAAAAGCCACAAGAATAGTTCCAATCGATAGACAATAATTAATGGCATCCTTATCAAGAGTCAATTTTGATTTTGGAGATGCTTTACAAGGCAAAAAGGTGAAAATTGGTTAGCTATTTTCAGGGACAAAACTATTTTATTGTCAGCAGGTGTCATTTTCAACTTTTCTCATATCTCATGAAGATATATCAGCCTTTGAAGGATTACTACACCTGTCAAAGAATCTGAAGGACATGAAGATCACCCAAGAATATGAATTGACCTATTTTATAGGATCTTTGCCTATTTTCTTGGGCCAGAAATTGACTTTCTATTTTTGGCAAAATTTGATCCAGTATCCTAGGATCTTGAAACTGTTTGTAAAGGCTATAAAGCCAAAAATATTGGAAGAATAAAGGGTTTGACTTTGAGTTCTAGACTCTATTGTTATTGTGATACAAACACTTTCTTTAATATATTTAGCCTACAAGCTTCTTTCATTGTTATTGTCAGAATTGTTTTCATTTTTATCCTATGCCTATGAGTTGAATTTATTTCTTTGTCTCTATTTAAATTAACTATGGTAACTATCATCTTACCTTTGATTATTAAACAAGAATCATAAGCAGCCACTGCTAGTTTTTTGACCCATCATATATATGGTTTATGTATGTTCTGGTTAATTGATTGGTTTTCTATCCATCTGATTTACAAACCTATCTGATAATAGCTCTTGAAGGCCTTGTACTGTTTGAATATAATTAGACTGTCTTGAAGATTACAATCCAATGATTTAGACATTCATCTTGATCCAACCCCACACCCATTATTGAGTAAATAATTAAAAAAACAGTTAAGTTACCAGGCATCTCTGAGATACAACCTAGGAGAGTTTCCTGGAGTGATAACACCTCTAGTGTTGATCACTCCAATTTGTACAAGCTTATCTTTCTCTCAAATCAAAGAATCATAAAAGGACTCAAGAGTGGGTTTCTGATAAGATTTTCTTAGAGCCTCTCTCATGGCATAAAAGGTATATAGAAACACATAATATGCACTAAATATCTTAGAAATAATAATATATATGCAAATCTCTTCCTCTAGCTTTATGTTACACTCTTCACATAAAATTCTAAGTGTTTTAAACTTAGCTAGGTAGTCTTCAATGTAAGAAAGTTTATTTTCACTTAAGCTCAATATTTGATTTTCTAACTGATGTGATCGAATAATATTGTGTTTACTAAACATAGATTCAAGTTTTTCCAAAGCTTCATTGGGGTTGTCAATTTCTTGAAGGTAGAACCTTAAATAAGAAAAGATGAACATTCTGATCAGTCCACGTGCTTCGTCATTCCTATTAGCCCATTTTTAATTTATTTTCATCATCAATGGGTTCTTTTTTCTTTCCCAAGGTAATCTGGTACAAGACTTTACTTCTTAAGAAATCCTCCATATGAGATTTCCATTTGAAGTAGTTGGTGCTGGTAAGAAAAAGATCACTAGAAGAATACATATTAAATATTCAGATAATATGGATTTAAAAACTGAAACTAATGATCTGGATGGATATATCTCGAAAAATTAGACGGTTTTAAAAAAATGGCACTGAAAATGGACTTCGAATGTGAACATTATGCCATCACTTTTACAAGTTGATTTATGAAGTGACCCACTTTTATAAAAAGAAGTGGGGATCACTTTTACAATGAAGTTACTTTATAAAATAAAATTGTATGAAAAATAAATAACTTTAAAATAAAATATTAAAGCTACTTATAGTGATTCACTTTTATACTTGAATTGAAATACACTTTACAATGGATGCATGAACTTTTTCAAAAAAAGGTAACAAAAAAGAGACTTGAACTCAAGACCTCTTACTTAATAAGGCAACTTTTAACCAACTAATCTAGAAACAAATATTGTATTGTTTAGGAGGATTGGGGTTGTTGTTGTTGTTGAAGACGGACTTGGAGAGCGTGCTAAAAAAAACTCTTTTCACACAAGAATTTTTTTTCGCTTCTTGATGACAACAAGGGTTAGATATCAGTTAGCCTACCCAAAAAATGCACTTTTTATGATCTGTTTCTAATTTTACGAGATTGCATAGGACATGGGGAAAATATCATATGCATATCTAAAAGAGTACTGACCCAGAAACAAAAAATATATAAAAATGAAATACAACCGAAATAATAATCTGCAAAACTTTAAAAAGGGCATATTCGGGCTTTATACCTCCAGATCTAATTGAAATAGTCATATCTTGGGAAAACATAAATCTTTTTTAGTGAAACGAAAAAATGTTCCTGACTAATTCAAGTTCTCTGGATGTAATGGAACAATCCTCTCAGCCCATAAATGTACATAAATGGTAGAAAATGGAGACAAGGAAACTCGAATTCATGATCTCGATCTACAAAGAGAGTGGGTCTTCAAACTTGGGTTTGATACCATGTTCGACAACACAGGTATTACAAAAGAGGATGAAAACCTTCAATAACCACTCACACAACCAAATAAAATATTAACACACCAATATTTTGACGTGGTAAAACCACTATGGAGAAACATCCATGGCCCCAGCCAATGCAAACACTTGGAGCAATTTATTAATGCAAAATAAAAAAATTACAGAGATATTTTACAAGAGAGTTTCTCACAATCGATAATCAAAAAATGACCCTCCATGCTATTTAAATAGATATCATGGACCAATTCAGTGTTAATCCATATATCAATGTAGCTGTTAAGATCATGGAGAATATGAAACGTCATATCAGTTTATGTCGAGAACATATAATGATTGTCATATTACCTAACTATAAATGCATACTAATTCATACTAAATAAACACACTAAAAAAACACATGTTTACCTAAGGACACATTAGACCAAGTAGATATTAACTAACTCCTAAGTGTCTAAATATCCTAACAATATCTTACTTCGAAGATAAAGGTTTAGTTCATCTGTTTAACCCTCTAAAAATTAGACCTGATAGTCTAGTTATTTGGTGAATTATGGCTCTCGGGTCGGACTACATTGATAGGTGACCTTCTTGGCGAGTTGTAATGGAAGGAACTTCAAAAGTGTATGACTCATCGGTCAGACTACATTGATAGATTATCCCCACGTCGGTAATAACATCTAGAGGAATCGTTCCTCCTAACATCTCTAACCAAATGACTAACGTGGTTCAATCCATGATATCTACGTATGTTAGAAGCTCTTGAACGTTAATTATTGGTTCCACTCAACCTTTGAGTCTGTCCTTTTAGTCACTACCTTTAGTGTCTAATGAATTTGCATTTGAATGTTGTCATTTGGAATGTAGAGCATGTTGGTTAGATCTCAACTGGCTTCCCAAGTTTCTAGCATTGGTGTTAGAAGTTATTCAATTCTTTTCCAAGATATTCCATGGGGTGGGGGTAATATCTCTCTATCAAACCCCTCACTTAGGAGTGTGTTTTTTATGTACTTAGGTTCTAATCCTACTATGGGATGAATTCCTTCCTTGAGTAGTGGGTTTCAATCTACTGACACATCATCTACATCCAATCCCCTCACATTCTTTGGTGGATTTGGGAGCAATCCATTTTCCTCGTCGGGGGTGCTGCTATGGGGAAATCCATTCAAATCATTATGGAACCCCTAATTTGGATTTGTTTTAATGTAGAGGGAACCGACTAAAAATAAATATTTTCATCTCAGTAACCGGTTTTGAGGGGGCTTACCTCCTTATGGTTAGTGATTTCAACCTTCTTATAAAAACCCTGGATTTTAGGATAATTATTTCTAGCAACTTGGTGCTAGAAACAATCCAGTATCTTCATTTATTTATTCCAACCAACCTGGGCATACCCCTACGAAAGTTGGAATATGATGCAACAACTAAGGCTACCCTTCCTAGAAATCCTTAATTTTCCATATATTTTAAAGTTAATGATTGACCCGATTGTTGATTTTTGTAGCTTCAAGAAGGTATTCTCACATGATCCTAGGTTTTGGGCATGTGGGAATTGTCATGGGCACCACATCACACTTTCAGTTTGGTAAAAACCCGCTTGAATTTGAATGAGTTCTTCATGGTTTTGGTGATGAACTTTGGGGGCTTGCATTGGGGCTTCACACCCACAAGGAACGCCTAATTTGATGTTGACTTGTGGAGGGGCTTCTATGTTGACTCCTAAGGATTGTTTATAAAGAAGAGAGGTCATTGTGACATTAAATATCATGTAGAGTGCATGGATACATGATGTAGCTAGCATAAGTGAGTATGAACTTGTTCTATAAGGATTGGTGATCTTAGCAAAGGGGAAGTTTGTAAGGTGGTGAATTTGGCCCAAGAGAGAGGAGAAAATAAGGTCACACGTGTGAGGGAATATTTCGTGACATACATGATTTACAGGAGGAACAAGAACGTATATATGTGGGTTGCAGAAGGAAAAATCATGTATATGGTATACGCAACTTGAAGTGAACCAAACACTGTTTGTCCATTGGTTTTCAGTTGTTGAATCACATATCTATGTTTCTGGGAAGGTACATATCTGTACAAGATGATAGGAGAAATCAACATGTCGTACAAGTGGTCTACAATAGATTTATGTGTAAAGGATATTCCCATGGATATTGTTGAGGTTTGGTTTTCTGATCTATATGGTCATTAGAGAACAAGCTTGTTCTTAGTTTTGGTTACTTTGGAGGAAAAGGTTGTCCTCATATTTTGGTGATATTGTATTGGCTGGGAGGGCTAGTTTTTCCTTCATGATTTTTTATGATAATAATATTACTGTTGGCCCTTGACCAATTTTTGTGGAAACGCTGGTCATGTTTGACCAATTTTTGGGACTTCGACAGGTTGATCGAAGACGAAGTTCCAAGTGAAGCGGAGATCACGGGATCTCGCCCCCTTTTGTGGATTTTTTGGGATTAGGGTTTATGCAACGAGTATGCGATGTCAGCACATGGGTTTACCCATGTTTACGCCCCATTTGTAATGTATAAATAGATATGTAGACGATGTAAGAAAGTAGTAGTGGATGTTTGTGTCCTAGTGTGGAGCTAAAGGCTTTGTGCATACTATGTGTTAAGACTTGGAGAGCTAAGTGCAAGTGATTGTAAGAAGCTTGTTTTTAGACTGTGTAAGAAGGCTTTGTGTTGTGACCTAACTCGGGGAAGGAGGATATGGCAAGGTGCGCTCAAATATCCTATCCTATGCAGAGTTGGTTTTGATGCTCTGTGCATGTAAGGAGATTGACAGAAGATAATAAAGAATACAAAGAGTTTGTGGACTCAGCCCCACGCTAGGGGTGAACCACGTATATCCTTTGTTATGGTTGCTTTGTGTGATTGATGTGATTTATGCTTAGTGTTTTCATCTTTATGTATGTTATATGCATCTTATATAATATATTAGTTGTTAGTAATGTCAATGAATGCTAGATCTTCTCTATTTATATGTGTCAAGTTCCTGGATGTGTTAGATCTTGTTGAATACTATTTTTTTTCAGTAATTAGGGTTTTACCTACGATGTGAATAAGGGTTAAATGATAATGAATGTTAACCACTAAGTTCTCTGTTAAGTAATGTGATCATGTATATGTGTTCCAGATAGGTTTCAGACACTTAATTTCTTCAACCCCCCTGCCTCTACCTCAGGTGAGACTTCATCTGCTTCGCAGGTGTTTCCGAAAGGGCCGATAGTTAGGGTTTTGTTGGTGCATTGTTGAAGTGTTGAACCTTGGGTCTGGCCCTATGCCAACAATTACAAAATTGAAATTGTGTCTCATGTATATTGATCATTCATCTTTGATCTTTGTGTTTCTACTACATATATGTTGGATTACTGAGAGGGGGGGTCAATAAGTAATAGAGAAATTTAATCCTTTTTTACCATAATATGCAAGTGTTATATTTATTTATGATCAATGTAGCATTATCATACAATAGTTGTAGAGTAAATAAACAATGAACAAATGAGCAGTCATACACATACACGGTACACCAATGTTTTTACATGAAAACCCAAAGCGGGAGAAAACCACATAATGTTTTTTCTTATATGTCTGTAAGAATTACATTCATTGGAAGAACCAACTTCCTTTGATTTCCAGCTGCAACTGGAAGGAGTCTCCAACCCCCTAGTTTCTCAGGCTACAACCCGAGGGAAGCTCCAACTCCCCAATTCTCTGGCTACAACCAGAAGGAGGCTACAACCCCCTATGTTCTCCGACTACAACCAGAAGATGTCTACAACCAACTATCCTTGCCCCATCCAACCAACCTGAAATATAAATTCCAAATGTAGACAATATGTCACTGCCAGTAAATCAACCACTCCCACTTTCAACCTATCATTGTCAACCTGTACCAATCAACCTGCATCAAACAACCTGAACCATGCATCAACTTGTACCTCAACCTCAACAAAAATCCCTCATCAATTTAATCATCCAAATATGATTTGTAACTTTGTAACAGACCTGGTGTATATGATCACATACCTGCAAACCTTCTGTAACAAGAGACTAGCATTTTCATCAAATTTTACTTTAGTCTCACATGACTAATTTTGGATTAGTCAACAACCCTAACTTGCAATAATCATAAATATGTACCTATAATGAATAAACGTCTAAAAATAGTACATGATGTTATTCAGATTCTTATTTACAATTTATCCATATTTCACTTCTTGGAACCTCTCATAAAAGGAGTTATAGCAAAAATGGCATAACTTGTTGAATTCTGGCTTATTCTAGAGATCGAACTTGTAGAGAATTCCCCGCATAGATTTTTTTGTTGTATAGATTTGAAAATGGTACACAACATACTACAGACCGTAATATAACCAATACATTTGGTTGTACTTAATTTGGATCTGTTATGAATAATTTATTACGTTTTTACCTAAAACCCCTATTTTAGACTAGTTTCATGACTAGTCACAAACCCTATTTTCCACGAAGTGTAACTCCAAAAATACAATGACCCACAAGATGAAATTTCTATCAAAGTTACTTGGATATGTTTTCTAAACAGTCTCCATATTTCATTATCTGAGTCATTCTAGAAAATAATTTATTGCAAAAATGGTGAGATGACTTGTAAATAACATACCTTACAAAGAAGCATCAAAATAATTTATCCTCCCTTGAATTTAAACCTTCTTTTCTTCACCTTCCCTCTGAACTTCGCCTTAGATCTCCTTTGGTTACCTTAGTCACTTGTAGATATTCAATATGTTCAATGGATACTAATGGGAGACTATTTCTCTCTTATTTATACTCTCCAAGTAGCTTCCTATAGAAGTATCCACTTAACAACTTTGTTCACTTAGCCACTTTGTCCACTTAACCACTTTGTCCACTTAGCCACTTTGTCCACTTAACCAAATTTGTTCACTTAGCCACTTAACCAACTTTTTCCACTTACCCACTTTTTCCACTAAACCATTTTGTCCACTTAGCCACTTTTTCCACTTAACCAACTTTGTCCACTTAGACACTTTGCCCACTTCACCACTTTGACTACTTTATTATTTAAATAATTTATCTTTACTCAAAACTTCTTGTTGCAACTAACTTTTATATAATTATTCAATTCATAGTTTATTTTCCCTTAACTAACTTCTTGTTGCAACCACTTTATTATTTAATTTATTTATTGGTCAACCACTTTGACTATTCAATCTTCTCATAACAACTACTTTACCATAATTACCAAACTCAGAAATTATTGTTGAAACTAATTTATTTTAATTATTTTCTTAATGCAACAACTATACCCATGATTAATTCCTAGTTTCACCCACTTTGACTAGTCAACTTATTCTAGGAGTTTCTAGAGTTATTTGACTTCTTTGACCTTCTAGGGGCTTCTATATAACTCATGAGGGTTCTCCAACTTCACAAGGCCATAACTCTCTAACCGTGAGGAGTTATGTGATGTTACAAATATCACCAGAAATGGAATGACATGTACTATCCATCTAGAATAGTATTATTTGTAAATTCATTGATCTTAATGCCCTTATAACTCAAACAAACTTGGGTCCCTTACCCATACCTTTGTGCTACTGAAATTTTCTACCTGATTTTCTTTAAGGGTTGACATCAATGACAACCAACCCAATTAATCAACAATATCCCCCTTTGGCATTGATGGAAACACTCTGATGCAATACTTAAGTCATATCACTCATGCTCTCCCCATGACCATTGCTCCCCCTGGAACCATGCCTCTTTTCTCTTTATCCAAGCATCTAAATCTCTATCCTGCATCTGATAAATATCCCCCCCTTTGTCATGAATGGAAAAAGTAACTTTCCATATGGGGCTACTCCCCATAACTGAACTATCCTTGGGGATACTCCCCCTAACTGAAATATTTTTGAAACCTATGTCCCAAACTGAATTGTCCTCTTTATGGTGCTTCCTAGTGTAAACATAAGACATATAAGATAAAAATTCACAAGCATTCATTTTGGAGTAGAAATTACTCCGAGTCTCTGGAGAAGATACTCAAAGCCTTCCCTTGGAAGCAGTTTTGTAAAGATGTCTTCCACTTGTTCTTTTGTGCCCACATATTCAACTTTGGTGTTCTTGTCTGCAACCTGTTCCCATAGAAAGTGATACTTGATTGGAATGTGCTTCATCTTGGAGTGAATCACCGGGTTCTTTGAGATAGTTATGGCACTTGTATTATCACAATAGATTGGAATGGGCTCATCATACCCAACTTGTATATCTGTCAGAGTTTGTTTCATCCATAGAACCTCTGTACAACATGTTGTTGTTGCAATATACTCTGCTTCGGCTGTAGATAAATATATTGATGATTGTTTATTTCTTAGCCAAGATACCCAGAACTCACCCAAGTAGAATGTTGCTTCATTGGTGCTTTGTCGGCCATTAATGAAACCTGCCCAATCTACATCTGTGTAGGAAATAAGTGATAGATACTTTCCTTTTGGATACCATAATCCAAACTCTTATGTTCCTTTGAGATATTTAAAAATCCTCTTCACTGCTAAGACATGTGATTCCTTTGGTTTTGCTTGAAATCATGCCACCTGTCCAACTGCCTACATTACATCTAGTCTAGACGTTGTCACATATAGTAAGCTACCATCATTGAATTGTATTGCCTCTGGTCTGTAGACTTTAGATCATCATCTTTTCTCAACTTGCAACTGGTTTGCATAGGAGTGGTAACTGGTTTGCAATATTCCATTCCGAAACTATTTAGCATTTCTATGATATACTTAGTTCAAGAAATAAAAATTCATTGGTTGCTTTGACATATCTGAAGACCCAGAAAGAAGGATAGATCTTCAAGTAATGACATTTCAAATTCGTTCTTCATATCCTTTGAAATTTTTTGGCTTAACCTATTATCATCACTTCCAAAAATAATATCATCAACATAAACTTCAATTAATAAAATACTATCTTAAGTTACCTTGATGTAAAGGTTTTTGTCTGCACTTCCTTTTCTAAACCCTTCCTACTGTAGATATTTATCCAATCTAGAGTACCATGCTCTAGGAGCCTGGTTTATACCATACAAGGCCTTCTTCAATTTACACACATAATCTGCATTCTCTAACAACTGAAATCCTTTTGGTTTTTCAATGTAGACTTCTTCTTCAAGTTCCCCATTCAGAAAAGATGATTTCATGTCCATCTGGTACACTTTAATATTATTGGATCATCCATAAACTAAAAGAAATCAGATTGCTTCCATTCTGGAAACTGGGAAAATGTCTCTTCAAAGTAGATCCCTTCAACCTGTGTATCATTTACATACCAATCTATCTTTTTTCCTTGTAACATGTACATTTTCATTCAATTTATTTCTGAAAACCCACTTTGTGCCAATCACATTCTTATTCCTTGGTCTTGGAACCAATTCCCAAGTGGCATTCCTCTCTATTTGATCCAATTCTTCATTCATGGCCTTATTCCATAATTTATCCTTGTTGGCCTCTTTGAAGTTGTTTGGTTCAATCATAGATAAGAGTTCTAGGTGCAGTTGTTCTGGTGAACATATTCTTATTCTAGTCTCAAATCCCGCATCCTTATTTCTGATAATTTGATATGAAGGGTGATTCTTCTGTACTCGTTTTCTAGGTGTCTTTGGAGGCACTTACTGAAATTTCTCTTCTACTTATGTATGATCTTCTTCATCTTCCCCTTCTAATTCTTCTTCATCTTTTGCTTCTTCTTCGTAAAGTTGTTTCAATGATTCATTTTCTTCTTCCTTTAATTCTTGTCCACCTATTTCATCAATTGTTACATTTATGCTATCCACAACTTTGTTAAACCTCATATTGTAACACTTGTATGCTTTCCTTGTACTTGAGTAACCAACAATTACTCCTTTGTCCACACAAGAATCAAACTTTCCCATTCTTCCATCTTCTCTTTTGATGTAGCATTTGCTTCCAAATACTCTGAAGTGCTTCACATTTGTTGGTCTTCCTTTCCATAGCTCGTAGGGAGATTTTTCATTGTTGTTTCTGAGCATTACTCTATTTTGAATGTGAACTTTTGTATGCACTTCATGTGTCCAAAAAATATCTGTCAATTTGGAATCCATTAACATTGTTCAAGCCATTTCCTATAATGTCTTGTTCTTTCTTTTGACAACTCCATTGTGTTGAGGTATCAAAGCAATGGAGGATTGCCTTTTTATTCCATGCTTGTTGTAGAATTCCATAAATTACTTTGAAGTGAAATATCCTCCATTATCAGATCTCAAACATTTGATTTTTGAATCCATTTCATTTTCAACCATTTCCTTGTAGACTTTGAAGTTTTCAAAAGATTCTNTTTTTATTCCATGCTTGTTGTAGAATTCCATAAATTACTTTGAAGTGAAATATCCTCCATTATCAGATCTCAAACATTTGATTTTTGAATCCATTTCATTTTCAACCATTTCCTTGTAGACTTTGAAGTTTTCAAAAGATTCTAACTTATTCCTGAGAAAGAAAACTGCAATCATTCTTGTATAATCATCAACTAATAACATAAAGTATTTCTCACCTTTTAAACCCTTTGTTGTATTTGGTCCAACTAGATCAGTATGCAAAATTTCAAGTGATCTTGTCGTTAAATATTCCTTTGATTTGAACTTGGTCTTTGTTTTCTTTCCTTGTTGACAATGCTTGCATAAAGTGTTGGTTGGTTTCGTGATCTGGGGAATTTCTCTAACTGCTTCCTTTTTGCTGACTTTGACAAGTTTATCAAAGTTTATGTGACCAATTATTCTATGCCATAGCCATCCTTCATCTTCCTTTCATAGACAACACTTTTCATTTCCAATTTCACTTAATACATGTATGTTGCTTGAAGTTCTTGTAGTTGTTGCAATTAATTTTCCTGAACCTTCTTTTCTTTTTTCACACTTCTATGAATCAAAAGTAATTTTATGACCTTGGTCACACATTTGAATCAAACTTAGAAGATTATGTTTCATATATTCTACTAGTAGAAAATTTTATGCCTTGTGTTATCACATAATCATGTATGACGGGTGTTTTTCATTTGGAAAAAGCACCAGAGAGAAAAATTGGCAAGAATGCGGGTCAAAAACCACTTTCCTAAGTCTGGAGCCCTGAGCGTATGATACTAAGGAGAAAGAAGATCTGGGAGACTAGGACTTGCGCACTCAGATCTGCGGCCGAGGATCAATTATGGACCCCCTTCGTTGTTCTACCTTTATCAAGGGGGGGTGTCTAGAATGAGCAGTAAGGGGTGCCCAGATCTAGGTGGCTA
>ML790716.1:126034-138657 GCA_009831015.1 Picea engelmannii
TGGAATGAGGTAGTTTTGAATGTGGTCCCCCTTCTATCATGGCACCCTCTCATGATGTCAGACCCCCTCTCGTCTAAAGCCGCTTACCACCTCTGTTACTACCTTCAACTCCCTCTGTCATCTATCCTCCACTCGTCTCTCACCTCAACCCATCGCATCCTCCCTGGTAGATGGTGTCATCCTATCCACTACCACAGCCTTACATTTGCCCCTACATCATTGCCCCATGCCACTACACACCTGTACCTCCCTATTCCACGCCACTCCCACTTGTGTCTGGTCGCATGCTCCCTCACCACTCACATTATGGCTGCCTCGTCACCTTCCCGTGACACATCACCTTGTCATATGATGTCCTAACTTCTGTGTTTCCATCCACATGGTCTCCCCCCATTTCATTCTCACACCATGCATGTTAAATCAGCATTCCCTGTCCACCACCCATTCACCATCTTACGTCATTTTCCCTGTGTTATCTTTTCCCCCATCAGATCCTCATCCATGACCGCAGACCGAGACTCCTCGCAGTAATCTAGCGAAGAAGCAACAACCAAGGAGAGGTTGTCACGTCGTTCAAGCGCAGATTTGACCAGGAGCCTCTCAGCTCCCAATGAATCAGTTAATGCAAATGTGGAAGGTGGGTGAGACATCCTCTCCTTCAATAAATAGAAGTTCAAAAAGGGACAAAGCGCAGAGGTGATTGTCAGTCCTTTCTGACAGAGATTGCATCCAACAGAAGACTGCATGGGAAGTTTTCCCAATGTCTACATGTGGAGCCTGACAAGAGAAGCTGAGAAACATAAAGATTTTAATGCATGACTTGATCTCGTCTCAAACAGTCGGAGCCAGTCTGAGTATATGTAGGCATTTTTTTCCATTTTTGGGGGTATCGTTGGTAGAGCTATGCTCCCTATTGTAAAGTTTTGATGAAGCACTGGATTTCCTGGTTATGCATATGTATGTGAAAAAAATTGTTTAATGAAAGTCATCTTTCTTACCTCATCTTGTTTCCATCTAATATTGGAAGAGTTCATGATTGAATGATTCACATGAATCGTGGTGACTGTGTTATGATAAATACTTTATGATAACACTGTTATGATTTCTTTTAGTGTTCTTGTAATTTGAATACAAGAAGTTCTTGTGTTTAAGTTCTTCCTCTTTGGATTGTTGGAAGATGGATGCCTATATTAAACCTTTACATTTTCTCACCGAAGTCTTCCTCCTACTCACCCTTACTACAACTTACTGTATGAAGTTAAATTAAGACTTCACCTTTCTATGCATAGCCCGGTCCAGGAATCTGAGTTAAAATTATATTGTGATGAGTCTCTTCTCTTTTGATCGCCTTTTATAAACAAATCGTGACATATAAACTGGTGGATATCAGTCTTACTCCTGTTGCAATCTAGGGGTTACTTCTGGTGCTAACATTTCTAGTGTCGATGTTGGGGACGAAGTTGAATATTTTCCTTGGGATTGAACGACATTGAGCCTCTAATTCTGAGGGTGCATCAAGCAACATATCCCTACAAGATTGTTACTGTGCACCTGGCGACTCTATTGTGATGAATCTGCTGTGGAAAACCTGTTGTTTCAGTTGTGACTTTGAGAGGCAAACACATGCGGTCTCATCCACAACTGCCTCTAGTTACACCTGAAGCAGATCCAAAGAAAATTATCAGAAAGGGAAAGGCCCTCGAAGAAGGAGATTTGAATGTTGAACCAAGTATTTCTGATAGCTCTCATGACCCTCTTTTAGAAACTCCAATAACTTCTTCTCAGTTTCCTATCAGACCTCTTGTTGGAGTTTCACATTTGCTGAATTTTGGGAGTGTTCCTGTTGAGTTTTCTCCTCCTGATATTGGATTAGAAGGAGAGAGATTTGTCACTCCTATTTCTCCCAACATTGTAGCTTGGTCTAGACCCAGGAATCTGGAATACTTTCCTACCCCAGGTTTTGCAACCCCTCCTCCTATTACTATTCCTATTGTTGTACCTGCACCAACCTCTGCTCCTTTGAGCCCTATAGATTTTTATCCGAATCCTCCATTGTTTCTCTTTCCACCTAGAAGTGAAGTTCCAATATCCCATGTTTGAACTCCTTCCCCTCATAGTTCTCCTCCACCAAACATTCCTATGGCAGTAGAAAACGCCCCCATGACCAGGATGGAGGCCATAATAGCTGCTAGATATGCTCCCCTTATGTTGCCCCAACTTCTCAATGCCCTTCCAGCAGATGGCTACCTCAAGCAGTTGCCCAAGTTTATAGGCGAGGGAGACATAACTACATAAGAACACCTTGAATCCTTTTACAGTTTTACAAATCATCATGTAATCATGCATGCAGAAGTATGGATGAGGATTTTTGTGCATGTCCTTGAAGGTGAGGCTAGGAAGTGGTTTAGGGCCCTGCCTCTTGGATCTATCGATGGAATAGAGGCTTTGGATAACACCTTATTGAAACAATGGAGAGATAATAAAGACTTCATGTATTACATGACAGAGTTTGGGTCTTTGAAGAGAAAGTAAGGAGAGTATGTCTCTGATTTCTCCAAGAGATTCAATAAGATGTACCATAAGATCCCTGCTGAGATAAATCCCTCAGAAGATTCAAATAAAATCACTTATGCCAGTTATTTTGACCCTTATTTCTTCCTCTTGTTGAGGGAAAGGAGAGCCACTTCCCTGGATCACATGCAGGATGCAACTGTAGAAGTTGAGTCGAATATATTTTGTTTATTGACTCAGAAATAAAGCTGATAAATACATACCCAGAAGGAGATATGAAGCCTCCACATCCAGTTCCTTTGCCCTTCCAACTCAGATGGATGAAGTGACTAAGGTATTAAAATCTCTTTCGGCTAGGATGGAAAGGTTGGAGTTAGAAGGGAAGCCCATGTACATAAATCCCCAAAATATTGATAATAGAGGCTTTAGGAGGCCCAACAACAATGCTTCCCAAATTATTCCAAGGGAACAAAGAAGCAGAGATGGGAATGATAAAAGGATTCAATCCCCTCTCCAAAATAACTTGGTCGATGATGAGGAAGGGGAAGAAGAAGAACTAGACCATGAAATTCACTGTATTGAGGACACCTCTCCTTTCCCCCATTTGACTCAATCTGCATATGAAGAATCCCTTATGAACAGTGAAATCAATAATCTGAGTAAGGGGAAGAATTCCAAAGACAACAGTCCTAATGGATACAATCTCAAGTGAAAGAAGAAAGAAGGGACATCTAATATCCCTGATCAGCCTCTCTTAGCAGAAAGGCTTGCTAAGCCTACAACAATCACTACCAAGGAAAATAAAACTCAGGATATTTCACCAATATCCAAAGACCCTGTTCCCGAAGTGAGAGAAATTCCTAAACCTCCTTCCTCCTTTAGTTTGGAGCATGAAATTCAGAAAATTAGAATTCTTGTGCCTCTTTCAGAGCTAGTCAAACATGAAGGTTTCAAAAGGTCCCTCTCCAAACTGTTGTTGTCCGAGCCACCTCAGCTTTCCACAGACTCAAAAAATCTCCAAGATGAAAAATCGACAATCATCCTAGGCTCCATGGTAGAAGATAGAGACGATTCATCACCTCCCTTCTACACATCCCTGAACATACATGATAAGGTGCTACATAATTGCCTGATGGATTCAAGGGCTTCCCATAACCTCATGCCCAAAATAGTCATGGAAGAATTGGGACTGGAAATAACAAAGGCCTATCATGATTTGTACTCTTTTGATTCAATGAGGGTGCAATGTATTGGAGTCATCAAAGACCTAGTGGTGTCCCTATTTCAGCTACCCATGAAGAGCATGGTCATGGACATTGTGGTAGTTGATGTTCCTCCCAAGTTTGGCATGCTATTGTCAAGATCTTGGATTAAAATGCTTGGAGGAACATTACATATGGACCTCACATATGCCACCATCCTAGTATTTAGAGGGGAGCACAAAAGACTATACAGAGAACCTCATTTGGCCTATATTGTCAGTGATGAGGCAGATCCCACCAGTCATCCCATCTTTTCCCTTGACACTTATTTCGGATCTAGCTTGTTGCAGCTCACCAACACCCCTGAGTCTCCCCTTCAAATAAGAGAGCAACCAGTTTCTTTTCATGGAGCACGTCCCCCAACTACATATGTGTGGAAAATGTTCTTTGATGGAACTTCTTCTAAATATGGAGCAGGTGCTAGAATAATTCTGGTGTCCCCTGCTCAAGAAACCACATCTCTGTCATACAAATTAGAGTTTGAAGCTACCAACAATGTGGCAGAGTATGAAGCTCTTGTTTTGGGTTTGAGGGATGCAAAGGACATGGGGATTAAAGAAATGTCAATGTTTGGTGATGATGAGGTAATCATCCAGCAGGTCAGAAGCATCTATCAGGCCAAACACCCTCGACTCAGAAACTACAAGAATGAAGTATGGGACCTCATTGATAGTTTTTTCCTAGCCTTCAACATATCATTTATTCCAAGAGGAGAAAAAATTATGGTTGATTCTCTGGCTATTTCAGAAAGCAATTTCAAATTCCCTCTGCCTCCCAAGCTTAGGTATGATATAGAAGTAAAATAAAGACCCTCCATACCTAACAATGTTAAGCTTTGGAAGCTATTCGAGGATGTTCTGGAAATCAGAAAATTCCTTGAGTCTGTCGATGACTTTTCTACATTGCACATTGATCAAGATCATGAACCCGAAGGTGATCCTCATCCTGAGGCATTTTTAAATAAGATTTTCGATCATCGTATTGTTCATCTACCTAGCAATCACATTCCAAAGGGATTGGTTCCTTTGGAGAGGATTTTTTATAGAAATGATGTGGCAGTAAAGGGTAAGGTCTCAGATGATAATGATGATGTAACATAATGCAATATTGGCACAAAGGAGGATTCTAAGTTCGTTAAGTTGTCAAGCATCCTGTCAAGAAAATAGAGGGCCAAGTATACTGCGTTATTAAGGGAATTTGCTAAGGTGTTTTCATGGACCTATGAAAACCTCAAGACATATGACACATATTTGATTGAGCACAAGATCCCACCGAAAGAGGAGTCCAAGCCATTCAGGCAGAAGGTAAGACAAATTAATCCTATGTTGTTGCCTGTCATGGAGAGAGAGGTGAAGAAGTTTTTAGATGCCCAAATCATTGTCCCCTTAAGATACTCTGAATGGGTGGCCAACCTGGTCCCAGTAAGGAAGAAGAGTGGAGAAATAAGACTCTGTGTTGATTTTAGAAATCTGAACAAGAGGTCCAAGAAGGACAGTTACCCTCTACCAAATATGGAACATATATTGCAAAGGGTAACAGGGGCCTCCGGGATTTCAATGATTGATGGATTTTCTGGCTATAATCAGATATTCGTTATGCTTGAGGACAAGGATAAAAAAACCTTCACCACTCCTTGGGGTACATTCATGTATGCCAAAATTCCCTTCGGATTGATGAATGCAGGGGAAACGTTTCAGTGAGCCATGGACATAGCCTTCATTGGGGATAAATATTAGTTTGTGGTGATCTATATGGATGACATCACAGTATTCTCCAAATCTCAAAAAGAGCACTGCTGTCATCTGAGGAAAGTTTTCTTGAAATGCAAAAAGTTTGGTCTCAGAAGTATCTATTTTCTATGAAGGACGGAAAATTTCTAGGTCACATAGTATCAGCTGAGGGAGTCAGGATTGATCCCAGCATAGTTGAAGCAATCCAAACCTTGTCACTCCCGAGATCCAAAAAAGAGGTCCAGTCTTTCCTAGGAAAAATCAATTTTTTGAGAAGGTTTGTTTCAAACTTTGTTGAATTAGTAAAGCATATCACATCCATGCTCAGAAAGGGAAATCAAGTAAAGTGGACTGCTGAACCCAAGGAATCCTTCAACCAAATAGAAAAGGCACTGAATGAAGCACCTGTGCTTATCAGTCCTAATTATTCGAAGGATTTACTGATATTTTCTTTTGCTTATTTTTATACAATGGTCGTTGTCCTACTACAGAAAAATGATGAAGGGTTGGAGCAACATATTTCCTTTTTTAGCAGAGCATTGAGGAATGCAGAGGTCAAATATGGAATCATGGAGAAACAATCCTATGCCCTAGTAAAATCTCTCAAAGAATTCAAAGTCTATGTTCTACACTCAAAGGTCATTACATATGTTCCTTCAGCTTCTTTGAAGGACATTCTTATCCAGCCTGACATAGATGGGAGAAGGAGAAACTGGATTTCCAAAACCCTTGAGTTTGATCTTGAATTAAATCCCACCAAGCTCATTAAAGGCCAAGGTTTAGCCAAGCTCCTGGTTGAATCCAACTATAAGGCTTTGGGGGTAAATTTCATCCACACTTGTTCAAAAATTCAGCAGGTTGAGTTGTCCGATACAAGTTCTCAGAACAGTCCCCTGTTGGAAGAATGCACTTGGTATGGAAACATTATATATTTTCTGCAAGAGTTAAGACCCCCTGATGGAATGAGAAAAATCAAGGAAAGATATTTAAATCTCAAAGAAATTATATATTTCCTTATTGACCAGGTCTTATATTGGAAAGACCCTCTGGGAGTGCTTCTGATATTTATCAACCCACAGGAGACCCAAAGAGTCATGTTTGATTTCCATAGCAGCCTATGTGGGGGACATCATTTCTAGAATACCATGACCTACAAAAGTCTCAAGGTTCGTTACTACTGGCCCACCTTATTCGTTGATGTATGCATAGAAGTCAGAGCAGCTCAAAACCTTGCCATTAAAGCCTGTAGTAGTTTCAGGACACTTTCAACAATGGGGATTGGACTTCATTGGAGAAATACATCCTGCCTCTAGTGGAAAACAAAGGTGGATCTTGACTGTCACTGATTACTTCACCAAGTGGATAGAAGATATCCCTACCAGGAATTCTTCTCATAAGGTAATCATTGGATTTCTTGAAGACATCATCACAAGGTTTGGCTGTTTCAATAGAATTGTCACTGATAACATTGCATATTTCAATTCTAAGCCTCTGGTCAGGTTCTATGAGTAGTTTGAGATTTCATTAATTCACTCCACTCCCTATTACCCTCAAGGCAATGGACTAGCATAGTCTTAAAACAAAATCTTAATCAAGCTCATTAAAAGATTACCAGAAGAAAATAAGAAATCCTGGGATTCAAAGATCAAATTCTCTCTTTGGGATGATCGAGTGATAGCCAAGAGGTCCTTGGGCACCTCCCCTTTTCAACTTGTTTATGGGACAGAAGCTGTATTTCCCACCCAACTGGATCTTCCCGTAGAAAAATTATTTCAAGTGTATGAAGGAGAGCCCGACAATATGGTTAGAAGAATTCATCAGTTGGTGGAAGTGTAGCAAACAAGAGAGCAGGTAATGGACAAAGTTCACGGTCATCAGCAGAGGATCAAGCAGACCTTTGACAAAAAGGTCAAGAAAGAGGGATTTGAGCTGGGAGATCTGGTGCTTAACTGGGATGCACCTAGGCAGGATAGAGGCAAACACAACAAATTTGAAGCCCTTTGGATTGGGCCCTTCAAAATCTCTGAAGTATTTTCAAACAACACCTACAGGTTGCAAGATTTGGAGGGTGAAGAAGTTTTCAATGGCCCAGTGAATGGGCATTTCCTGAAGAAATATTTTGTTTGAGCCATAAGTAGCTCTTCGATTTATTGTAAATATTGTTTTCCTATTTGTTTCCAGCTTAATAAATGACTCCATATCCCAATAGCAAGGCATTGAAGCTGCAGAAGAGTTATTGGCATCTCACAGGGAGAAATCCATCCCCCATGGAGCCTAATGTTTTCACATAATCATGTATGAGGGGTGTTTTGCATTTGGAAAAGGCACCAGAGAAAAAAATTGGAAAGAATGTGGGTTAAAATCCACTTTCCTAAGTTTGGAGGCTTGAGTGCATGATACTAAGGAGCAGGCAGATTTGGGCGGCTAGGACTTGCACACTTAGATATGTGGTCGAGGATCAATTCCGGACCCCCTTCGTCGTTCTACCTTTATCAAATGGGGGGGGGTGTCTGGAATGAGCAGTAAGGGGTGTCTAGATCTGGTTTGTTGAGATATGTGCACCCAGATCTACGACACAGGTTTCGTTCCAGACCCCCCTTGCTTTTCTGCCTTTAATGGGGGTGGTCCAGAATGAGGCGGTTTTCAGTACGGTCCCCTTGCTATCGTGGCTCCCTCTCATTATGTCAGACCCCCTCTCGCATAAATCCACTTACCGCCTCCATTACCACCTTCACCTCCCTCTGCCATCTATCCTCCACTCTATCTCTCACCTCCACCCATCACATCCTCCCTGGCAGATGGTCTCATCTCACACTAGCATATTTGGGTCATTTTGCGACAGTTGTTTCGACGCTCTTGTGACGTTATGTCGTTGACATTGAGATAAATCTGGAGTCTTTGAAATGCCATTTTATGTCATGTGGCAATTGCAATGAACTTGAACAAACTTCGCAAGAGAGACAACATAGGAAATTGCAACAAAAAATAAATATCGTCGCCAATACGACAATATAGGAAAACTATGTGAAACCAACATTTCGTCTCAATTGTGACGCCCATTACGACAACAAATTTTGTGGTTTATATATCAAAACTATTGAAATAATTTAATCGGTCATCGCACTGGTGACGATAACTTTTTGACAACTTTTCGTTGTTTACATAGCAAAACCATTGCATCAATTGAAGTTGTCGTCGCGTGTGCGACGAAAACTTTTCATTGTTTATATAACAAAACCGTTGCATCAATTGAAGTTGTCATTGCACGTGCGATGAAAATTTTTTCATTTTTATATAGAAAACCTATCACAACAATTGAAGTTGTCGTCGCACATGCGACAAGAAATTTTCATTTTTATACAACAGAACTATCGCAACAATTGAAGTTGTTGGTGCACGTGCGATGAAAACTTTTCATTTTTATATAACACAACTGTCACAACAATTGAATTTTTCGTCGCACATGCGACAACTTTTCATTTTTATATAGAACAACTGTCGCAACAATTGAAGTTGTCCTCGCACAACCGACAAAATGTTTTCGTTGTTTATACATAAAAATCGTCGTAGCAATTGAGGTTTGCATCGCAATTGTGACGACCAATATATATATATATATATATATATATATATATATATATATATATATATATATATATATATATATATATATATATATATATATATATATTAGGCTGCAATTTTGATATTAATATTAATATTACCATTTTAATATTAATATTACCATTTTAATATTAATACTACCATAATAATTTTTTAATTGATATGTGCTCCATTACTAATAATTTAACAGACAATTAATGAATTCGAAGCGCTAGGACTGCTTTGAGTCGCTAAACCTAGAATCTGATGCCCTCTCTGTCAAATCTGTGAAGAATCTACTAACCATCTGCTCCTCAATTTTCCCTTTGCAAAAGAATTATGGCACCATGCCCTGCCAGGAGGGATCTCTTCTGACGAACTCCCTCCTGACATACCCACTCTGCTAAAAACCTGGGCCACCCTCTGTCCTTTCCCTCTCAAGGTCAACGCTCAAATCAACTATTGTTTGATGTCCCTCCCTAAATTCATCCTTTGGAAAATTTGGCTCGAAAGAAACTCCAAAATCTTCAGAAATCTGATCGCTTCGCCCGACATTGTTTCTGTGAAAACCAAAGCCCTACTGGGAGGTTGCCTCTCCTACCTTTTTCCTTGCACCAAATACCTTTCTCTCAACTCCCCTAATAAATATTGGATCCATAGCCTCAGTCGAGACCTCAAATCCCCCCCTCCTCTCACTAAGGATCACGAAATATGGTGAACTATGGGAATTAGACTACTCTTGGGGGCTTGGAGTCGAATCCAATAATATAGCAGAAGCTCTAAGCCTTTGGCAAGGACTTATCCAAGACCGGAAGCCAGAAATCAAAGAAATAATGGTGATAGGAGACTCCCAGATTTTAATCCAAGCTATGGTCACCAACATCTTGCCTACTCAAATGAATCTGCGCCACATTCTCAAGAAAATCATACGGCTCTCCCACTCCTTCTAAAAAATTGACTTCTTTCATGTGCTCCGTCATCTCAATGTCGAAGCCAACCAAGCTACCAAAGCCGCCAGCCACTTGAGCAGGGGTCAACTCTCCCTAAATTGAAATTTGGTTTTCGTCCCTCTCCCTTAGCGACACCTGATGAGTGCTCCTCTGGGCCTCCCAGGGAAAGTGGCCCTCGTTCCCTCCCAACGTCATACTCATGGAATCCCTCCTCCACCTCCCTTGTCTTTCCCTTTTCCCATGCGACAGTACTTATCTGCACTATTCACATCCCCTCCCCTCCCCCTCCCTATCCTTTTCCTCATGTTCCTTCTGCACCTCCGCATAGATCTCTTGTCCCTCCTGCATGGCACTCATGTGATCCCCCTCTCCTCCCATGGCGGTGCATGAATGAGATATCGTTAAATTCAAGAAGGTGGCGAACTACTCTTGCTCATCTTTCCTTCCCAATTCTGTCTGGTTTCTCACTTAGCTTGAGCTCCCAGTCTTTCCCCCGATTAGTCTCTACCCATTTTCCTCGGCCAAGCCTCCCTCCTGGTCTTTGTCCACCGCTCTCGCAATGGAGACTAGTTCCAACTCAGCCACCTGCCCTAATCCCTCTTCCTCCCTGGAACTCAAAATTTGTAGGCTGAAACTCACACTTAGCGTGCATAGAGGATTCCTACTCCGTCTTGATGGGGAAGGAGGTAGGAGGTTCGAAATGATGGAGGAAGATCTAATCTATCTAAGGGAGGAAGTGGTATAATATCTCACCTACACAACTCAACAATCTAACAACAAAATTGTTGATCTAGAACCAAGAATTGAAAAGATGGAAATTCAAGCTATAGGATAGATCCACTAGACAAATGCAGGGGGGGAGGTGACCACGAGTGCAAGCTCGTCCATCCTGGGTTGGAAGGTTTAATCCTGAATTTCTCTTTCCTAGAATTAGTTATTTTTGGATCTTTGTTTCTCTTCTTTGTAAGTTGGAGTATAGGCCCTTATGCAACTCAGACAATCGTGTTGTAAGCCAGTTCTTATTCTGAGTTTAGTTATATTTTGGACTCTCGGTTGTTATGGGAATTCTAGGACTTTATAGGATGGAAACCCCTTTTTTAATCTCGAAGCTCCTGCACTGATCGCAGGGATGAATTATGTAAGTTTTCTCTACAGTGGTTATACCACTGGTTTTAATATATAAACCCCTTTCTTATGTAAAAAAACAATATTACCATAATAGACTTAAGACTAGTCTATTATATGAAAGTTCATAATCATTCACATGATAAGTTTCAAAGGCATAATTAAAATATGTTTCTCTCTTTCATATGGTAGCTAACAACAAGATAAAAAATGTATTATACCATGCCATACATAACACTATTTCACACTTGCTATATGATCATTTCATACCTACTCATTATGAAGAGTTGTATACAACCCACTCAAAACTATCATTCAAAGTAAACAGCATAGCATAACCTTCAAGATGAAGACAACTATTTAAAAATGGTATTATCCAAAGCATAACAAGTACAATTTCATGTTCAACAATTAAACACATCCATGCATTCATATCAATAGACATGCATTCAAATTAATGGAAATATACAATCATATTCATGAAAAATAACTTCACTCTGCATAAATAAGAGGTCTACTCATTCAATGCATACATGACACTCAAGGGTGGTTACAACTAAGTCTTGTTAACAATACAAATACACCACCAAAGATTATTGGTTTAACATCAATCAAACTCATTCATAGTATCCCTAAGACAAATTCCTCTTACCAGACATCTACAACACCATGGATGAAAGGTATCTTCACTTTTAAACATGACAATCCTTAGGAACACGGTTAATACATTTAAACCCATATACACTAAATAAAGGTAATGATCATCAATCTATCAACCTCTTAACCTTCTAGGTAAACAACCCATCAATCAATAGGCCATTGAACATGTGAATCAATAATGCATAACATTTATACATGTCAAAACGTCTAAAGGGTAGACACCATTAAGTCTTAATGCTAATACCAATGAATGATCAAATATAAGCACTTACATCAATATAAGACATCGTCATACTGGTTACACAATAATCTCTAATCAACAACTTCATATAGTTATGAATATGAAGGAAAAAACTAGTTTCACTTATTCAAGAATAATCGGTTATGTTAACTATGATTCACTATGATTTAGCCCATACAGGTCCATGTTGCCTGCCTCTAGTATTAATATTTTAGGCTGCAATTTTAATATTAATATTAATATTACCATATCCTCCAAGTGGAACATGGCTTCTCCTATAATTCCTTGGATAATGGGGATAGGTCTCAATGCCTTGATAATGTGCATGAGAGGACCATAAATCCCTTAGGCTCTAAATGAATCTTTCAGGGACCTACAAGGGCCATGGACAATGCCAAAAACCACAAAACATGCCCTATATAAGATATCATTATCATTAGAGTGGTATGTGGATGCCATTAGAAGGTTTTATGCATTAGGGATGGGTACTAGAGCCTTGACCATGGTTGGGTCAGAAGTTGAGGGAATTAGGACCTAAGTT
>ML790716.1:156130-200511 GCA_009831015.1 Picea engelmannii
TTGGTTAGAAGTGTCATTCCCTTACCATGATTTATATCATTAATTTCTTGAGGTGCAAGCTAAGTATAAGTTTTATAGGTGTTATAAGTTTTAGGGATTAGGAGTTGTAGTGGTTATGTCTTATATTATGGGTTATAATGTACTATGGAAGTGGTTATTTTTGTTGGGATTCATATGGGTTAGGAATGATATGGGTTATAGGGTTATGGATCAAAGGGTATAGGAATCCAATGTTATTTTAGTTAGATGCAATAGAAGGTGTAAGGATTAGAGATTGTATGTCTTTATAGATACCAAGGGTTCTATTAGTTGTTAATGGGATATGGGTTATTGAGATTATAGATGGTAGGGGATAGGGAGGTTATATTAGGGTTTATAAGATTAAGACTCTAGTGGCCCTGAAAGTTTAAATTTTTTTGAAGACCTTGATTACATATATAACATCCAACAAAAAACCCATCTGGTCAAAAGAAGTGTTACCATTGCTAGGTTTATGAGGATGACCATGTTGAACTCTATAGGTGAAGAAGCCAAAAAAAATCTTAGGAAAGATAAATACATTTAATACATGAGAATGAATAAATCACCGAAGATTTTACAAACCAATGATTTTGACACACAAAGAAAACCATGGAGTAGGCCACCTCTACCTTTGAATACTAGTCTAGTAACTTCATTTCCATCTAACAAGAGTACCACTATTCATAGTGTGAAACTAAATATCAATGTAGTCAATGTTTTAGCTAAGATAATAGTTCTAGTTCCCCTAAATCTAATCAAGATTCCCTCACAAATGGACAAGGTGAAGAAGCATCTTAATCTAGAAGAAACAAAATACCAACCATTAATTTTGAAATCCATTCATCAAGATAGGAAAAACATGAGTCATGCACCTTTATTCATAACCTTGGTACTAAATGAAATTATTCTTCATCAATGTATGTTGGATTATAAGGCCTCAACCAATGTAATTTCATTGCAATTCATGAACCAATTAGGTCTAAATACTACAACACCATATTGGAACGTATGTGGTGTGGATAGAGAGAAATCAAGGTTTGTGGTCTTATCAATTATCTGAAGGTCAGTCCAGTTGCATATTTAGACATCTTTGTATTAATGGATGTGACAGTCGTAGATGTACCAAATGCTTGGGGAATGTTATTTTCCGAAAATTGGGCTACAAGTTTAGGTGGTAATATTAGAATGGATTTATCTTATGCAACCATCCCAACTTGTGAGGGTACTTATGTCACACTTCATAGGGAACCAACGATGAGATACTAAGTTAAATATCAATGATTAAAATCAATTGATATGGGAATAAAATGATTAAAATCAATTGGGGAATCTAATCTCATTATATTAAAAGTAAAATGAGCATATGTTCCTAAGAATTAAAAGTTAAAAATGCATAAATGCAATATGGGATAGCATGGAACTATTTGATGATTTTGCAATCGAAGTAGTTCCTAGAGAGAAAAATTGTGTTGTTGATGCACTAGTATGAAATATATATCTACTTTGATCAATCCCTAGGATGATCAAAATATGAAATAAAACTACTCTATATTAAAAGACAAACATTGAACATCTCAATTTGATACTTTGCAAGCTAGCTGGACCTTCAGTCAAATACAAATATGAAACTTGGAATCATTAACATATCTACTAGAACATATGGAAAATAGGGTTTATGGTTTCCATGATGAATTGATGATGGAAGAAAGTGGGTGTGTCAGTCAAATTTGAGTCCATAAACCCTCCCATATCGTTAAGGCATGTGAATAGTCTATCCATGACAAATTTCAGTGCTTACAGGAACTGTTTGAAAAAATTTCAACATTAGCCCCATTTGCAGGTCCATGTTGTCGGCATCTAGTCCTCATGCAATTTTCGTTCCTCCTTCATCGTTCCTCGTTCCTCATTCCTTGATAATGGTGTAGTCCACAAGATCTATTATTTTTTTACAAAATTACATACTAATGGCATAAAATTATCGACGAACTTTTTTCGTTGATAGTATAGCAAATTCGTCGCAAGATTATTTACATTCATCTCTCTTGCAACAATATAAAATGATGCTTGGATTCATTTCATATTTGGATTATCAACTTGAAATTTCAATTTGATACGTTGCAAGCTAGTTGGACCTTCAGTCAAATACAAATATGAAACTTGGAATCATTAACATATTTACTAGAACATATGAAAAATAAGGTTTATGGTTTCCATGATGAATTGATGATGGAATAAAGTGGGTGTGTCAGTCAAATTTGAGTCCAGAAACCCTCCCATATCGTTAAGGCATGCGAATAGTCTATCCATGACAAATTTTAGTGCTTACAGAAACTGTTTGAAAAAATTTCAATGTTGGCCCCATTCACAGGTCCATGTTGTCGGTGTCTAGTCCTCATGCAATTTTCATTCCCCCTTCATAGTTCCTCATTCCTCATTCCTTGACCATGGTGTAGTCCCCAAGATCCATTATTTTTGTACAAAATTACATACTAATGGCATAAAATTATCGACGAACTTTTTTCGTCGATAGTATAGCAAATTTGTCGCAAGATTATTTACATTTGTCTCTCTTGCGACGATATCAAATGATGCTTGGATTCATTTCATATTTGGTTTATCAAATTGAAATCTCAATTTGATACTTTTCACACTAGTTGTACCTTCAGTCAAATACAAATATGAAACTTGGAATCATTAACATATCTACTAGACCATATGAAAAATAGGGTTTATGGTTTCCATGATGAATTGATGATGGAAGAAAGTGTGTGTGTCACTCAAATTTGAGTCCAAAAACCCTCACATATCATTAAGTCATGCCAATATTCTATCCATGACAAATTTCAGTGCATACAGAAACTGTTTGAAAAAATTTCAACGTTGGCCCCATTCGCAGGTCCATGTTGTCAGTGTCTAGTACTCGTGCAATTTTTGTTCCTCGTTCCTCGTTCCTTGACCATCATGTATTCCCAAAGATCCATTATTTTTGTACAAAATTACATACTATTGGCATAAAATTATCGGCAAACTTGTTTCGTCGATAGTATAGAAAATTCGTCGCAAGATTATTTACATTTGTCTCTCTTGCGACGATATAAAATGATGCTTGGATTCAATTCATATTTGGTTTATAAACTTGAAATCTCAATTTTATACTTTGCAAGCTAGCCGAACCTTCAGTCAAATACAAATATGAAACTTGGAATCATTAACATATCTACTAGAACATATGAAAAATAGGGTTTATGGTTTCCATGATGAATTGATGATGGACGAAAGTGGGCGTGTCACTCAAATTTGAGTCCATAAATCCTCTCATATCATTAAGGCATGTGAATAGTATATCCATGACAAATTTCAGTTCTTACAGAAACTGTTTGAAAAAATTTCAACGTTGGCCCCATTCGTAGGTCCATGTTGTCGGTGTCTAGTCCTCGTGCAATTTTCGTTCCTCCTTCATTGTTCCTCATTCGTCATTCCTTGACCATGGTGTAGTCCCCAAGATCCATTATTTTTGTACAAAATTACATACTAATGGCATAAAATTATCGACGAACTGTTTTCGTCGATAGTATAGCAAATTCGTCACAAGATTATTTACATTCGTCTCTCTTGCGACAATATCAAATGATTCTTGGATTCATTTCATATTTGGTTTATCAACTTGAAATATCAATTTGATACTTTTCACACTAGCTGGAACTTCATTCAAATACAAATATGAAACTTGGAATCATTAACATATCTACTAGAACATATAAAAATAGGGTTTATGGTTTCCATGATGAATTGATGATGGAAGAAAGTGGGTGTGTCACTCAAATTTGAGTCCAAAAACTCTCCCATAACATTAAGTCATGCCAATAGTCTATCCATGAAAAATTCCAGTGCATACATAAGTATTTTGTCTTTTTTCAACAACTATGTAACGAATCTCAATTCTAAGAAGATTCAAATAGGTAACAATATTGATGAAATATTATACAATCATGATGGTATAAAAATGAAATAGATTCTCTTGGTTTCAAGAATAATTTATCCTCTACTGAACAAGGCCAAACACAGGAAGGTGGAAGCTCACATGGCCCCTCCTCTCCCCCTCACATCACTCTCAATTGATCCCCAAAACCCAATCTATAAAATATAAAATAATTGAAAGAAACGTCCTATTAAGATTCATGCATAGAAACTACAAAAAAAACAAATTAATGAAGGTACATGAAATTATGTGTTTATAAATGATATTTTTAGTCTACCACGTACTTTACTATATTGACAACTATTTTCATGTTTCAAATAATAATTAAACAACATGTAACCTAGGATATAAAAACGTCGCATAAAACTTAAAAACATGTAATTAACCCATGACATTAAAAGTAAATTATTTTAAGAGAATAATGCATACAAATTAAAATATTATATAGTCACGTACCTAATCCAACCTCAACATCTGTGTAATCATCCTTATTCTCTATCTTGATCTTCTTCATCGAACTCGACATATGTATCATCATCTGGTTCTGAAACGATTTTGAAAGGATTGATGATATCATCATCGTCATCAATGTCATTTTCGAGCATATTTTCATCGACATCATCATAAGGAATTGAAATATTGTCTCCTACGCCTAGATCGTGATCTTCTTCATCTTCTTCATTTGTCAAACCTCCATGATCTTTCGGCTCTGTCTGATATTCTGTCGAATCATCTTCTTGATATTCAATATCATCTTCTTCTTGTAAATGAGTATACTTAATTGGCCTTCCTCTTGGATCATATCTAACAATAAATGACCAATCCCTTTCACCTGGAACATTTGAGTAGAAAACCTATTCACATTGGTTTGGAAAAACATAGTGATCATGTCCTCTTTCAAATATCATTGTTTTAATCATTGGAAATCCGTTGGCATGTTGAATAACAGTTCTTTCCTCATCACGTTCATGCATTCGTAACCTATACCATTTGACATCAAACATAACTAATTAGAAGGAATTAAAGTCACACTCAAGTATATCATTTAAATACCCATAGTATCTATTTTCATACTCTCGGGGATGTATGTCACTCTTAGAGGAAACATTAGTAACCTGGAATATTGCAGTTATCCCACTGTAATAAGTTTTCCTTGTTTCATCCAATTGTTTGATGCGAAATTTATGACCATTGCACCACATAGCCTTGTGGTGTTTCAAATGCAATATGTAAAATATGCATTGTCAATTAATAAATTAACATATATTTATATAAATTTGAAAGTATCTGAAAAATACAATACACATGTAGTCACATTAGTATAATATAAAATAACTGAATAAAATGGGCAAAATTGCTTACCTGTCCATCTTTCAAACCATATGCTAGATCAATTTCCCTTTGCGTAACATTGGCATCTTCATTACGATGAGCTTCTCTAACCAATTCAGGTAGTCATTTCCATGATAACCTACCTCCGTTATGTTGTTTACATCTTTCAATCCATACATTCATCTAGTCAATATTGTTTGCAATGTATAAATGCAGTGCATCCCACTCTAGAGAAACTGAATCAAAAAAACATAATTCACCATTATTAAATATTAGTTATAACGTACAATATGAAGGTAATTATAAATATTTATAATTTATGAAATAAATCATATTAATATATTAATGATTACGATCATATACACAAAAACAAAACTTTATATGTATTATTAATATTAATTTTCACAATTATTAATATATTACCTCATTTTTTTCATTCTACCTTTCCCCAATAGATGCTCCTGATCTTCAAATGTTTTGATGGATTTCACATCCCAAATGCGATCCACTGCATGCATAGTTGGCACTGCTAATTTAGGAAGATATTTACTAATATACACCATGTATTGATATACCATATATCCCTCCACCATAGAACCCTCAAGACGTGCTCTTTGTCTAACCAACATCTTCAATGATTTCAAGTGCCTCTCCACCATCCACATTGACCTTGTGTGAACATGTCCACAAATTTCAATCTCCTCAACTCGGTGTATGAGGTAGTGTTCTTGTGCATTGAAAAATGTAGGAGGTATATACTTTTTCATTTCACACATTAGACGAGGAATTTCTCTCTTTCAATACTTTATATCATCTTCATGGATTTATTTCAATGAAAACCATCTACATGAGATCATGACACAAGAAAATCACATGTTTCAACATAACATAATATAATATATTACATTAAATTACAAGTAAAACACGTGTCATTAAGTACAAAAATAATTTGAAAGAACATTTTTCATATAAATCAAAACTACGTCTTACCTCATGTATTTTCCAAGATCATATATAACTTGTTTGACATTGTTGTCAAAGTCGTTTGGGAGAGATAGTGGTAGAACATACTGTAACAACAAAATGAATCATTATTTGTTTCGACCAAAGTAGACAAGCAAAAAATAAAAAAAATAAAAGATCTATAAGGCCAATATATATAAATATGTATACCAAAATTATTACCTTAATGAAGGTATGCCAATCATGTGTTTTTACCCCACCAAATTCGTCTTTCTTCGCTCAGATTTTTTTTTATGTTTGAAGCAAAACCCGTGGGAAATTTAATTCTTTGAGCGACCTCTTTTACATCATTTCTTTGTTTCTCTGCTAATAACCATGGAAGGTTATTTCGGTCTAGTACTCCATCTGATCTATTTGAATATCAGATCACACTTTGCATTGCATTATCGACTTCTTGAATGTCAATAAAAATTTTGACAATTTTGTCTTTGTCCCTCCTACCATCTATGATTCACCATAGCGTTTCAGTCACATTCTTCCCAATATGAAATGTATCAAACAAATGAGCTATTTTTAGCTCCTCATAGTAGGGCAGCCTCATGAATTGAGCAGGATAAGATTTCATTCCTCGTGGAAGCCCATTATTAATACCTTCATGATGAGTGTGTCCTTCATGAAGCATAAAAGAAATCACAAAAATAATTATCAAATATGGTAAAATAAATTCAATGATTAAAATAAGCATTCAAAACATTACATGATCTACGATACATTATGAAATGCAGTACCTTGACGATTTCTATTATATTCCAACCTCCATAGGTGAGGTGTCATTCTTCATGGTTTTAAACCAGTCTCTTCTTTCCCATTGAAAAGATGTTTTTTAGTAGTACGATACCTATGGTTCTTAGGAAGAAGGTGCCTACACTCATCAAACACCATCTTTCCTAAACTTTTTGAATGACGATACTTCATCTTAGGGACACAAACTGGACATGCAAATTTACCCTTTGTTTGAAGACCTGCAAAAAATGGATTAATGTCAATTATACGATGAGATTATTTAAAAAGTAAACATACACCATGATAACATCAAAATATTGTATAGTATTAAAGAGAAATATTAGAATGCTTATACATACCACAAAAATGTGTTAGTCTAAGGGCATCATGAATTGTCCATACAAGTATTCCACGAAATTTAAATTTCTTCTCCCTGATTGGTTTACATATGTCGTACATTGTGATTCCAACCCATAACATTAGTAGCTCGTCGATAAGAGGCTCGATATATACATTCATATATTTAACCTGGTACTTACCTAATTGTTTGAAATTACACATAATTACTAAAGGAGTGATATCATGTAATATATATAATTAAATAAATAAACAAAAGATATTATGCAAAAATTGAAACAAATGAAAATGTTAAATTCAAATAATTAATGTAAACAAATACCTAGAACAATCATTGTCAACATTATGTGATCCCTCTTTATTGACATCCAAAGAGGAATGTTATTGTTGATAACAAAAATAGGCCACACTGAGTAAATAGACCTAAGATCTCTGAATGGATTAACACTGTCAGCTGCCAATGAAAGCCAAACATTACGTGGGTCATCTTTGAAATCTACCCATTTTTCCTCAATTTCCCTAAATGAAGAACCATCACTAGACATTCGAAGAACACCATCTTCACTTCTGTTATGTGCATGGTAATCCATAAATTGTGTTATGCTTTCACACCTGAACAATCGCTGCAAACATGGAATTATGGGAATATGTCGAAGAACCTTTCGAGGCACCCTTTTTGTTACTTGATCTATTCGATATCTACCGATAAGACATTGTGGACATTCGGTTTTCGAAGCATGTTGTCCATAATATATAATATGGTCATTAGGACATGAATCTCTAGTTTGATAATCCATTCCAATGTCTTTCATAATGGCATGCAAACCTCGATATGTGTGAGGTAAAATATTTGATGATGGTAACAAAAATTCACCTAACAATCTACAACATAACAAACAACTAGTTAATGTGAGAATATTAATCGTAAAAAATGCATTCTTATCTTACACATTAATTAACACTAAAAACAAATATAAAAAAATCAACATTTATGTACAGTATGAGATGAAACATATTACATACCTTAGTATCTGTGTCAAACAAGTGTTCGACAAATTATTCATAACCTTTAAGTTCACTAGAAACAATGTAGAGGAGAGAATATTTTCTCTTGATCCTTCAGAAAGTCGTTTATTTGCCTTTTCTAATAGAAGTTCATCATAAATACCAGCATTTTCCCCATCCTCATCCGACTGTGAAAACAAATATTGGATCATTTGATTTGTCCCATCATCTTCTTCCATGGGATAATTAACTTTATTTGTCCCATCATGTTCTTCCATGAGATCCTCATTTGCTTGGTCATGATGATGTTCCTCGGCTTGTACAACATCATTTCTACTAATACTTGGTGCAATATTCTACGGAAAGTTAGAGGGAAACTCTAACTTTATAATTACAAACAATCATGCAAAATTAGTGTATACTATAACAAACATTCAAATAATATATATACATATATATAATTTTATATAAAATTGACAAAATAAAAAAATATAATGAATATATAGCTAATTACCATGGGATGATATTCATTCAATCCACCATCAATGTGACCATATTTCCTACAATGTTTTGTAGCTGTTGCTATTAAAATTATTACGGGACATCTGAGGCAACATTTTTTACAAGGGCAATAACATCTACCATCACACTTTTCACCCACTTTACTTTTTTCCCCACCTCTAACAAAATTCTATGACATTTTTCCACACAAAAATACCCTTTTGGAACCGTCGTTGTTATAGCAAGATTGTCGCAACATCTTTCAATCGTCAAATATTTGTAGGCAAATTTTAGGTCACTATCGTCACAATTGCGACAATAGTGACTTAAAAATATATTTTTTCCACCTATTTATTTTAGGTCATTTTCAACGGTGAATTTTGACTAAATTATTATGGTCAACGTTTGTCACAAGAACGACGAACAATCTACAGGCGTCACTCGTGAGACGAACATTGACCATAATAATTTAGTCAAACTGTAAGCATCAAGATTGCGATGAATATGGGGTAGATTTCGAAAATATGAACTTTTTCTCTTGCATGTTGCGATGAAAGAGTAATTTCATCACAAGTGGTCGTTGCAAATTTTTCAATATGTAGTAGTGTCATCCACTGACAACCTTACATCTGCCCCCACATCATCGCCCCACACCACTACCCACCTATACCTCCTTGTTCCATGCCACTCCCACTTGTGTATGGTCCCATGCTCCCTCACCAGTCACATTCTGGTCGCCTCGTCACCTTCCCATGACACATCACCTTGTCATCCGATGTCCTAGCCTCTATGTTTCTGTCCACATAGCCTCCCCCCTTCTCATTCTCGCACCATGCATGTTAAATCATCATTGCCTATCCACCACCCATTCACCATATTACGTCGTGTGCCCTATTTTATCTTTGCTCCCGTCAGGTCCTCATCCACAACTGCAGACTAGGCCTCCTCGCAGCAGTCCAATGAAGAAGCAACAACCAAGGAGAGGTCGTCGTGTCGTTCAAGCGCAGAGTTGACTAGGAGCCTCTCAGATCCCGATGAATCAGATAATGAAAATGTGGAAGGTGGGTGAGACATCATCTCCTTCCATAAATAGAAGTCGAGAAAGGGACAAAGCGCAGAGGTGACTGTCAGTCCTTTTTGATAGAGATCATGTCCAACATAAGACTACATGGGCAGTCTACCCAACATCTGCATGCACATCCTGACAAGAGAAGCTGAGAAACGTAAAGACTTGAATGTATGACTTGATCATGTCTCAAATAGTCGGAGCCAGTCTAAGTATATGTAGACATTTTTTCCATTTTGGGGGGTATCATTGGTAGAGCTATGCTTCCTATTGTAAAGTTTTGATGAAACATTGGCTTCCCTGGTTATGCATATGTATGTGAAACTTCTTGTTTACTGACAGTCAACTTTCTTACCTCATCTTGTTTCCATCTAATACTGTAATAGTTCATGATTGAATGATTCACATGAATCATGGTGGTTGTGTTATGATAAATACTTTATGATAACGCTATTATGATTTCTTTCAGTGTTCTTGTAATTTGAATACAAGAAGTTCTTGTGTTTAAGTTCTTTCTCTTTGGACTGTTGGAAGTTGGATGCCTATACAAGACCTTTACATTTTCTCACTTAATTCTTCCTCCTACTCACCCTTACTACAACATACTGTCTGAAGTTAAATTAAGACTTCACTTGTCTATGCATAGCCTAGTCCTGGATTCCGAGTTAAAATGATATTGTGCCGGGTCTGTTCTCTTTAGATCACCCTTTATAAATAAATCGTGACATATAAACTGATGGGTATCAGGATTACTCCTGCTGCAATCCAGGGGTGACTTCTAGTGCTAACACCTTGGTATTCTTGTTTCCAATTCTGACTATGTATTTTCTAATTATTTTAGTTGAATCATCATTTCCTAAAGAGACTGATCCATCTCTTTCCTTTCTTAATGTAATAAACTTGTCTTTATCACCTGTCATGTGTTTTGAACATCCATTGTCAACATACCAACCATATTTCTTATGCTTAGCTTGTAGAGCGAGTGTGCATTCTTCATTGATATATTGATTTCTCTTTCTTATCCATGTTCTCTTTTGAGGTTTCTGTCCATGACTATTGTTCTCTTGTTGTGGTTCTCTAGGAGGAACTGTCATTATACACTCTTTGGCCATGTGTCCAAAGTTGTTTCATTTGTAGCATCCCATTTAAGTGCTTAATGATTCAAACCTGTTGTAGCTTCTTTGTGTCTCACTAGCTAGGCCTTCTTAGAAAACCATTTTGTGTATGACTTTCAATTTTTTTTATGTTCCTTCTATTATATCTGCAATTTACAGATTTATGTCCAAAGTTATTGCATGCATAACATAAACCCAAAAAGATAGTTTGATACATGGGTGTCGAATATATTTTCAAAGGAGTTACTCTTATTAATCCTCCTCATTCTTGACGCCTATTTGTTTCTGACAGTCATTGATCGTGAATTCTGAATCTTCTCGGTGGAGGAGTGTCCCTGTGATCTTCCTTGTAGGCCTTCCTATCCCCTTTGCTTGTTTATGCATAGATTTTTGGATATCTTTCTTGTTATGTCATTTTGGAGCTTGATCCCTTTTCTGTCTGATTGTATCCATGTTCAGACTTGTCATGATGAGGCTTTTGACTGTTGATAATGTCATCCAAAAATTTTGAGTTGTTCTGCGTATTTTTATTTTGAAGATCCTTTCTCAATGTGACAATCTTTGCTTCCAAATTTCCAATGATCTTGTCTCTTTCTTTTAATGTTTCTTTGAGTGCTTCTTCAATTCTTTTATCTTCTTCTATTTGAACCTTCAATTTCATGATCATTTGTTCTAGTTCTCAAGTGTCTTCTTTATTTTATAGTTCTTCTTGTAGCTTATTGTTTTTCTTCTTTTCTCTTTTTATAACTTCTATGGCACTCAACAATTCTTCTCGATAGTCAACTTCTGCCTCTTCATATTCTTCTTTGGTGTCTTATTTATCAGAGTCTTCTATTGCGATGAATAGAAATATTTTTGTCTCACTTTCACTGACTTCATCTTCATCTGATGAGCAGATGTCTTCTTTGGTGCATAAACTTTTCTTGAAAACTTTCTTTTGGTTCTTTTTCCTTTATATGTTTGTTTTTTATTTGAGTAATCTTCATCATTCCTCTTATTTTTCTTATGAGGACATTTGTTAGCAACATGAACAATACCATCACAATTAAAAACAATCAATGGAATCTTACCTTTATATCTTTCGTTGGTTCCCTTGTTCAATCTTCTGACAAAGTTGGCCACTTCTTCATCATCTTCCGAGAAGTCATTGTTGTTGTTATGTTGTTTTTATTTTTTCTTTCCATTTTTATTTGACCTTTTGGATGCTTTGAAATCTGCTTCTTTTATATATGGATTTTCCTATTCAGTTCTCATTTCATATGCTGTGAAGATTCCATGTAGTTCATCCATTCTTATTGAGTATATATCTGCTCTTTCTTCTAGTGTCGATATCTTAGAATCAAATCTCATAGGAAGAGATCTTAGTACCTTTTGAACAATTACAGAGTCTTTAATTTATTCTCCCAATCCTATGATTTCATTCACTGTTTCATTGGCTTGTAAGAAGTAAGTTGCAATATTCTCATCTCCCTTCATCTTTAGTTTTTCAAATTGACCTCTGTAAGTTTGAAGCTTTGCTGCTTTGACTTTTGAATCTCCTTCATAAATATTTTTAAGTTTGTCCCAACTCTCTTTAGCAGATTTACAATGTATAAATTTGGTATATATCGATTCACCAAGACCATTCAGAAGTGTATTTGTGGATTTGGAATTATTTAGATTGAGTTTCATTGCTCTTTCATTTGTTGGTGAAACTGTTGGTTCTTTGTATCCATCTACAATTGATTGCCAAATTTCAAATCCTTGTGCTTGTATATATGTTTTCATCCTTTTGCTCTAGAATGCATACTTATATCCATCAAACTGTGGTATTCCATTTTTATACATGTTGTTTCTCTCCATGATCTACCTTTCAGTGCTTAAACTGATTTCTGAAGAACCTACTCTAATACCAATTGTTGGATTACTGAGAAGGAGGTGAATCAATAATAGAGAAATTTAATCATTTTTAACCACAATATGCAAGTGTTATATTTCTTTATTATCAATGTAGCATTATCATCCAATAGTTGCAAACTAAATAAACAATGAACAAATGAGCAGGAATACACATACATAGTACACCAATGGTTTTATGTGGAAAACCAAAGTGGGAGAAAACCACAATTTTTTTTTTCTTATATGTCTTTAATAATTACATTCATTGGAAGTGCCAACTTCCTTTGATTTCCAGCTGCAACTAGAAGGAGGCTCCAACCCTCTAGTTTCTCAGGATACAACCCGAGGGAAGCTACAATTCCCTATGTTCTCCGGCTACAACCGGAAGGTGGATACAACCACCTATCATTTCCCCATCCAACTGCCCTAAAATATAAATGACAAATATAGACAATATTTCATAGTCACTGAATCAACCACTCCCACTGTCATCCTATCACTGCCAACCTGTACCAGTCAACCTACACCAAACAACCTGTACCGATAAATTGAAACATGCATCAACCTGTACCTCAACCTCAACAAAAATCCCTCATCAATTTCATCATCCAAATCTGATTTGTAACTCTGTAACATACCTGTTGTATATGATCACATACCTGCAAACCTTCCTTAACAAGAGACTAACATTTTCATCAAATTTTACTTTAGTCTCACATGACTAATTTTGTATTAGTAAACAACCCTAACTTGCAATAATCATAACTATGTACCTGTAATGAATAAAGGTCTAAAAATAGTACACAATTGTCTTTAGTGTCTTTTCTACAATTGTTTAAGATTTCACTTCTTAGAACCTCCCAGAAAAGGACTTATAACAAAAATGGCATACCTTGTTGAATTCTGGCATATTCTAGATATCAAACTTGTAGAGACTGCCTCGCATGGAATATTTTCGGTATAGATCTGAAAATGGTAAAAAACATACTACAAACTATACTATAACCAATACATTTGGTCTTACTTAATTTGGATCTATTATGAAGAAGTTATGACATTTTTACCCAAAACACATGTTTTAGACTAGTTTCAGGGCTAACCACAAACCCTATTTTCCACGGAGTCTAACTCTCAAAATACAATTATCCACAAGTTGAAATTTGTATCACAGTTACTTGGATATGTTTTCTAAATGGTCTCCAGATTTCTTTGTATGAATCATTCTAGAAAAAATGTTATTGTGAAAATGGTGAGATGACCTGTAAATAACATACCTTAGAAAGCATCATCACAATTCAAGGGAGGATAAATTATTTTGATGATGCTTTACTTTGACTATTCAATCTTCTCATCACAACTACTTTACCATAATTACAAAACTCACAAATTATTGTTGCAACTAATTTATTTTTAATTATTTTCTTAATGCAACAACTATACCCATGATTAACTCCTAGTTTCACCCACTTTGACTAGTCAATGTCTTATAGGAGTTTCTAGAGTAATTTGACTTCTTTGACCTTCTAGGGGATTCTAGATAACTCATGAGGGTTTTCCAACTTCACAAGGCCATAACTCTCTAACCATGAGGAGTTATGTGACATTCCACATATCAAACAAAATGGCATGACATGTGTCATCCATATAGAATAGTATTACATGTAAATTCATTGATATTCATTCCCTTATACCTCAAACAAACTTGGGTCCCTTACATATACCTTTGTGCTACCGAATTTTCTACCCAAATTTCTTCAAGGGTTGACATCAATGACAACCAACCCAATTAATCAACAATATGTTTTCCAGTTAATAATTTTTAGTGTAGAATTGTTCAGTGATAATAGCTAGGGTGTTACTATTGGTTCACTAGGAAGAAATTTCTCAAATAAAAAATTAGTCACATAAGAGTGTATGTGAAAATTGACATGGTATTAAATATTGTGATATGAAGAGAAGGGGATCATCTTTGAGACACATTTTTGGATACAACACTGGAGGAGTGTTCTTGTTTTTGTTATGGGTAGGTCATAGGTGATAGATATGAGAGGGAGTTATAATGACGATTGTAGGTGGAAACATGTTAGATGGTCTTTGGTTTGATACATGGAGAAGACTATCTATATGAGGAATTGTGGACTATTGTATCTCAATGGTGTGGAAGGGTGGGAGTTCTGGTGGAGTGGTGGAGAGTCTGGATCATAGCAGTATGTTGTATGGCATATTGCCAACCATGTGGATAGACTTCCGGTAAATTTTCATAGTGAGTTGTGATGGGTGCAACTCATATGCTTTGGAATGGATGAGATAGTTTCATGTATATCATAGGCTGATGAGATAGAGTCTCCATTGGGATAGGAAGTTGCACATTGTCAAGCTATGATGATGTATGGGGTATTTGAACTAAGAGGACAAGGACATTTGCAGATATGAGT
The DNA here is from genome assembly GCA_009831015.1 of Picea engelmannii. NCBI lineage: Eukaryota > Viridiplantae > Streptophyta > Pinopsida > Pinales > Pinaceae > Picea > Picea engelmannii. The sequence continues at coordinate 171,566 of ML790716.1, forward strand.
TGTGAAGGTCTATAGTGGACTAGACTGAGTTTCCAACCACAACTTGGGACTTTTCAGACGAGGACACATGATAAATGGTAGCATGTGTAAACACAAAGATTTTTTTGTGACTTCGATGGTCATGACTTGGGGAAGCAGGATGCTTTGGAGGTTTGCATGGTTCTTATCCAATGAGAGACACCAACACATGATAGGGGCACAATATTTGTTCATGATTTTCACAATGTCTGACTCAAGTATGTATGAGGAGCTTGGTAGGAGGATCAGGCATGTAGTACAGGGATTTGGAGTAGTGGTATTCTATATGGATTTAGGGGGTGTTTTACGAGTGGAAAATTTACTATGGGTGCCAAGAGTGTGCTCTCAGACTCAGGGATTGAGGAGTAGGACTATGCAGTTTTGTTTCAGGATGGACAAGTGTTGTTGGATGTTGAGTTGGTGTTCCCAAGTTTTGGGAACCTTTTGTTCATGGGATTTGTGCATGAGATATGTTTCCAGGGTTTGAGAGGATATGGATTGATTGTATCCAGGAGGAGACTTGGTTGGTGTCCAGGGAGGATACAAATGGTTAGAGTGTCATGACTATGGTCATTTTTCTTCATAGTGTCCACACTGGAGGGGAAGGGGAAGAAGGAAACATGCATCAACAACAAAGGTTTATGAGGTTGTAGACAAGTTCCATAGGGAGATCTTGTCGGTCTCCTCCCTTTCAGGTACAGTATCCAACAGAGGGACCTAGTTGGTGGATAGAAGAGCATCTTGTCATATGATAGGTGATAGAGAGTTGTTTAACACTTTCACAGAGTCTAGCTTAGAATTTTGTGTGGAGCTTGGCATGGGAGTAAAGCATACCATATGAGGATATAGTACAGTATCATTTTGATTGGAGTCAAGAAATTGGCTTTACAGTGTTCTCTTAGTCTTAGATATTGAGAGAAATTGGTGCCACATAATATTTTGAGTTAGATAGGTGTTGTTTATTCCCAAAGGATCTAGCTTCAAATCAACAATGGCTCTTGGAGTTATAGAGGTCTAGCCTATGTGTACTATGACCAACAAGAGTAAAGAGACACATGAGAAGGAGTATATAGCTCCACTAATGGTGAGGCAGGTGGCCCCACCAGTAGTATTGGCTCATAGGGAGCCAAAGTTTAGAGGGATTTAACCGTTAGGATCTAGTAGGGAGGAGCAACCTCCCAAGACTGTGCAGAGGATAGTGGACATAGAGAAGGTATCTCTAAAGGTTGTGTGGAATCAAAGAGAGTCAAGAGACTCAAAGGGAATATGACTTCATAGGAATTCAGGAGGATCAGAGGGAGTCCAACATCAGAGGGATTCAGGAGGCTCATAGTGAGTTTGAATTCAGAAGGATTCAAGAGACTTAGAGGGATATTCAGTCGCTTATTGGGAGCCAACCTTCTGGTCCAGATGGGAGAGATACATCTTCCAAGACTATTAGGTAGGTATCATGGGTTGAGAGGGGTAGATAATAGGTTCATAGGTAGGATAATTCTAGGAGAAGGATGTCTTCTAGGATGGGATCATGTTATACAATGTGATTTGATTCAGTGACCAAGGATGAAGCCAGTCAGGAGGAATGGAGAGAAGGTTTTTCTTATGTGCTAGAGGGAGAAATCAATTAGACAGATTGGAGAGAATATGTGGTAGAGGATTCAGTACAAGAGAGAGGGATACTTTCAGGTGATGATGGAGGATGGAATGTCTCCCTCGCTAAGAGGGAGTTTTGATGCTTTGGTATCATTGAGAGACATTCCCACTTGTGGAGTGTGGTGATAATACCTTCCTCACTAAGAGGGAGTGTTGATGTTTGTAGCTTCGTGAAGGTATTATCACATGACCCTAGGTATTGGGAATGTGGGAATCATCATGGTCACCACATCACACTTTTTGTTTGGTGAAAACCCCTATTAGATTTGAGTGGAGGCTTAATGGGTTTGGTGATGGGATTTGTGGGCTTGTGTTGCGACTCCACACCCACAAGGAAATCCTAATTTGATGTTGAATTGTGGAAGAGATTCTATACTGACCCCTAAGGATTATATATACAGAAGAGAGGTCATCCTCACATTAGATATCATGTAGATTTTGTGCAGGCATGATGAAGCTAACATAAGTGAGTCTGCACTTGTGCTGGGAGGATTGGTGATCTTAGCAAAGGAGAAGTCTATAAGGTGGTGAATATGGCCCAAGAGAGAGAAGCAAAGAAGGTCACACATGTGAGAAATTGTTTCATACCATACATGATGTGTAGGAGGATGAAGCATGTATATATGTCGGTTGTAGAAGGACAAATCGTGTATAGGGTATACGTGATTTACAATGGAGAAAACAACATATGTCCATAGGTTGTCAGTTGGTGAATCACGTATCTGAGTATATGGGAAGGTACAAATATGTACAAGCTAATAGGTGATGTCAGCAGGTTGTACAGGTGGTCTATAGCAGATTCATGTGCAGAGGAGATTCCTAGGGATATTGTTGAGTTTTGGTTTTCTAATTTGTATGGTCATTAGAGAACAAATTTTTTCTCGTTTTTGGTGACTTTGGAGGACAAGGTTGTCCTTAGATTTTGGTGATATTGTATTGGCTGGGAGGGCTGGTTTTTCCCTCGGTATTTCTGATGATAACAATATTACATAAATGAAATTGTGTCACATGTATATTGATGATTCATCTATGATATTTGTGTTTCCGCTGCATATGTTTTTTAGTCAATAATTTTCAATCTAGAATTGTTCAGTGATAACAAATAGGGTGTTATTGTTGGTTCACTAGGAAGCAATTTATCATATCCAAAATTAGTCACATAAGAGTGTATGTGAAAATTGACACTTGTGTGTCACAATCCTAGTTGGCCACCGGTCCCAACCAAACTTCATTTGGATATTCCCAAATTCGAAGGGAAATATGGTGAATATCTCGTTGGTCACATCACAACTTTTCACCTATGGTGTTCATCCAACTCACTAAACAATTATTCTATTCATTTACATCTATTTAAATGTACTCTCATTAGAGTCGCTGCTAAGTGGTATATTAAATTGAAGGGGCCAACCTATAGTAGGTTTCATGACTTTGTGTTAGTATTTATCAATCACTTTCAACTCCCAGTGCGCTATGATATTGAACCTGATCCCTTTTCGATGTTTTCAGAGAAAAAAAAAAAAAAAAAAAGGAGTGGCGGAGAAGAAAGAGAATGATTAATCTAGCCATCCCTCCATATTTCCTCTTGGATTGGTTTTTGAAGTCCTTTTTACCTTATATCTACAAGGAATTTTCCACTTCTGGGGTAACTATGAAGGAGAAAGCTATATTTAGGGCCCAACAACTAGATATGATTTACTCAGTTTGGAATCCTGTAAGACATTATCCGGATGTGCCATAGTTAAATACTGAACCTGCCAAATCAAGCCATGGACCTCATGTCGATGGCATTGTGGGTTTTGTTTAAATATATTCTATAGACTCGGTCTCAAATAAAATGAGACAACTTTTAATCCAAGATTTTGTGTCCAGTCAAGATTTGACTTCAATTTCCCCCTTCCAAATGGTTGTTGTACACAGTGTGTAATTGACTAAGCCAAAAGGTACCCAACAACCTGGCGAGAAGAGAAAGGGTAAGGATACAAATGGAGGGAAAAATAATAATAAGAATGTCAATAAAAAATAATCTAGTTCTGGTGGGGGGGAAAAGGAGAAGAGAGAGATTAAGTTTCCTTGTAATATTTGCAAGGAATATCACCTCACTCATGAATTCCCCAAGATAAATAATCCCATAGGTTGTTGGAAAAGTAACAACCTGTTGTAATAATGATTTTGTTTTCACACAGAAAAAATATGGCTTCAAGATCTAATGTTGGGAGTCAGTAGGGTGGTAACCAAGGTACTCCTCCACCTAATGGAAAATCATTGAATATCTGTATTATGAGTTTGGATGCTTATCTACAAACACAAGTGCACAATTACAATAAACCTGAGTCTGGGTCTAAGAGTAAGGAACCCTTTGAGTAGCAAGGGAATTTTCATATTGAGAAGCCTTCTATGAGTGGTGGTATGCCTCACATGACAAAGGGTGTGTATAAAAGAGCCTCACATAATCCAAATTCTACGACCGCTCAAAATTATTCAATCATGGAATATTTGGCCCAATCACTGTGTGCGATGTTTTTTTTTGAGGTAATCCAAAGTTTCCCGGTGCAAAAGAGTGCATTTCTTTCTATTATCAAGGCTACGAATTCTTCTAGCTCACAAATCATCATGTTTGACCCTTCTAATGGAAATCATCGCCTCCCTTATCACATCGCTTTTTAGATTCAAGTGTTCTATTCCACAAAGAACATTTTTAGGAAAGTGATTGATGAGGGAGAATCAACATGTGTGATGTTACTTTCTTGTTGGAAATCTATAATATTTATATAGCTCGCTTTGTCCCCTATTATTCTAACCATAATCGATGGTCATTCTTTTTGGACCCATGGGATATTTTTCTCTGTCCTTGTACAATTGGGAGGAAAACTTGTGTACATTGAAGTGGAAGTAGTTGATGCTCCGCTCAACTATAACCTTTTTCTAGGTTGCAATTGGAATTTTTCTATGACCGTTGTCGTATCTTCGGTCTTCCGAGTTATTTATTTTCCTCATGAAAGAAAATTTTTATGATCAAGCAGTTTTCTTTTAGTCATTTGAATTTAGCTACACAACTGAGATCTATTGTCTCATTAATAGACAGTTACCAAATGGTAACCAAAAATATTGGTGTTGGAATCTATGCTTTGTTAAGGGTAACTTTTAACATCCCAGTGCCAATATCGTACATTTTCTCCACTCCGATTAGCTCGATCTCATTGATTTATGTATCCCAAGTGTTCCATTTTCAAATGACGTACTTTGAGAATCCTTGGATTCTGTTGTCCCTGCATGATTCACTAGAAGGGATTAATCATGTAGGAATGGAAAAACATGTGTCTACACCAGTGATCACTTATCAAGCCTTTCAAAGGGCCACTGTAGACCCATATCCAACTCATATTCAGATAGAGGAGGTTGATGATCTTCCAATTCCCATTTGGGTGGTTAACTCTTCTAATTCTCCAGATTTTCACAAGACTATATTTCCCTTAGACCGGGCTATTCTAGAGGAAATGATAGGTTCAAAGAGACCTTGGGATTATTTACATCACTGATCATATTTATTTCCAGAATTGGATCACATGGAAAGAGGATAGTTCCATGTCCACATGAAGGACAATGTTGATAGAACTGTGAAACCTTTAGTAAAGCATGATGTTTACATTGAAGGGAACATGGTGTTGCTTGTGGATCTTGATTATCTTCTTGTTTCATAGTTCTTTGTTTTCAGCTGTGTTTATACCCCATGAAGATTGTACGCCCCATAATACTATACACCCCTCCATGCGATGGGGTTGCAAGGGGGGGGATTTACCCCCCTACAGGGTCTGGGGGAAAGAGGTCCTACAGTGGGGGTTTGGGGGTGAATCCCCCGAAGGAAAAATTTCCTTGTAACTGTATATTGTAATTTCATAGTAAATATGGAATGCTCATTATAAGGTTGCAGATTTGACAATGGAAGTTATGTAGACAGTGAGATAAAGAAGAGGAAGTTAAAGAGGGTGTGCTATAGGTTGTATCCATTCATTTGTTGAATAATAAAAAGAAAGGACTTGGAAATTTCTCTGGTGGACGTATCCCACACTGAGTGAACCACGTATATCTATGTCTCTATTGTATTGTGTATCTTTCATGTTTTATTTCCGCATTTTTTATTTTATTTTATTGCTCTGTTATCATGTTTTTCTAACAACTAGTATCAGAGAGAAAGGTAACTCGCAGGAAAAGAGGGTTCCTGGTTTGAGTGGGAACAATGGCGGAATATGGAAAGTTTAGAGTCAAGAAATTTAATGACCAAAACTACCAGTTATGGAAGATGCAGATGGAAGATTATTTATATCAGAAGGATATATTCCTACCATTGGGTGGAATAGAAAAGAAGTTGATGGCCATGAAGGATGAAGAATGGGAGGTTCTTGAGAGAAAGGCACTAGGAACGATACGGTTGAGCCTAAAAACGTCAGTGGCTTTCAATATTTTGAAAGAAAATACAACAAAGGAGTTGATGGATGCATTGGATAAACTATATGAAAAACCCTCAGTGTCTAATAAGGTATTTATAATGAAGATATTATTTAATATGAAGATTTCAGAAGGTGGTTCTGTTGCAGATTATTTAAATGAATTTAATACATTTACTAATCATCTAAGTTCTATAAAAGTGTACTTTGATGATGAGGTCAGGGATCGTCTAATATTGTGCTCATTTCCATAAATTTCGAACGGCTTGTTCATGGCTGTAAGTAAATCTGTCTCTGGATTTTGTTGGTTTTATCCTTAGCGAGGAAATGCGATGGAAAAGAACACATGAGACATCAGGTAATGCATTAAACATGGAGAACAGGGGAAGACAAAAGGATAGAAGAAGGGCTTAGGCAACTGTGGGAATTATAGGAAGGGCAGATCCAAATCTAAGAGAGTGTTGGAATTGTGGGAAGAAAGGACATCTGAAGAAAGACTGCAGAGCTCCAAAGAAACAAAGAGATGGACAACAAGAGAAAAATCAGGAAGCAAATGTAACAAGTGATGTGTTACAAGATGCTTTGATTCTTTGGGTAGATAATATTCCCGAGTCTTGGGTAGTATATTCAGGGGCTTCATTTCATTCCACACCCCATAGGAAACATTTTCTATATTATGTTCAAGGTGATTTTGGACAAGTTCATTTGGGTGATGATGCACCATACAAAATTGTTGGAATGGGAAAGGTAAAAATAAAGAAAAGGAATGGAAACCAGTGGTTGTTGAAAGTGGTAAGACGTGTTCCAGATCTAAGGAAAAATCTAATTTAAACAAGGACATTGGAAAGTGAAGGTTTTATATCCATATTTACAGATAAGGTGTGGAAGGTCACCAAAGGATCACTGGTGATAGAAAAAGGAGAGAAGTTAGGTACATTTTATTTATGTACCGGTAATATTGACTCTTCTATCTCTTTAACTTCTATAGGAGTGGATACAAAGTTGTGGCATCATAGGCTTGGACACATGAGTGAGAAGGGGATGCAGATACTTCACAAAATAAATTTGTTTCCAGATCTTAAAAAAATTGATTTGGATTTCTGTGAGCATTTTTTTTATGGAAAATAGAAGAGATTCAGATTTCTCAGAGTTAGAAAAGAAAATAAGAGCGAAAGGTTAGAGCTTGTGCATACAGATGTATGGGGAAATGATCATGTATCATCTCTTGGTGGATCTCATACTTATGTTACTTTTATTGATGATGCAACTAGAAAAACTTGGGTTTATTGCATTCGACAAAAATCTGATGTTTTTGATACTTTTAAGAAATGGAAAGATTTGGTTGAGAATGAGACAGGAAAAAGGTTGAAGTGTCTCAGATCAGACAATGGAGGTTATTATCGCAACAAGGAGTTTCATGATTATTGTTCATGCCATGGGATTTGTAGAGAGAAGATAGTTCAGGAACACCACAAGAAAATGGTGTGTTAGAAAGGATGAACATGACAATCATGGAGTGTGCAAGGGGTATGAGATTGCATGTCGGTTTTCCCTTAAAGTTCTAGGTAGATGTTGTAGATATTGTTTTTTACTTAATAAACATATAACCTTCAAGCTCTTTGGATGGTGGAATTCCATAGGAGGCATGGACAGGTAAAAAGGTAAACTATTCTTTTTTGAAGACTTTCAGTTGTGAATCATTTGTCCATATTGATAAAGAAAATAGAATAAAGCTTAAGAAAAAATCCAAGAATTGTACCTTTATTAGATACATTGTTAGTGATTTTGGTTATCACTTATGGGATTATGAAAATCACAAACACATTAGGAGCAGAGATGTCATATTCAATGAGAAGGTCGTGTACAAAGATTAGTTGCAGGGAAAGAAACATGAAACTAAAAACCCAGAATACACAGTGCTTGATGAGATCACTTAAAAAGAAATTCGAAAGGTAACAGAAAGTAAAAATGTACAACAATAGGAGAAAAAAGTACCTCAAGATCAAGTAAATGTTGTTAGAAGATCTACTAGGTTAAGTAGACTCCCTGAAAGATACTCTGATTCATTGTATTATTTATTGTTGACTGATTCTGGTGAACCAAAATGTTATGAAGAGGAAATGCAGGTAGACACTAAAAAGAAGTGGGAGAAAGGCATGAAAGAGAAAATGGATTTCCTGGTAAATAACCAAACTTTGGATTTGGTTCAATTTCCTGCAGGAAAAAGAACATTGTATAATAAATGGGTTTACAAGTTGAAGGAAGAATATGGAGGCAAAAAACAGTACAAGGCTAGACTTGTTGTAGAAGGGTTTGCACAAAAGAAAGGTATATATTTTGATCAAATATTTTCTCCAATTGTTAAAATGACTTCAATTAGGACTATTTTAAGTCTTGTGGAAACATAAGATTTGCATATTGAACAGCTAGATGTAAAAACAACTTTTCTCCATGGGGACTTGGAGGAAGAGTTTTATATGCAGCAACCACAGGGGTATGAGGTCAAAGGGAAGCAAAATTTGGTATGCAGGTTGAAGAAGAGCTTGTATGGCCTAAAGAAAGATCCAAGGTAGTGGTATTTGAATTTTTATAGGTTTATGACAGAACAAGGTTATAATAGATGTCATTCTGATCACTGTGTTTATTTTAAAAAGATAGAAAATGGAAGCTATATTATCTTTCTATTTTATGTAGATAGCATGCTTGTTGCATGGTATAATATGCGGGATATAAATGTGCTCAAGAAGAAATTAGCTAATTCATTTCCAATGAAGGATTTGGGTGCTACAAAGAAAATACTTGGTATGAGAATAACAAGAGAGAGGAAAAATTGCAATTTGACATTGTCTTAGTGTGAGTACATAAAGGTGTTGGAGAGGTTTAGAATGTAGAATGAAAAACCAATTAGTACACCTTTGGCCAGCCATTTCAAATTAACCAAATAAATGTGTCCCAAGACACATGAGGAGATATAATACATGTCCAGGGTCCCTTATTCATCAACAATTGGGAGCTTGGTGTATGCGATGGTTTGCACAAGACCAGATATTGCACATGCAGTGGGATTTGTGAGTAGGTATATGAACAATCCAGGTAAAGAGCATTGGGAGGCAGTAAAGTGGATTCTCAGGTATTTGAAAGGTATTGCTACTGATGCATAATGTTTTCGAAGTTCAAACATTATTCTACATGGATTTGTTGATTCATATATGGAAGGTGATAAAGATAGTAGGAGGAGCACCATAGGGTATGTTTTTACTGTAGGTGGAACAATAGTAAGTTGGATTTCAAAACTGCAAAAGGTTGTTGCACTTTCAACAACATAGGAAGAGTATGTTGCTACTACAAAGGCTAGTAAAGAGATGATTTGGTTACATAGGTTTATGGAGGAATTGGGAAAGAAGCAAGAGAATAACAGGTTGTATTGTGACAATGAGAGTTCCATTCATCTTGCAAAGAACTCAACCTTCTATTCGAATACTAAGCATATACAACTCTGGTACCGTTCCATACAATCCATCTTGGAAGATGGACATTTGAAGTTGGAAAAGATACACACTAGCTAGAATCCTGTAGACATGTTAACAAAGGGAGTAACCAGTTCCTGCTCAGTTTCAATTGAAAAGCATGAAGGTGAAGATGAGAAATTTTCCAGATCCAAGGTGGAATATAGTCCAGCAGGTACAATAATAGTGGATTTGTTATGATTAGTCTCCAAGTGGGATATTGTTGGTTGTGGAGCTTGATTATCTTCCTGTTTCATAGGTCTTTGTTTTCAACTATGTTTAGATCCCATGAAGATTGTACACCCTGGAATACTGTATACCCCTCCACGCGGGGGGTTGATAGGGGGGGCTTTCCCTACTTGCGATGTTCGGGGCGTTCATCCTCTAGGATGGGGGGTCCAGGGGAAACCCAATTTTATGAGGGAAATGTATTGCGGATATGTATCATTGTGAATATTGTATTCTGAGAGAGAATACCGTGAGAGAAAGAAGAGAAATTTACAGTGGGTGTGTTGTAGGTTGTATCCCTTCATTTGTTGGATAATAAAAAGGAAGAACCTTACAATTTCTCTAGTGTATGTAGCCCACACTAGGTGAACCATGTATATCTATGTCTCTATTGTATTGTGTATCTTATGTGTTTTTTTTCTGCATTTGTTTTTATTTTATTGCTCCACAATCCTATTTTTCTAACACATGGCCAATATTTCGAAAATAATGTCTATAAACATATCAAATGCTCCCAACATCGTGGAAAATGTGCTCATTGGTGCATGTTTTTTCCTTGAAGAGATCCATGATTATACCACCTTGTTTAAGGAGTTTCACAATATCTTTGCTTGGTCATACGAGGAGATGTCAGGGATAGATCCTTGAATTGTTGAACATGAAATAAAGAATTATCCTAATTCTAAGCCTATTCGATAGAAGTTGAGTTTGGTTAACCATAAGAAGGAAGCTATCATAAAGGCTGAGGTAGAGAAGCTCATCAAAGAAAGTTTCATTTATCTGGTTCCACTTATGGAATGGGTTTTGAACCCTGTTATGATTGACCAGAAGAAAGGAACCATTCATGTATGTATGGATTTCAGGGATTTGAATAAGGCTTGTTCCAAGGAAAACTTCCTGACACCATTTATTGATCAAATTATCGATGAGTGTGTGGGAAACAATATCTTTTCCTTTATGGATGGATTCTTCAGTTGCAATCAAATCCAAATTAAACCTAAGGATCAACATAAACCCACATTTATTTGTCCTTGGGGAACTTTTGTATAATGGAAAATACCTTTTGGTCTAAACAATGTTGGGGTGACATTCTAGTGGGCCATGACTTTTTCCTTCCATGACACGAAACACATTATGGAGGAATATTTGGAAGATCTAGTTGTTCATTCTCATCGTAGAGCCAATTGTCTAGATCGCCTTTGACGTGTGTTCTATAGAAGTCGTTATTATCACATCCGGATAAATACACACAAATTTTATTTTTGTGTTACTTCAGGGAATCTCCTTGGCTTTATTGTGTCAAACAAAGGGATCATTGTGGACCCTTTGAAGGTTGAGGAAATAGTTTAGTTGCCTCCCCCGCGTTCTATTTTTCAACTTCAGAGTCTCCAAGGAAAAGAACATTTCCTTATTCATTTCATCATTAACTACGCTGACATCACTAAGGGTTTCATGTGTTTGCAAAAGAAAGGGGTCCTTTTCAAATAAGATACTTATGAAAAAAGATATTTTGATGTGTTGAAAAAGGATTTAATTTCTACTGTTCTCGTTAGTCCACTTGATTTTACTCGTGATTTATTGTTGTCCCTTGTGTCATCTGAATCAACTGTAGGTATAGTTTTAGTACAAGAAGATGATGTGATTTTTTAGTACATTATTAATTACTTGAGTCATGGTTTGGTTGATGTTGAGTTGCAATATTCACACGTTGAGAAGCTAGAAATGGAATTTGTCCATGCTGTCGAGAGACTCTGAAATTACATTCTCCTTCATAAAAATATGGTTATTGAGGATGTTAATCCTTTCTAGTATGTCTTAACTCGTCGTATTATTGGTAGGAAATTCAAAAAATGGATTGTGATTTTGTAAGAATTTGACTTATACTTCGGATCGGAAAAGTCCAAAAAGTCACTTATTTTTCCAGAATTGATGTCAGATTTTCCTAGGAAAGATAAAGAGAAACGTTTTGAGGACTCTTTTTTAGATAAATCCATCTTTCTGATATATTCTTTTAATCCTTCGTATGGAGACATTCTTATATATCTCCAGACTTTGAAGTTCTCCCGGTGATCCAGATTTTATGAGCAGAACAAAATGAATACAGATTATTAAAAGATGCTTAAAATATAATAACATAGATATAGTAAAACTTGTTTTCTATTCAATAAGGAAATAAGTTGAAACTATAAAATGCAGTAGAAAACAATCTTGCTGGAATGGTGGCGGCTTATCTCTGAGAAGAGATGTGACGGTTGTTCTCATCTGCAAGAAGATGATTACAATGAGGCTCTACAGGACTTTTTAAAATAAACAGGTATGTCAAAAACCCTATACATCCAAAAACCTAACCCTAGGAGATGAAACACCAAAAGTCATGTGGGCCCCATTTGGGTAAGTTAGTACATCAACTTCCCAGGGTCGTAACTTTTGCATACAATATTTGTTTTAGGCGCACGATATCCCGTTGGAAAGGTATCATCGAGGATATTCATTTTGGGGGATTAATCATAGCCTTTGGATATCATTAAGAAGATCAATCCCAAAAAACCTTCATTTAGTGATGCAGGAGCATCGTCAGCAGCCAAGCAAGCATGGAGGCAGAAGCTAGCTGGGAAAAGTGCCAGCACATTTTTCACGTTTTGAAATGTTTTGAAAGATTAAGAAGCAGAAGGAGCTTCACAGTCGAGTCAAGGAGCGATTACACAGTTCGAGTCAAGAATACAAGTGCAAAGCAGATCAACACAGGAGAGAACTTTGATTTGAAGTTGGTGATGTGATTCTTGCACATCTGAGGAAGGAGAGATTCCCAAGGGGGACATATAACAAACTGAAGATGAAAAATATTGGACCATGCAAGGTCGTGAAGAAATTTGGGACAAATGCATATGAGATTGAATTACCCGATGGGACAGGAATTTCACTGATATTCAATGTTGTGGATTTGTACCCTTACAGAGCTGAAGAAGCAGGAGCAAAGGATGAACAGACAGAGGTTCAATGGACTAAACAAATTCCTTTAGCTGAAAAGCCACAGATGGAAAGTATAATTGACAAGAGAGTCAACAGGAAGACCAGGAGAAAAGAGTAGTTTGAATACTTGGTCAAATGGAAGGGACATCCAGTTGAAGATGCCAGTTGGGAGGATGAAGTAGAAATTCAGAAGCATGGACAGATCGTGCAAGAGCTCATGCACAGGAGTTCATGAAAATTTTCAAGAAAGGGAGTATGATGCAGGAGCATCGTTAGTAGCCAAGCAAGCATGGATGCGGAATCCAGCTAGGAAAAGCGCCATCAAATTTTTCACATTTTGAAATGTTTTGAAAGATTAAGAAGCGGATAAAAATGTAATAGCTAGAAGTGTACTTGCATTTATGTTTGGTTGTTGTAAACAGATCGTGAGCGATTTTCTCTCATATGTCAATGTAAAAGGCATTTAAGCCCAGTTAATGAAAGTAGGTAGATTTGAATTATAGATTAGACAGTTTTAGAAGCGTAGGAGGGAAAACAAATATAGACACCCTTGCCTTTGTATTATAGTATCATTGTATTATTAGCACAAAAAGAAAAGGAAGGAGAGAGTTGTAGCAGAGAGTCATAGAGAAGAACCCATGTACAAAAGATTTGAATTAATATATGAAGCTTTGAATCAGATTCATGGTGTTATGATGTTTTATGTTTATATAAGTTGAATGGTGTGCTTATAGATGTTTTATTCTCTCTTTTATACCTTTTCTTTAATACTGTGTAGAATGTATGATTTCATATTGAATGTTTGAAGTCTAAGAGAAGAAAGAGAATGAATTTCAATTGTTTCTCTTCCTGAGAGAGAGAGAGTTCCTGCAAGGAGTGCAGTGAAACATCCGCAAGGTGTGCGTTGACAGGGTTTTGAGTTTTATCTTAGAAAGCTCAGGAGGGATATCATTGTTCTCATTCCAGCAGAGTGCGGGTGAAGCACAGAAGCCATGAAAGGTGCATGTAGGCTAGTTGAGGCCTTAGAAGTTATTAACTAAGGTGGAAGAGAGAGAAATATTGTTGTTGCAGAGTTGCACAGAGTCAAGAGTTCAAATACTTAGAAGTATTTGAAAGATTTCCGCAAGGAGTGCGTGAAGGAGTCCTTCTGAGACTCAAGTTTGCAAGTAAAAGATCAGAAGGGTTAGAATCTTTGAAGTGTTCAAAGAGAGACGGAGTGAAATCGCTTTGCAGAAGCCAAGTTCAGACGAGGAACACTGGTTTATTTCGTAGAAGTCTTCAAGGAAGGAACGAGCGGTTGGAATTCTCTGTGGAGAACTCGCGAAGTCGCGAGGACCATGGGATTCAGTGAAGCTGCAAGGAGGTTAAGTGTCAGATGAATCCACCCTCTGGGAGGTAAGACTTAACGTGGACCGATAATCATGAGAGTGGAGCCGTCAGGATCATTTTGGAAAATCGGAGGTTGTAAGTCCGTAGTGTGAGCCAAAACCCTTGGTTGCTCGAACTCCCGAAGCACGAACTAGATTATCGCGTGTGAAGGCAATGAGTAGAATTTTCAGAAATTTAGAATTTTGGATTTCAACATTTCAGAGGTCCTATTGACAAGGAGTTAGATAGAGTGGAGTGAAAATCCTGAATTCATGAGTCATGACAGAACGTTGGGGTGAATTTCAGGATTTTGGCATTTCGTGTATCGGAAAACGGAGAAGATAATGTTCTGGGATCGAGAGTTTTGAACTCCTGGTACTTAGAAGTCCGAAATCATGCGGGTCGTCGGATGGGAAGGGTGACTATTGGTCGTTGATTCCATAGGGGAGCTATGTCAGAGTTCAGGGGTTGGAAAGACGAGAAGCCTCGCATCTGGATTCACGAAATCGTGAAGTCTGAAACCCCGATGAAGTGAAAAGTCCATTTGGAAGCCAACCTTTGCTAAACACATCGGGATTCATCATTTCAGCACTTTAGAAGACAAGAGATCGAGGTTCCTTTCTCTGGAATTCCCGAAGTCGTGAAACGCGATATAGGCGTGGAGGAGGACGCGACCAAACATTTCGAGTTTCAGCATTTTCGGTTTTTTCGACGGGTTAAGGGGCCAGAAACCTTGACAACGGAAATCGAGATATCGCAAAACCCGAAGTCCTGAATTAGCGAAGGTTGCGACTTTATTTTCGTCAAGGAGACTTGGGTGACGCCTTGTGTTTGATCATGTCGGCACACTCATAAGGACCTGTGGAGGAACACCATTGTGTGTGTGTGTGTGTGTGTTTCCCTGTGGTGAAATCAAAGAGTCAATTAGACTCAAGGGAAGATTTAGAACGATCCTGCGTAGATCTCGGCATGAGGGTTCGGGGGTCTGCACATCAAGTGGTATCAGAGCTTGACTCTATTTGTATATTGCAGGAAGAGGAAGCAAGAAGAGAAACAGTACTCTGATACACATCAAGTGGTATCAGAGCATAGAAAAATTTCTTTGCTTTCTGTAGCGGAGAAAAGAGGAACATTTTACAGCCATGCCACCAAGGAGAAGAGATAGACCAATTCCTGATCCAGCCATGGAAAGAGAAATGCATGAGTTACATGTCAGGCTTGATGCCATGGAGACAGCAAAAAGGTTCACAGTTGACGTTGGGGATATCAACGAAGCTGAAAGTGAAAATGAAGTTGGAAATGAAGGAGAAGAATTTGCAGTCGAGGATGTTGCGAATGAACGCCTATTCAGGGCTATTGCAAGGATAGGTGTCAGAGAAAAGATGGTGATTTCCATGTATGAGGGAAACTTAGATGTTGAAGAGCTTCTAGACTGGATTAGAGCTCTGGATAAATACTTGGACTATGAGGATGTTGAGGAAGAGAAGAAGGTCAAACATGTCGTTACCAGACTTAAAGGGCATGCAACACTATGGTGGGATGAACTATAGGCTAACAGATACTGCAAAGGAAAGCATAAAATCAAGAGTTGTGATAGAATGGTTGCGAAGATGAAGGCCAAGTTTATACCCAAGGATTATCAAATTACTCTGTTTCAGAGGATGCAAAATTTGAGATAGAAGTTGATGTCAATGAAAGAATACACTGAAGAATTCTACAAGATAAACATCAGAGCATGTCATTGAGAAAGTAATGATGAAAAGGTTTCCAGGTATATGAATGGTCTGCGATATGACATTCAAGACGAGATGAGAATGATGACCCTTCAGAATGTGGAAGATGCTTATTAGATGGCTCTGAAAGCTGAAGAGAAGCTGAGCCGAAAGCAAGGTCAAAGAGGCCGAGGCAGAATTCAAGCCATAGGCAAAACAATTTCCCAAGACAAAACTCAGAAATCTAAAGAAGAGGTGAAGAAACCTCAACCTAAAACTGAGAGAGGAGGAAGCTCACAGAGAGGGTAGTATGCTGATAGAAATACTTTTCCTCGTACCAGGGGAAGAGGAAGAGGTCGAGGAGGTGAAGTGAAATGTTTTGTCTGTGGGAAGAACGGACATAAATCTTATGAGTGTCCAGACAGAAAGAAAGAAAGAAGGTGGTGAGACTCACATTGCCGAAGCTCAAGGATAGAATGTTGAGGTAGAAGATGCTGAGGGTGGAAGATCCTTAATGATGAGGAAAGTTCTCTTAACGCCAGAAAAGGAGGCCGAGAACCCAACCCAAAGGAACAGTCTATTTCAGACTACTTGCAAAACAAAAGATAGAGTATGCAAAGTCATCGTGGATAGCGGTAGCATAGACAATCTCGTTTCTACAGAGATGGTAGAAAAGCTGGAGCTGGAGACTATTGTACATCCAAGCCCATACAGAGTTTCATGGCTACAAAAAGGAAATAAGGTAAATCTCACTAAACAATGTTTAGTTGAATTTAAAATACGAGGATATAAGAATGAAATATTAAGTGATGTCATTCCCATGGATGTTTGTCATCTATTGCTGGGTAGACTGTGGCAATATGACAGGAATGTGATTCATGATGGGAGAAAGAACACATACACCCTGGAGAAAAATGGGAGAACGCACATGTTGTTGCCGATTAAGGATAAAGAAGTGAAACCAGAGGTGAGCAACATTGTACTTCTCATGAGTGGGAAGGAACTTCTTAATGAGGTTAAGAAGAAGGAAGACACACAATTTATTGTGGTTAGGAAGCCTAGAATTGTTTTGACCAGTACAAGAGTGGATGATTTACCAGAGGAAATCTATAAGTTGCTGGAAGAGTTCGTTGATATAGCAGTGGACGAACTACCTTGTTCATTTCCATCGATCATGAGTATAAGCCATCACATTGATCTTATACCTGGAGCCAGTTTACCGAACAAAGCAACGTACAGATTGACACCACAAGAGAATGAAGAAGTCAAGAGGCAGGTCTGGGATTTAATGGACAAAGGATTGGTTAGATAGAGCTTGAGTCCATGCTTTGTTCCAACAGTGCTCATCCCAAAGAAAGATGGAGGCCGTAGGATGTGTACAGACTCAAGAGCAATCAATAAGATTACCATCAGATATAGATTTCCATTGCCCATGATGGACGATTTGATGGATTGCTTGAGTGGAGCAAAGGTTTTTTCAAAGATTGATTTGAAAACAGGATATCATCAAATTCGTATGAGAGAAGGTGATGAATGGAAGACAACATTCAAGATGAATGAAGGGCTACATGAATGGATTGTTATGCCATTTGGCTTAACAAATGCACCTAGCAATTTCATGATATTGATGAACGAAATCCTGAAGGATTTCATTGGGAAATTCGTCATTGTATATCTTGACGATATATTAATTTTCAGCAAGACAGAAGCAGCGCACTTAAATCATTTAGCCGCAGTGATGAAGAGATTACAACAAGAGAATTGTTGATTAATATGAAGAAATCATCATTTCTGAGGACATAACTCATTTATTTGGGTTTTGTTATCTTTGCAAATGAGTTGAAGATGGACCCGGAAAAGGTGAATGCAATTAAGAATTGGCCATCACTGAAAAGTGTGTTTGAAGTTCGAAGCTTCCATGGTTTGGCTAGTTTCTAAAGGAAATTCATCCGAAATTTCAGTGGGATTAGCGCACCAATGATGGATACAGTGAAGAAAAGACATAAATCTTTTCACTGGACAGAGGAAGCAGAGAAGAGTTTCAACCTGCTGAAGAAGAAGATCACTGAGCATCCAATTTTGGTTTTGCCTGATTTCAGTAAGACATTCCAGGTCAAGTGTGACACGAGTGGATTTGCAATAGGAATGGTCTTGAGCCAAGACGACAAACCAATCGCATACTTCAGTGAAAAACTTAATGAAGTGAAGGTTAAGTACTTCACATATGACAAGGAATTCTATGCGGTCATACAAGCACTGAAGAAATGGAGGCACTATTTGGTTCCCAAGGAGTTTGTTTTGTACAGTGATAATCATGCTTTACAATTCGTGACTCAACAGGAGAAATTGAACCAAAAATATGCTAAATGGGTTGAATTCATGCAAAATTTTACTTTTGTGATTGAGCATATTTCTGGAACTGCTAACAAAGTTGTTGATGCTTTGAGCAAGAAATGTTTGCTTATGCAGGAATTCAAAGTCAAAACTTTGGGGTTTGATAACCTCAAAGAAATGTATAGGGATGATCCAGATTTTAAGGAAGCGTATGAGGCATCTGAGAATCCAATTCTCAGGTGCAGAAGCCAATGGACCGAATATATGATCCATGATGGATTATTATTCAGGGGAAATCAGTTATGTATTCCAAAATGCTCCATGAGGGAGAATCTACTGAAAGAAAAACATAGTGGAGGATTGGTCGGACATTTCGGTCATGATAAGACGTTCTCAAAATTGAATGGCTCATATTTTTGGCCAAGGATGAGGACATATGTTAAGAGATTTGTGGACATATGCAAAATTTGTCAGCACACAAAAGGGAAAAGGTAGAACACAGGGTTATACCAGCCATTACCCATACCTGCAAGGTCGTGGGATGCAGTGAGCATGGATTTCATATTGGGACTGCCAACGACACAAAGAGGATGCAATTCAATCTTTGTGTTAGTAGATAGATTTTCAAAGATGGCACATTTCATACCATGCTAGAAAACCAGCGACGCAACTCATATTGCAAACCTATTTTTCAAAGAAGTCATCAGACTTCACGGCTTTCCAAGGAGTATAGTTTCTGATCGAGATACCAAGTTCATGGGATATTTCTGGAGGACTTTATGGAAGAAGCTGGGGACAAGTTTGTCTTTTAGTTTAGCTTATCAGCCTGAAATGGATGGAAAAACAAAGGTCGTGAACAGAAGCTTGGGAGATTTGCTGAGGATATTAGTGACTGAACACCATAGTCAGTGGGATCACATTCTGCCATAGGCGGAATTTTCTTACAATGATTCATTCAACAGAAGCACAGGTCAGAGTCCATTCCAAATTGTATATGGAATGCAGCCAAGGGGATTTTCTGAATTGAAAGATTCAGAACAAAGTGAATTTAGGAGTGCTAGTGCGGAGGACTTTGAAGAAGCAATGAAGGAGCTTCACAGCCAAGTCAAGGAATGATTGTAGAGTTCGAGTCAAGAATACAAGCACAGAGCAGATCAACATAGGCGAGAACTTCAATTTGAATTTGGTGATCTGATTCTTGCACATCTGAGGAAGGAGAGATTCCCAAGGGGGACATATAACAAACTGAAGATGAACAAGATTGGACCATGCAAGGTCGTGAAGAAATTTGGGACAAACGCATATGAGATTGAATTACCCAATGGGATCATAATTTCACTGATATTCAATGTTGCAGATTTGTACCCTTGCAGAGCTGAAGAAGCAGGAGCAGAGGATGAACAAATAGAGGTTCAATGGATTAAACAAATTCCAGTAGCTGAAAATCCACAGATGGAAAGTATAATTGACAAGAGAGTCAACAGGAAGACCAAGAGAAAAGAGTATTTTGAAAACTTGGTCAAATGGAAGGGACATCCAGTTGAAGATGCCAGTTGGGAGGATGAAGTAGAAATTCAGAAGCATGGATAGACTGTGCAATATCTCATGCACAAGAGCTCATGAAAATCTTCAAGCGAGGGAGTATGATGCAGGAGCATCGTCAACAACCAAGCAAGCATGGATGCAGAAGCCAGCTGGGAAAAGCACCAGCACATTTTTCACGTTTTGAAATGTTTTGAAATATTAAGAAGTGGATATAAATGTAATAGCTAGAAGTGTACTTGCATTTATGTCTAGCTATTGTAAGAAGATCGTGAGCAATTTGCTCTCATCTATCAATGTAAAAGGAATTTAAGCCCAGTTAATGAAAGTAGGTAGATTTAAATTATATATTAGACAGTTTTAGAAGCGTAGGAGGGAAAACGGATATAGACACCCTTGCCTTTGTATTATAGTATCATTGTATTATTAGCACAAAAAGAAAAGGAAGGAGAGAGTTGTAGTAGAGAATTGTAGAGAAGAACCCATGTACAAAAGCTTTGAATTAATATATCAAGCTTTGAATCAGATTCATGGTGTTATGATGTTTTTTGTTTATATAAGTTGAATGGTGTGCTTATAGATGTTTTATTCTCTCTATTATACCTTTGCTTTAATATTGTGTTGAATGTATGATTTCATATTGAATGTTTGAAGTCTGAGAGAAGAAAGAGAATGAGTTTCAATTGTTTCTCTTCCTGAGAGAGAGAGTTCCTGCAAGGAGTGCAGTGAAACGTTCGCAAGGTGTGTGTTGACAGGGTTCTGTTTTTTTATCTTAGAAAGCTCAGGAGGGATACCGTTGTTCTCATTCTAGTAGAGTGCAGGTGAAGCACAGAATCCGTGCAAGGTGTGCGCAGGCTAGCTGAGGCCTTAGAAGTTATTAACTAAGGTGGAAGAGAGAGAAAGACTACTGTTTTAGAGATGCA
This sequence comes from Picea engelmannii, assembly GCA_009831015.1. Lineage (NCBI taxonomy): Eukaryota > Viridiplantae > Streptophyta > Pinopsida > Pinales > Pinaceae > Picea > Picea engelmannii. The sequence continues at coordinate 192,259 of ML790716.1, forward strand.
CAGAGTCGAGAGTTCAAATACTTAGAAGTATTTGAAAGATTTCCACAAGGAGTGCATGCAGGAGTCCTTCTGAGACTCAAGTTTGCATGAAAGCTCAGAAGGGTTAGCGTCTTTGAAGTGTTCAAAGAGAGACGGAGCGAAATCACTTTGCAGAAGCCAAGTTCAGATGAGGAACACTGGTTCATTTCACATAAGTCTTCAAGGAATGAACAAGCGGTTGGAATTCTCTATGGAGAACTCGCGAAGTCGCGAGGACTGTGGGATTCAGTGAAGCTGCAAGGAGGTTAAGTGTTGGATAAATCCACCCTCCATGAGGTAAGACTCAACGTGGACCGATAATCATGAGAGTGGAGCCGTCGGGATCATTTCGGAAAATCGGAGGTTGTAAGTCCGAAGTGCGAGCCAAAACCCTTGGTTGCTCGAACTCCCGAAGCGTGAACTGGATTATCGCGTGTGAAGGCAAGGAGCAGAATTTTCGAAAATTTGGAAGTTCGGATTTCAACGTTTGTTGACAAGGATTCGGACATAGTGGAGTGAAAATCCCAAAGTCGCGAGTCGTGACAGAACGTTGGGGTGAATTTCAGGATTTCGGCATTTCATGTATCAACAAATGGAGGAGATAGTGTTCTAGGATCGAGATTTTCGAACTCCCGGTACCTGGAAGTCCGAAATCATGTGGGTCGTCGGATCAGAAGGGTGACTATTGGCCATTGATTCCATAGGGGAGTTGTTTCGGAGTTCAGGGGTTGGAAAGACGAGAAGCCTCGCGTCTAGATTCACGAAATCGTGAAGTCTGAAACCTTGATGAAGTGAAAAGTCCATTTGGAAGCCAACCTTTGCTGAAAACATCGAGATTTGGCATTTAGACACTTTAGAAGACAAGGGATCAAGGTTCCTTGCTATGGAATTCCAGAAGTTGCGAAACGCGATATAGGCGTGGAGGAGGACGCGACCAGACATTTTGGGTTTCGACATTTCGAGTTTTTTCGGTGGGTTAAGGGGCCAGAAACCTCAACAACGAAAATCGTGATATCGTGAAACCCAAAGTCCCGAATTAGCGAAGGGTGTGACTTTATTGTGTTCAAGGAGACTTGGGTGACGTCTTGTGTTTGATCACGTGGGCACACTCATAATGACCTGTGGAGGAATACCATTATGTGTGTGTGTGTGTTTCCCTGTGGGGAAATCAAAGAGTCAATTAGACTCAAGGGAATATTTAGAATGATACTGCATGGATCTCGGCCTAAGGGTTCGGGGGTCTTCACATCATTTAGGCCCTCAAAATGGCCCCAGAAATTAAAACTGCTAAAAATAGTAAATTGCCAAAATTGCCAGAAAATTGTTTTGAGTGAGTTGGAAAAGGTGGGTGGCCACCGATATCCACATGGATCAATCCTCCCTCTTAAGAAGCAATTTTATCCATTAAGTTGATTTCCCCCATCAAATGAAGAAATTTCTACTGAATTTGGACCCGGGTGAGCCACTTGCCTTGGTGCAGGAGCTGCCCTGCTTTGACGAATTGATAAAGTTGGATCTTTTGTTGTCGAGTTCCCTTGATCTGTGTGTCTACAATGTGATCACTAGATGCATGTTGCATGTAGTCAGGGTTGAGCTCTGTTAGTTTTAACTACTCTTCTATCTCTGAGGTTTCCAATAATTGTGGGAAATATGGTCGAAGAAGAGCCATGTTCAAGACTGGGTGCAGGTCAAGGAAAGGGGGAATGTTGAGCTCAAAAGAATTTTCACCCATAGGCTTGGTGATGGTGTACGACCCATAATGGAGTGGTGAAAGCTTCCGATGGGGCCCTGTAAGACGTTCTTTCTACAAATGCAACCAAACTTTGTCTCCCATCTAAAACTTATGTGGCACCCGATGTTGATCATGACGCTTCTTGTACTTGGAATTAGACTTTTGTAGAATATCTTGAACCTGTTGGCAGATGTGTTGGATCTACTCAATGAACCAGGTGGCTTTGTCAACTTCTGGTGGAGTAGGGGATGAGTCGACCTAGGTGGTCACCAGGGTTAGTGCAACATCCATGGGGCCCAATGGTTGGAATCCCAACCCCACCTGAAAGGGGTTGTGACCAGTTGAGCTATGAAGGGCTTGGTTGTAGCTATTTTGGACATAGGGAAGACTCTCATCCCATGTGCGGGGGTATTTTGAATTGTACATGCGCAGGATATGTACGATCATCCGATTGACGACCACAGTTTAGCCATTTTTCTGGGGGTGGAAGGCAGTGGATTTGGTGAGATTGGTATCCAGTAGTGACCAGAGGCTCGACCAAAATGTGTTGAGGAACCGACTATCACAGTATGAGATAATGGTTTGTGGGATCTGAAAATGTACCCATACTCGTTCAAAGAAGAGATTGGCAGTGGATTTTGTCGTGATGTTCTTCTTGCAAGAAACTATAATCGCGATCTTGGAAAAGCATTCAACAACTAAGAAAACATAGTCATTTCCCCTCTTGGTGGAGGGGAGGCCTGACATGTAGTCCATTGAGATGGATTCCCAATCTTGTTAGGAGTAGGAAGAGGGTTGTACATGCCCTATTTCTTAGTGGTCAATTTGGAAATAGCACAGGCGGTGCAGGACTTGATATACTTTCTGAAATCCTGTCGAAGTTTTGACCAGTAGAAATGTTTCTACAGCATTGCCACTGTCTTTTCGACGCCAAAGTGTCCTGCCACCTGAATGTACTGAGCTTCCCAAATCAGCTTCACATACTCACTTGATGGGATGCAAAGATGGCCTAGACAACACAACAACCCATCTTGAAGATGGAAATTAGCGACCATTGATTTGGATCCCAACATTTGGTAGGTGGTGGAGAAGTTAGGGTCTGTCTTGTAGAGGTGGGGCCATCCATAGGTCTAGTGTCCGCAAGATTCTAGAACTGTGGTGAGTTCCACGACTGGAGGTCGACTGAGGCAATCAACAACTCAGTTGGTACTTCATGTTTTATACTTGATGTTAAGGTGGAATTGTTGTAAGTATGTGGACCACTTCTGATGGTAGAAATTCTGCAATTTCCCTTGGATTTGCATGAACTATAGTGGCCTGTGTTTAGTTTGGATGGCTATCTCCTTCCCAAGAATGTAATGTCTCCACTGGAAGTAGGCTTGCATAATGGAGTGCATTTATTTGTCGTAAGTAGGGTACTTACGGACAACATCTGATAGTGTCTCGCTAAGATATGCCACGACGTTTCCATGTTGAGTGAGAACAACACCCACAACATAGTCTGAAGCATCTATCTCAATCTCAACGGGATGTTGCAGGTCCAGTAATGAAATTACTGGGGATGAGAACAGTGCTTCTTCAATTCATCAAAGGCTTGTTTTTGGGACAGGCCCCACATAAATTTTTCCTTACCGCCACCCCTGGTTACTTGATTGAGGGCCCATGTGATATGAGACAATCCCAACACAAACTTGTGATAGAAATTGGTGAGGCCCAAGAAGCTCTGAAGTTCAGTGAGTGTGGTTGGGGCTGGCCAGTCACGAATGACCTGGATCTTGGATGTCCATGTCGAAGGATCATTTTTCCAAGTTTTCATATAGTTTGTGTTGCCACAAGGTGTGAAAAACCTATTGAATATGTTGCAAGTGTTCCGCCAAAGTCTTGTAACTTGTTGTAGATGAGGACGTCATCTAGATACACCACTACAAAAGTATTGGTGAAAGGTCATAGGATATCGTCCATCATCCTCATAAAATTTGTTGGAGCATTTGTCAAACCAAAGGCCATGACCAACCATTCAATGTTAAGCCTAATATTGGCTCATTACCCCTTAATTGGGGCATATTACATTAGTAATGTTATTTTATTTATGTCGGCTTTATTCCATTAGTTTTAATTATACCTCCTAGTCTCCTATATATACCAAGGAGACATTTTCATTTGGAATCGTCTGGTACTTGAACAATTAAGTGGGGTAAAAGGAGGTTTCCCCCTTGAAGAGGCTTATTATCCGAAATTATCTCTTTTTCAAGGATTTGAGTACTTTTTTTGAGGTTTTTCTATGCTATATTGATATTTGGTTCTTAGCATATGGTATCAGAGCTTTTAAGGTCTTGGGGTTTCACTGCTACATCTTAGACAGCCTGTAATCTTTGCTATAACTTTTTTTCTACAATGTTTCAGAGGGAACGGCTTGGAGGATATTTAGTAGATGGATCAAGGTATGTTGGGTTAAAATTTCAGTTCCTGAGGACTTACACTTTTGGAGATATAGCCTATACCAAATAGGGTTCTGGAATCATCCTGAATTGAGTCATTGAAAAATTTTCGCTATAAAACAATTTATGTAATGTTTCAGACCCTAAACTCTGGAGGATATTCACAAAAATTAGTAAGTTATCTATGGTAAATATTTCAGCTTCTGGGTCATCTTAAATTTGTATATACACCCTATTTAAGATAGGGTATCTGACTAGTCCTATTGACTAGTCTCAAGAAGGTGTTCCAAGTAAAACAATCATAACTTCTTCCTAGAGTATCCAAATTGAGTGGGACTGGTTTCATTGGACCATGTATAGTTTTTAGTATTTCTGGTACAAGTTTCAGAATTTTATATAAATTATTTTGTGTGGGGCACGCTATACAAGTGAGATCTCCTGGAAAGGAAAAAAATCGACAAGTTGTGGGGAAGTTACTGTAAATTCCACTTGGAACATCCAATTTTGATCAGGCCTATGGAATTGCAAAGAATAAATATCAGAGAACTACATAAAAGAAATTTTCATACCCAGAAGGGATGAAACTTGGGAGATACAACAGAAGAAAGATTGTCTAGCAGAACCACCTCAAAATCAAGGTTCAAAAGTGTTACTTGGCCAACATGCCACCCAAAAAGGGAACTTCTACACCAAATAAGCCTCCAGACAATCCTATTTGGAATCTTGATGAAGGTGAAGAAATGCGTAGGGACATAAATGATTTACAAAAGAAGATAGTAACAAAATGTGAACTATAAGAGATGGAAGCTAAGTTGGAGGCAAATATGGATGGTTTAAAAGAGGAGATCATGGAAGTATTGAAAAATTTTGTAACAGAGAAGACACCTGAAAGTGAAAATGCATCCCATGAAATTCATGATGAGGACACAAGGAAGGTGAATCAAGAATGGAGAAACTCCAACTTTGGGTTGAAGAACAACCATGTTCCTAAGATCAATATGAGGAAGTTTGATGGCAAGGACCCAATCACATGGATACTTCAGATGGAGAAATTCTTTGATCTACATAATGTGCCACATACACAAAAGGTACAAATTTCTTCTTTATATTTAGAACCTAATCAATTTGTATGATATCGATGGATTTTTTCTCGCAAATCACTCATCACTTGGACAATTTTCACAGAAGAAATGATAGCACACTATGAGGATACAAGGAGAAATACCTTCTTTAGCCAATTGATAAATCTCAAGCAAAAGGGTTCAGTTACTGAGCACATTGAGAACTTCCAAAGATTGAATACAAAGGTAACCGATATTCTAGATGAGCACTTGATTGTTGTATTCATAGGAACCTTAAAGGATAACATTCAACATGAGGTTCTCCTTTGGGAACCCAAATCATTGGAGAATGCATTTAAGGTGGCAAGAAATGTTGAATGTAAAAATATGGCTATGGCTACTAGAAGGACCAATCCTAACATCTATAGAGAGAAAAATGCTCCTTCTTCTAAAATGCCTCAACCTACAAGGTTGACACCTCAACAATTGGAGGAAAGAAAAGAAAAAGGTCTATGCTTTAATTGTGACAGCAAGTACAGTAAGGGACATAAGAGTGGTGAGAAGAAATGATTCTACATAGATTGTGAAGGGGAAGAAGAACAAGAACAAGAACCATCTCAAGATGAAAACATAGAAGAAATTTCATCTAAAGAGTTGACTCCGACGATATCATGTAATGCATTGGCTGGAATTAGCACTCCTCAAACCCTCAAGATCAAAGGATACATCAAAAAGAAAAAGGTAATAGTCCTAATTGATGCTGGCAGTACTTATAATTTCATTCACTATAAATTAGCCAAAGCTCTCAATTGCTTTGTATATCCAGCACCAAAGTTTCAAGTATTGATTGCAGATGGAGGAACTATCAATTGCTCAGGAAAATGCAATAAGATCAATCTTACTATGGGGGAATATGTAATGAATAGTACAAATATTTCTATACCCATGGGTGGTGCAGATGTTGTACTAGGAATCCAATGGTTACAATCATTAGGAACAGTGGCTTTTAATTTTCAAGAACTTTTCATGAAATTTTCATTGGAAGGAAAAGAAATTGAGTTAAGAGGTATCATAGGGAAACCCAGTAAGGTGATAAGATCTAATGGCATGACAAAATTATTAAAAAAGGGGCATCAAGGCGTTATTGCACAACTATGCTCACTAGATGTTCAAACATCTAAGCCATATGTTCCTCAAGATCTCCAAAGGATCATTGATAAGAATTCCAAAGTATTTAAAGATATTCCCAAAGGTCTTCCACCCACTCAAAATCATGATCATGAAATTCACCTAATTCCTGGGAGTGTTCCTCCTAACATCAGGACATATAGATATCGTTACGCCCAGAAGAGTAAAATTGAGTGCATGGTTGAAGAAATGTTAGAGGCTGGAATTATTAGACCTAGCCAAAGTTCTTACTCTGCACCAATGGTAATGGTATTCAAGAAAGATAGCTCATGGCATATGTGTCCAGATTATAGAGATCTCAACAAGGTCACTATTAAAGATAATTTTCTCATTCCCGTCATTGATGAATTGTTATATGAACTACATGGAGCAATCTATTTCACAAAATTGGATCTGCATTCAAGGTATCATCAAATCAGAATGAAGGAAGAAGATATTCCAAAAACAACATTCTGAACTCATGAAGGCCATTATGAATTTTTGGTCATGCCTTTTGGCCTTACGAATGCACCTTCCACATTCCAAGGGTTGATGAATTCCATTTTCAATCCCTTCCTTCGAAAATTTGTGTTAGCATTTTTTGATGATATACTAATCTATAGCAAGTCTTGGGAGGATCATGTGCAACATGTTGACAAGGTGGTACAACTATATTCCAAACCATCCAAATGTTTCTTTGGAGTAAAGGAGGTAGAGTATTTGGGTCATATTGTATCTCATGAAGGTGTCAAGGTATACCCTAACAATATTAAGGCCATGATGGACTGGTCGATTCCCAAAACATTGAACAATCTTAGAGGATTTTTGGGTTTGATAGGTTACTACCACAAGTTTGTTCGGAACTATGGAATAATAGCAGCACCTTTAACGACACTAACTAAGAAGGATGCATTTTCATGGACTCCAGAGGCAACTAAAGATTTTGAACAACTTAAAGAGGTGATGTGCAAAGCTCTTGTCTTGACCACTCCAGACTTCACAAAAACCTTTATTGTGGAATGTGATGCCTCAGGAAATGGAATTGGCATTGTCCTAATGCAAGAAGGATGGCCCCTGGATTTTGAAAGTCAACCACTCAAGGGAAAGGAATTACACAAACCCATTTATGAGAAGGAAATGATGGCAATACTACATGCATTGAATAAATGGCGTCCTTACCTAATAGGTAGGCACTTCAAGGTCAAAACAGATCATGATAGTCTGAAATACTTCTTGAAACAAAGACTATCTTCAGAAGAACAACAAAAATGGGTAACCAAGATATTGGGTTATGATTTTGAAATCGTCTATAAAAGGGGGAAGCAAAATGTTGTGGAAGATGCACTCTCAAGAAAGGATGAAGATGATGAGGCTTCTGTGCTATCTCGATCATCCAACCTGATTGGATAATAGAAGCAAGGGATGATTGGAAGAATGATGAAAAAGTGTGGACTCTTATTCAAAGGTTGCAGCAAGATTCCAGTGCATCAGATACATTTACATGGAAAAATGATTCACTATGGTACAAAGATCGCTTATATTTATGTAAGAACTCCCAACTCAAAAAAAAGTACTATTGGAATTGCACACCTCTCCAGTAGAAGGGCACTCGAGATTTTTGAAAACCTACCATTGAGTCAAGAAGGATTTTTTTTCGGATGGCCTTAAAACTAATGTTCAAAGGTTTGTGGCATAATGTTTGGTTTGCCAACAAAATAAGGTGGAAACAATTAAGACCCCGGGTCTTTTACAACCATTATCCATCCCAAGTCAGTGCTGGGAGGAGGTTTCCATGGATTTTATCACAGGGTTACCAAAGTCTGAAGGAAAGAGTGTC